>NW_011627575.1:430568-446598 GCF_000204515.1 Acromyrmex echinatior | reverse complement strand
GTTCAGTTCCGACGTTATGTTACGTTTAAAGTATATTGAAAATTGTATATATTGGTAAACATGTCAATGGAATTATAGCGAAACTTTTCGCATTTATTATGAGTTGTTCGTGCAAACAATATATTTTAACAGATTCTGAGAAGACATATTTTAAACAACGTTTTAGTTAGACAATATTATATAAAATAAAAAAATGCTTGTTAAAATTTTAGAAGTATTTTTTTTTCATTGTTTAGCACAGATTAAATTTTTCGAATGTGTATGCAGATTAAAGTTTTTTAACATGTACTAATATTTGGATATAGTTTTTAATAATTTTTAATATTTGGATCAATAATATTTTTAATAATTCTTTTATATTTGGAAAAATAATTTTTAATAATTGTATTTAACTTTTTTTTAACAAATGAATAGAGTTTTAACTTGATAATCTTATTATGATATTAATATAACAATTAACAATAAAAATACCTAATAATTTATATTACTTTGAAATATATTGTGTATCCGATATATTACATTCGTATTATATTACAACATCCTTGTTGATTTGGTAATATCGTAATGAAATTATCAATAAATTAAAAATTAATTCATGCATATAATTTATTCAAATTCCAGTCATGTAAATTATCTTCGTTCATGTTAAGTTTAGAATCGAGATCATTCGTTTCTACATGATGATGCCAGTCTCTCGTCATCGTTGAAAATAGCCATTGAATTACGAACGCTCTAATTTCTAATGATTTACGTGTCAAGAAGTAATCAAAAAGAAATTCTCAAACGATCATCAACATTTGAAAAATAATTTGAATAAACATTTGACAGTTTGAGTGATTATTTACAATTAAAAGAAATTATTTTCACAGCATTTTCAAAAGAAATTAAAACTTAGTAAGAAGCGAAAGTTTCATATTTTAATATCTATTATCGCACCGATATGATGCATGATCATGTTGGAGTTTAATTTGCAATTATTTGATAGGTCTACAATTATTATTTTTGACAGATCTAAAATCAGTGAAATTGCTTTTTGTTGCCGGATATAACATTCGTACAATTATCGAGCTTTAACAATCGCTTTGAGAGAGAAGAAACTATATTAAAACCTAATAGAAAACGTGGAAGTTTATTTTAGAGCCATCACTCATCACGATAACCAATATCCGTCGTTTGGAGTTTACCTCCAAATTGATGTTTGACAGACCTGAAATCGACGAGACTCGCTACATTTAGCAATTGTCCGAGAGTATCATTTGCGTAAGTTTCTCGGCTCTCGAAAACCAAGGAAAACTGAGAGAAAATCTCACGAATGAAATGTCAGGGCTGAAACCATTTGCATGAACGATTCCTTTGTCTCGATTCTTCGAGCCGGGCGAGGCTCGTCGTTTCCGCTTTAGAACTTTCGATTATCGTCACTAGCGGACCGTGTCATAGACGAGACCATTTCCGGGATCTTCGATCGATTATCCGCGTCATGAATAATGCTTCTGCGTCATGTCACGTTTGCAGAAACGAAGGCCGCGCTCGTGGAAAGAAGCGGCTTGAGGTTACCGGATAATAAATTCTAATCGTCGCTTAGACCGTCCACACGTTGTAATCAAGTCTTCATTAAGCCGAAAGGATCATAGGGTGAATGGCGGATCTCGCGGAGCTACATCCGCGCCTAATTCCGGGGTTGCACCGTGAAGTTTTACTGAACATTCGGATTCACTCTGTGCTCTACTTAACTGGCGATTTAATTTTCACTCGCACCGTGGCCGAGTAATTAAACTGCTCTCTCTGATCATCTTCACTGTCCGCAAATATGCGACACGTCATCGTTGTGTCGTCATTGTGAACGGCCTATAATTTTATCGATCTCTCGGACACTCATCTTGCTGGAAACGACAATGAGATTTCTAAATGTCGCGAAACGAAATGAGATTGATTTCTCTTCTCGTCTTTAGAGATCGCGGGAGTGGCATTTACGCGAGTTGGACATTTTTCATTGAAGGTATCTTGAAAACAATTAAATGAATTCCCTACAAAAGAAATTAATATATTTAACTTGTGGTTGAATGTTAATTACGATAATTGATTTGTCATTTTACATTCAACTTATAAATAACAAATTTTTATTCAAGCTCAAAGATGAACGCATGCACGAAAATGATTTGCTGAAATATCTATTATAAAAATTTAAGTAAATACAGGTCTGAAAACAATTTTTGTGAACTCAAAATCAAACAATTGTGAAATCAAAATAATTATAAAGGAAACTCAAGCATGATAAGAGTAATAGAGAAAAAATTTTAATATTTTAGCAATGAATTTAAACGTCTTAATAAATTATTTTAATAATCCAACGAAATTTATTTTTGGATTTACCTATATTTTTATGTAGCAAAATAATTCTTTTGTATGAGTATAAAAATCAAATATAATTTTGTCTGGGTGAACCAGATCGTTTCGATTAAAACTACTCGTAATCTGATTCGCAGTGCATTGAAATAATGAAATCCCTGTGAGGCAACGATAATTGTTAAAGTGTATACAGGAAAAATTATTTTATGTATGCTGAAACATTAAAAAGTTCAACTAGATACAAATCTGAAAATAATTTGGTTAGATTATTAAAATAATAATGATATAGAATGCTCAAGCTTGTTTCTAGAATGTAAAACTTTTTGAAACATTGCTCATCATGCTTAATCTTCCTATTTGCATAATTATTTTGATGGTCCAATAAATTATTTTCAGATCTGTATTTACCTAAATTTTTAGATATTTCAGCAAAATTGTTCTTTCTCTTGTATGAATAAAAAGCGGCGTTTTAAATCTTTTCAGCCAAATTCCGCATTCGCCATGCCCTATTTATGATGTGACGTAGGTCGTAACAATACAGGTGCTGTGCATCGATGCATGGATCAGGTTTCAGGATTATGTGTAATTAACTGGCGTATTCATGTAACAGTGAAAACAAAAACCAAATCGTAGCACCGCGGTGGGACATTGATGTAAAGCTCTGCTTTACAGGAAAATTACATATTACGGTGAAATAGCCATCTTGCACTCACTGCAAACTTCGAAATCAGGTCGACAGAAATAATTGCTATGTCGACCAAATATCCCGCCGGTAAACCGATGTAACTTAAGAAAGTCAGCCATTAGAGAGAGCACACTTAGTTCTCTCAAGCCATAAATTAACCACCGGTAGTATTGTGATTTCAATTAAGTGATTTATAGCGCTACATTAGTCTGCATAACGTCCCACGTTCAACATCATCCCCATAATTGAACCTTTCGCGGTAGACGAACTAATTTCGAAAGGACAACGCTTTTCATTCGGATTTTCGTCGACAATGTCGTTTTCCATTCAAATTTTCGCCGACGGTGTCGCTTTTCATTCTAATTTTCAACATTTTCGCTAAGTGAAAACGAAAAGGGATTCGATTTAAAATTTGTTCTTTCTTCATAAAGCCCGATTAACTTCATCAGTATCTATTTCCAATAATTTTTATTTTTCTTTTTTTTCCGATGCGGCAAATAAGTATACGAAAAAAAAGATTTTGTTAAAATATCTAAAAATTCATTTAAATACAGATCTAAAAATAATTTAGTTGAACCATCAAAATATTTAGATACATATACTACTAGATATCAAGAAAGAACAATGGTTACCCAATCCTTTGAGAATAACATTTTGTTTACTTTTACCTTCCATGTGTGTCAAAATGTAAATTAATCCATTCTGTGGTTAGTTTGAAAATAAACAAAGTCCATATTAACGTATGCACTTAGTATATAAATTAAATTTGAATTAAATTAAACTTAATACATTTTCTCGAGTTAAATTGTTTAACTCCATTGTTTTAGTTAAATTAATAACACGTTAAATAGTAACAGTGAAATGATTAAAAATAACTTAAATTGTGGGTATAATTTGACTATGAATTTAATAGTAGAATACTCAAGTATAATGAACAATACTACAACAAATTTTTTGATATTCTAGGAATCAGAACTTAGGGGTCCTACATAATTATTTCGATGGTCCAACAAAATTATTTTAAGATTCTTATCTAGTAAATTAAATTTTTAAACACTTCAGTGAAACCGTTCTTTCCGTCTAATTTCAAGAAGCTATTTTTCTACCGATCGAAAAGGAAGGCTCTTCCTCACGGTCTGCAAGCACGTCGATGTTATCCGGATGGATGCACTTCCTCGTCAACAATCGCGAAAGTAAGCACGGAATATATCGAGTCCGGTGAATCGTAATGTCGGCGACCGCTCGAACAACAGCCGCAACGGCGCGCAGCAGGCTTCGTCGATACGCATTCCTGGACGAGCGCAACGTTCTTAGTCTTTCAGCACGGCGGGAAAAGTGCTTAGCTCAAACTTTCTAAGCGTTTCACGTCATGTCACATTCGTGGCTCATACTCGGCCAGGGCACAAAAAAAGGAAGACAGATATATGTACGTTGTTCCGGTAAGGAAAACCGTAAAATCAGTAGAAAACCGTAAAGTCCGTCATTATGCAATCCTGATAAAACTCATCCCAGGTTTATTTATGCGATCGCAGCCGGTCGCTAACGAATGCAATTAGAACTCCATGCACACCCGCTCACCCGAGTCGCTTAATTACGCCCGTGGAAATTTTTGCGCCGGCCAAAGTCACTCGCGTACTTCTCCCTTTCCGTTCAGTTTTTATTTGTGTTTTAAATCCTAGATGAAATATTATTAGATTCGAGATTCATCGTGCCCCGCTTCGATAAAAATAATTGATATTACGCGCGATCTAAAGTAAAAATAATAAAAGGATTATTTTTAAGAGCTCCAGACATAGACAATATTTTAGATTTATCATATTGTTAAGTATTCCTAAAATTTATATACATATATATAATAATTTTAAATATAATTTTAATGATCTTAAATTTCTCAAATATTTATCATCATATCCTTATCGATCAAAATATATGTATAATAATTTTAATACAAATCTAAAGTTTTAAAGTTGCAAAATATTCTAAGAATAATTTATTTTGTTTACTACTAATATTATTTAATATAATATTATTTGTGGATCCACTTTAGAAAGTACAGACCTCATTACTTGCACCATCACAATTGTGACGACCATCATCGGGCACATCAATCATATACATTCCGTATTATACGTTAGATCGCTAGCGTGCTATAATTTCTTGGGATGTAAAATGCGGCATACGATGGTGTTATTATGCGAATTGCCGTTTGTGCTACAGGAAGTCATGAATGCGGCAGAATGTAATAAGAATGTAGCAAAACGAATGCGTCGATACTTTCACAAGTAAATCGTTCAAATAGCTTCGCGCAACTCAGGTAACTTAAATAATAATTCATCCAGCTCAGGTAGCTTCACGCAGCTCAAGTAGCTTCGTGCAACTTATACAATACATATACAATACCTACTTCCGTAGTTATTATCTATTAACATTATTACGCATGAATAAAATTTTTTTACCTAGATTGTCAGAAATAAATAAACAATAACAAAAATATTTACGTGGTAAAATTTATATTAGATTTCTCTTAGTGGATATATTAGTTTATTCGAAACTATAAATACTTCTTATTTAAGTAGCAATTTGAACAACTTGACATTCCTTTTTTTATATATCAAAATTTGAAATTGTTTGATACACATTGAAAGAGGCGATAAGCTGTAACTATCATTTTGTGCCGATGATACAAGCATCAGTTTTTTAATTAGCACCGAACCAATGAATACATTGGCTCATTCCCTTGTTTGCTTATTTCAGAATTATTTAATTTCAATTCTACGTTACCACGTTATCGTTATGTATGTGTATTATAGGATTGCTAACAGTTGTGGAATATAATAAATGGAAAAGCCGCGGTAAAATTGGATACGCGCGCGTTTTCCATAAACCAGAATTATACTATATCCATTAATACAACTGCCGACGTAAATCCGAATAGAAATAAAATTCTCGCCGCCACAAAAGTATGCCACAAGACAAACCGCTGCAGCCCAAAATGTGGTTGCAAAATGAGGAATATCAGAGCGCGTTATTGCGAACACGTTCGGGGATACGTGTTCGTGAATCGCTAAATAAAATTCTGGTTGCTTTCTCCGGAAGAATTAATTTTGATAGACGGAAGATTTAGGACGCACGACGAGATTAATATCGTTGTGGCGCCCAAGACTCGCTTCCTATCAGAAGTAGGTGTGTAAGATGAGCGTCCCGCGTGACGTCCAAATTGTCATGCAAATATTGGACCGCGCACACATGGCCAACACTATTTGCCTTTTACACACAGTCGTGTTGGTCGCCCGCGGTCAACTGCAAGTACCGTTGCTTCGTTATCTGGGAATGATATACACACACAGCCGTGCACAATACATACAAGCTAGCACGTCAACCTCGGGTTACACGCTGTACGCCCGCGTACCTGTAAACAGAAGCCTCGAGGAAATCATTCTGATGATTACGGAGAAAGGAGAAGAGCGTTCAAGAGCCCGAAGCGTTCTCATCGTGAAAACTACGTCGATATTTGTGTATATAAGTGATTCACTGAATTTTCATGAATAACATCGGATAAGTCTCTTAGTGGAACTAATAATTTAATAGTTTAAGAGTGCAAGAATGAACTTTAAACTATTATTTTTCCATAAAAAGTAAAAATTGAAAAAAATGCTAAAAAATTCACGTTCAATCTGATATTATAGAGCGTTTGTTCGCAATATTACGGTCAATCGTTCATGTTCCGTTAAGCTTCAGTCTCATTTTTTGCACACTTGATATCAGTGCACATTAACGGAATAGTTCGATAACTACGTATTAAACAAATAATACAAAACTCTAAATAGCAGGTTCTTAATTTAATTAACTCGATAGATGTTGAATTGAGCCACTTATGAAGTAGAAATTAATTTAATATGCAAATACAGTATGAACTTCGTTATATGTATGTCCAATAATCGGGAAATTGTAGAACCTTGTAACCACAATCCTGTTTCTTTTTTCAATTTAAATAGAATATTCTCTCTCAAAAATATTGGGAAAAAAAAATAACTAAGATAAATGTACCAGTTAGTGAACATAACCCAATTATTGAACGAAGTAATAATTTTAAATATTAAATTTAGGTACTTTAAATAAATTTATCTTATTAAATTTTGTAAACAATTTATTAAAGTCTTTTTATTACATTTTATTAAAATTAATAATTAAAAATTTTTTCAATTAAAATTTTTTTTTATTAAATTTTTAAATCTATTTTTATCGATTCAATCTCGAATTGTAATTGTTTAAAGTTTTTGTTATTTCGTCCAATAATTGGATCATGTCCACTAACACATTTATCTTTATTGGCATTTCTATCTTCTTAAATTTTTAATATATGAATACACACACACACACACACACACACACACACACACATATATATTGCAAATTAGAAATTATTACAAATTATTCTATAAATTCATTTGAACTTATAATTGAAGAATCTGATTTCGATAATCAGTTTTTTTTCTCTATCTTAAAGCTAAATTCTCTTATTTTTTATTTTATTTGAAAACTATATATTGTGCCTTAACATATTCACAGAGAAGAATTTTTTGAAATATAGGTCGCGCAATGAAAAGAAACATTCAACTGTTATTTTTTCGTTTTGTTTTGTTGGTTTTGCAAAACAGAATCTATAATCTAGGTGCGTTTCTCGCGACGGTGTTTTCCCGTCATTATTTCAATACGTGGAATCCGAAGAAAAAGCCTGTTAACTTCGTGGCGGGACGGACACGTCGGCGTGGATAATTATTTGGCATACATTAGTCACAGAGAGCTCGGCTGAAGATCGCGCTTCCTAAAATGCTTCGTTAACCACAGGCAAAATCGCAATTTAATTCCTCCTACCGATCGTTAACTGCACCCCGCAGAGGTGCACAACAGAGCGAGTCGATGATTGACGATACGATCAAGAGTAATTAGGTATCAAGTCGCATTAATTACCGAACGTAATCATTGATGCAACGGTACAGAACGTACTCGAACATAGCATTGCTTTGATTTGCCAATACGTATTATGTACGTCTTGAAACAATAAATTTCTGGAGAAATTAAAACATTAAATAATACTGACTTCTCTAAAAAAATCTCTTAATGCAGATGTAGTATCCATCATTTGATATTTTGTTAAGCTTTAAAATAAATTCACTAGAACTCATTTACCGAATAATTAATTACCATATTCTTTAACTTTAGAGTATTATATATATTTACACATATTTTTCAACATAACGAAAACATTGTAAATTATTATTTTATATTGTATTTGAAAGTAAAAAAATACAAGAATTTGATGACAATTTAAAACCTGGATCAAGGATTATATTTCAATAAGAAGTAGATGCCTTTTTTTAAATAATTAACATAAAATGACGAAAATTTACTTAAATTTAAATATGAGCCTTGTTAAACTGTTGAATATGTACACTACTATATTTATACTATTTATTTTTTATGAAAAGTATAAATTTTCGATTGCAGTGTTTTTTTGCAGAAATTATACAACTAATACATAGTTTATGATAAAATTTTACTTAAAATTTTATAACACAAAAACACATTTAAAGAATGCATTTATGTATAAAAATATATTAATGAACATATCAAAATACATGGCATATCAAATCATAAATTAAATTTTATAAATCAGATAAAATCAGATTGAAATCTTACAAATCATTCCTAAAATGAGTTCTTAGACTCTTTGTTAATTTGTGCTTATCGCTTCTTCTCTTTAGTTTGAACCGTAATTTACGTCGAACGAATCTTCGGAAGGAAATTCCAGCGTTTGGAGGGTTACATAATTAACGTGCGTTAATTGTGCGTTCAAAGCTGCTGCGAAGCGTCAAACGCGCGTTCCATGAACTTTTAATTCGCGCCAACAAAATCCGCTGAATTCGCACCGTCGCGAATCGCGTACGGCTGTGTGCGAGAAGAAAGTCGGCACCATCGAAGGAATGTGGCGATTATCTCCATGTAATAATAGTGCCTGATGAATGCGCGCGACCAATGATTTTTATCGAATGAACGTGCCGCAACAGCTGTGCGATAAACGTGTATAACGTGCCCTCGGCCATTCCATCGTCCGCGTGTATAGCGATATACGAAGGGAACTCGATCATTCTCAACTATGGGTAGTTGTACATACTGTCCCCGTGGGAAGCCTCGTCCTCGTCTCCGAACCCGTCCCATCTTGCGCATACCTCGTTGTAACTTCCAACATTCCAACCGGCACACGTCTCCACGACGGGCAAGGTACTGGGCGATTAATTGAGATGACATAGCCGCTTATTAGCATGGCGTTGCAATATGCAATTGCTATCTATCTCGCTTCTATCCGCGCAAGTCAATATCCTCCTTTCATGTCTAGTTACAAATCCAATTTTGAGATGGATCTAGTAATAAGATAACAATAAGGCAATCATCTCGTAATCATTTCACAAACACTACTTTCTCGTCTGTATTTTCGCAGAAAAGAAGAAAAAGAGACCAATTTCGTGAAAGGTATACCATTATTATATATGCATAAAGTTCCTGTTTATTCACCATTATTATGTCAGATTGTAACGTCAGAAACGAGAAAATATACAATAAAAAATCTTGCAAAATAAATCAATATGGAAATATGTTTTAATATTATAAAATAACATTTATAATCAATAAAATTGATTTATGAAATATATCGGAAACTCTTCTTGTTTCGTTAATTAATAAATAACCATATATTTGGAAATGAATTACGCATATAATAAAAAACGAAACGAGCTATATTTATAGCTATGGCAATTGTCAAATAAATAACATATAGTATAGAATTAAATGTAATTTAATTTCTCTCCCCAAAACAAGAAGACAGTTATATTTTAAAAGTTTATTCTATTAATTGCTTTTTATTGAAAATTATTTTTATTCAAATAAATTTAATTTGTATGTTTTCTCGATTCTCACGTTACAATCTAAGATAGTAATGGTGAGTGAACAGAAGCCTTACATTCTAATTACCGATCGTATTATATAATTAAACGCAAGTACAATGGTTTCATTCGCAAGGCAATAGCTCGGAGTGTAAATTTTATGAATGCTAGAATTAAATGTAACTTGAAAGTCTCATATTATTTTCTCTTCTTCGACTTAAACGTTTATTAATTTTTCTTCCAAATGGACAATGGCATGTTTTTCTGATATATTCTTTACTTATATAGCGCAGAACAGTATTCTAATTAAAATAAAAAAAAATTGTTATTTCTTTTCTTGATGAAGATATTTGAATCAAATTAAAACGATAGAAAAGAATCCTTCACATTTTGTACAGCAAGATGGACTGATCCTCTTGTCTCCAAATTTATTCTAAAAGCAATACTTATCATTATGCTTCTAAATTTATTGAGAAAATACAAATATCTATGTATAATTTCATAGATATATTACAAATTTATTATGAAGATTAAGACAAAATGTAATTATTAATAATTTTAAGTAACACGCATATATTCTTATTTCCGAGAAATATGTGCTCTTCTTCATATAAAGTTTAATTTGATGACCGTTATAGCATAACTGCTCGTTATTGAATTACTCCCGTAGTTTGCAATTAGAATAATTAACGTAATTCCCGTCTAGGGAATAGAGGGACAAATGTCATACCTATATTCAGACACGCCATATATTCAGTTTCAAGACCAGAAATGATTAACGAAATAATTACGTGAGAATGTCTCACATAAATGGATACAAGGCTGTTGCTTTTATTCATAATAAAAGTTTTCTAATTCAGCCTTGAAACAATTAATCCGCAAATCTACATATTCATAAGAAATTTTCTTCCAAAATTTAATATAAACAAATAAGAAGATATAAAATTTATAACTAAACGTATAATTACAAAGTATAAATTCTTAATGTTTATAAACTATCAGTGAATAAAACATTTCTCGCGTTAATCTTAAGAAAACGAGAATTAGTGTCATGAAACGGCAATATTAAATCAATTAATCATACACAATTTTTTAATGAAAAATGTACAGCTTCTAATTACATGACGTAGTATAAATTCTTGATTGTTACATCAGTAAATAAAGTGTCTCTCGCGTTAATCTTAAAGAATAAATGTCATGAAACGGCGAGGTTGAGTCAGTTAATCATATAGAGATTTTCGACGAAACATAATAAACCCGATTTATCGTCACAAGTGTGACGTTCTTTATGGGCGTTTATCTGCCGCTTGGAAAAGTTAATCATGATAACCCAGACCCAGGAGAAACTCGGTGTTATACATATACGCACACCATCATTAAACATTCACGCGGCCGCAGGTGCACGCGTGATGTTCGTGCGATCGTAAATGTCACAGATTCCGCGTGTCCACGCTAAAACGTATTAATTTTAGCGTTGCTGCCACTCTCCGTTTGTCGTCCCCGTGTGACAAGCGTTAATTCATCACCGGCGCAGTCCTTCGCCAGGTGATTCGTTATGACCGGGGGTGAAAATCTCGCCCCGCGATCGAGATCCGTTATCGAGAGACAGCATAGCGGCACTGATTCACGTGGCGCGGCGAGTGCCATGCTGTCACTTCCGACTATTTTTCACAGAGTTACGAATCATGTCGAGGCAGGAAGAAAGTATCGCAAGAAGCCTGGAGATGGTTTTTGCGCGGGCACGTCCCAAGTGCCAAGCTGACGTTCTTGTAATGTAAAGTTACGACGCTTTCTATTGTGCACATCGCTTCTCGCGAATCTCTGCCATCCTGTTTGTGCGGATGACATTTGAAAATGACAATATAGACACCTGCATATAGATACGTAATCTCTTATTCCCTGGGCAACGAGTTTCTCTCCTGGTAGTCATTGTACGAAAGGTATCTTTCCTCCTTTAAAACAATGCATACGTTAGTACAAAGCACTCGTTATCAACGAAAATGTTACCTCGCAGGCAAAGGGCATATATAAGGAACATCATAAAATATCTCTACCTTCCTCGCGTTACCTTTAGTCAAACAACTTTAAAACGCAAACGAATGAAACATAAATAACAACGTCTCTTTTCATTTTGCCGAAGAGGACTTCGGCAATACCAGAAATGTGGAAAACGCTTGTGAGAAAGCTCCTCGAGAATGCCGCTGTGCAATATGCGAGGCAAACATCGGTTTCACGTCCTGGCGTATCTCTTTTAGCACATACATATATTTTTATGTCTGATATGCATCGGACAATGCTCTTCGAAGAATGCATCTACCATTCCGCGTGTATGAACTGACATTTACATACCGAGAGAAAGAGAGAGAAAGGAGGAGAGGGGAGAGGGGAGAATCGGAAGAAAAGAGAAGGAGAAAGGAAATATCTCGCTTTCCGAGAGAAATTCATATATGAACTGCGCAATGTAGGCATCTTCCTCTCGAGCTGTATGATCGATGAAGTTCGTCTCACGCTGTTAATTTCATAATGTCAAATTATATTCAAATTGAATTATTTTTAACCATTTCTATAGATTGTTCCTACTCCATTATTCCTACTCAATTAATTTCCTAGCAATTAATTTAATTAAAATAATGGAATTAAACAATTTAACTGAAGAAAATGTATTAAATTTCGAAGTAAACAACATCCACGGTAACGTATGCACTTAGTGAATAATATTGTTATCTCAAATTTAATATCATTTACTAATTGTAAAAATGCATACGTTAATATGAATATTGTTTACTTTACTTTGAAAATCAACCATGGAATATATTGATTTACATCTTGATGCATGGATTTGGAAGTCAAAAATAACAAAATATTACATGTGTGTATAGAATGCCCTATTTTATTTTAACACTTAGTTTTTTCCAAAACTAATAATGATATAAAAAATATTTTAGATAAAAAAGGAATGACTTTGAGAGGACGCATTTGGTCACGTTGTTTTTTTCTTCAAATGAAATATGATTTTCATATATGATTCCTCAAATTATTCTATATATAAAAGTATTAAAATAGAGAATTGAAAAATCAATAATTTATAAGATATTTTATACTTTATTGTCGCAAATTTTGACTTAAAATATAAAATATCTCATAAACTATTTATTTTTGAATTATTTTAATACTTTATGCACAGAATAATAAGATGAGTCAATTGATATAAAAAATAACATTAATGCTTTAAAAAAATGTGCAAATTGCAATTCTTTCATTGTGCTTTTTTAGCTTAAGTGTTGTTGAGATGTTTCGTGGGAGTATGTTGGAAATTGTTGGAAACATTTTTTCACTTGCAATCACCTTCAACAATAATTAGCTGAGCAAATTTAAATCATGTCCGATTGCAAATTACGTGCAGTAATTTGATTTTTTTTACCTCAAAAAAGCAAAAGTGTAATAAATCAATTATCGTCAATTAAAAAAAGCCTTTTAAATTTTTTTTTTTTTTTTTTTTTTTAAAGTCTTTCTGTTTCATGACAATGCACGTCCTCATTCAGTAAGACGAACACAGAATTTGTTGACATAATATTGTTGAGAATTTTTTTATCATTTATCATACTCTCCAAATCTTGCACTGAGTGATTTTTATTTATTTCCTGCGCTTAAAAACATTTGGGTGGCAAAAGATTCGAAAGCAACAATGAAATCAAGGCTGAAGTGAAATCGTGGCTCCTATCCAAGAACACGTTTTTACCACTGATACTGAAAAACTGGTTGTCACGTTAACAAGTGTTTAAATTTCAATTTTAACTACATTGAAAAATAATTTAAGGACCAAATTAATAAATAAGTTTTATAATGGTCCTATCTTTAATTTTATTTTTCTATGATGAGGAAACTTTATACTTTTGGGATGCCCCTCGTGTATGTACATACGCACAATTACACACACACACACACACATTTAATTCAAGAAATAAGTTATCATTGCTTTTTTGATATCATCGACATTATATCATTCGCTTGCATTAATTCTTTGATTCTCGATAGGTTGCTCGATATGTTGTCGTATCAACGAGCAAGCATACATTTCGCGAAGAAATATTTCGCACCGTCGAAGAAATGTCTCTCCGTACAATCAGTGAAATACGAGCTCGGCGGGTTTAATCGATTCGACACATTAGCAGTATACGGTTCCACCGCTATTAAGTCAGCTGAGCGAGGAGAACGAACACGCGCAAGATTTTCAGCAATCGTCGCAATTCCATCGCGTGTCTATCGTGGCTCCGAAGGAGAAGTTCTCCATTCTCTATTCGATTCCGCGACGATCACGGAAAATCGGTAGTCGACCTAGTACATGGTGGTTGAGCCTAGATACGGTTTAGAAAGGCAAGTGATTCTCTCCGACAAAAGCAACCCCGCCCCGCCGTTCACTTTTCACCGAAGAAATCAATTCTTTCGTCTCACTTCTCAGACTCTCCTTGATTTTTTATCTACCAAGAGAGCCTTTACTTGTTAAAACAAAAACTCAATTTTTTATGAGAGTTGTTTCGAGCGTTTTTATAATTAAATTATTGCGAAATTTCTTGCGATTTTAGAGGCAATAATTTTGAAATTCAGACTGTCATTGTTAGCAAAAAATAATTGAAAAACTGATTTTTTATATTCGTTTTTATTTCATTTAATATATAAAGTTATATAACATTTTTCGATCTCTATATTTTATAATAATAAATGAAAAAATGTTAATTTAATGAGGAATATTTATTAATTCTCTTGGTAATCATAATCATGATAATTCAAATTATTCACATTCGTAATTGAATCATTCAAATCATATCACATTCTGATAAATTATTAAAATGTCATATTTTAATAATTTAAATTATTAAAACTGAGCCAAATCTGAATTTATAAAAAATTTATGTTCTTTTCATTTGCTTGTCATTTGTCGCACCCTAATCATTCAAAAAGAAATGTTATATCTTAAAAATTGAAATAAAAATGACGTGCTATATCTTAGGAATTTATACGAGATAGAATTTTTGCGGTAGATTCGAACTCAACGCGCTAAAATACGTTAAAAAATGTTGTTCCCTTTTGTTGAACTAAAAATTATTCGAAGTTTATGTAGTGTTATTTTTACGAATATTATATTTGTTAATTTACAAAAAATATAAGTTGCAGCAACGAAGCTCTTCTGTTCACTGAACACTTCCGAGTTAATATATCGAAGTTTAATATAAAACGAATTCACTTCTCTAAAATATTAACGATTCTTTCATTCTCGCAGAGTTTCCTCGCGCCAATCGGTCACAATGGATGTCGAAACCGGGGCCGTTTTGGCCCTGCAGATATTGGCTCTGTGCTCGATAGTCGCAGCCCTGCTGGCTTACCTGATGCGACAGTCCAGAAATGCCGCCGACGAATACGAGTCGCGTAACAAACGTCACGTACTCGTTACCAGCTGTGATACATGCGTAGGCTTGCAGATCGCTCTTGCACTCTACGAAGCTGGCTACAAGGTAATAATGGCAACAAGGGGTATGCGTGTAACCGTCATAAATTAACGGCAGCATAAACTTCACCATACGTTTGCCTCCGTTACGCTGCCAGCCGATATTCTCTCTGTGGCTCGGTGAATATTCAAAATTCAGAACCGCGAGAGATCCACGTTGTAAATGCCGAAGGCTACGCGAAGTAACGGCTGACCGCTTTATTGCGTGGGAACTGCACTGAAGTTTGTGTACGTCGACGATTATCGGAAACACGCATTAGCAAATGGTGGCGAGTCTTGCGTTATCGCAACGTCGACTATAAACTCGTTTCTCTGTTTTTTGCAATCCATAATTATCACCAAAATTGGGTCAAAGCTATTATTTGGACAGCCTCTTAGTCAGCTTCATGACTACATAAATCTCGAATTTATCGCAGAAAACCATGTATACTCCGAGAAGAACATTCATACTTGTCATCTTTATTTTTTTCTTTTATTACACAAAATGGAGTAACTTTGCAAGCGACTGTCAGCTAATTTTGGGCACGTTAGCTTAAAACGGATAGACGTCGGATT
>NW_011627575.1:264906-430478 GCF_000204515.1 Acromyrmex echinatior | reverse complement strand
GCGGTTTCGCGAAATCTAAACGGCTAAAGTTGAGCGATACCATGCAACGCGACGACAACCACTGAAACGCAATATCCCGCGGCCTTACGTCAGAATCCCCATTATCCCTTCGAGCGTGCAACATATTTCAGATTGTCGGAGTCCGGTCCGGGTGCTCCAAATTAGTTTCCTCATGTCAAGGGAGCGGAACATCGGTGAGCCCTTAAATCAGTCCTGCCGACAGTTTCTCGACAGGTATTCACGTATCCGCTAGTCTCTCTGAGTATATCGTGTCACCACTCAAGAGTCATCCCTCAAAAGATTGCCACTGAAAGATAGATACTCGGCCAACTCAGATTTTACTCCGGTAATAACTTGTGGGAAGCGTTCTCCACGCCGATCTTGCGAGGGCTTCTTCGCGAAAGGTCCGAATCGAATGGCAATATTACATTTATTACTTCTCCAGAAGATCCTTCAGATCAACAAGGTAATAATTTCATCCCTCTCGTGATTCATGGGTAATATACATGGGTAATATCAGAAAAGTTATCTAATAACTTAATGTAATCATCTCTCTAAAATTCAGCAATGAAGTTAGTTTTGTCATCTAATAGTTGCGCAACGCCTTTCAACATTTAGGTTAATATTTAATGTTGAAATTCGTCCGATTTTGCTAATTAATGATCAATCAATCAGCTTACACCATTTGCATACTCTCCAAGTACTTTAATGGAATTAAACGGCGGAATTTTCATGTAGTACAAAGGCAAAATAATATGTATAAGTCATTTATGTAGTCATTTATGATTAATTGCGATTCGATTGTTCCACATATTCTGACATTCGGGCTTTACTTATTAACTTTCGTATAGCTTTCAAGAGTATACTTGTATATCAAAGAACTTGATTTATATAAATACCGTTAAATAGTTTAATTTACTTTAGCAATTAATAATTCAAAATAAAATTAAACGAATATAGATAAGTGTTTTAAAATGTAAGACCTGAAACGTAAGATGATTGAAAATCGTTATCGATATATTATTAAATAAAAATTTAAGAACTAAAAGTTTCTCTACATAATATTATTCAGTTTTTCAATATAAAACATCACTCCCATACTTCTAACATAATACAACTAAAAAAATTTTCAAGTTATTATCATAAATGAATTAAATAAACATTATCCTATTAATCATAAAGAATAAACTAAATTCCATCAAAAAGCGACACAATTTAAAAAGAAGTTTTTAGGGATTGTGAGATAAAAATGACAAAAAATGACATTGGTCATATTAAGAATATATTTTTTTTTGCCGATATTATTTGATTAGTCTAATTTTGTCTCAAGTTAAAAAGGTTTTTCTCCTTTTCTAAGAAATTTAATTTTTTTTTATCAATATAATTTATGGATAATTATTTGAAAAGTTTAATTGAATTTACTTTTTCATTGATTAATTGTTTGATTTTATATATGTGATTTTTGAAATGAAAAAGCAATATATTTATATAGTATAATAAGAAGTTAATCAATCGAAATAGTATTTAGGAACAATTATCTTCTAATCTTAATTTTGATCTTTATAAAATATCTTCTAAAATTAATACCTGAAAGAAGAATTTCGAGTTTTTTCATCCTTTACTAAAAATATCCAGTTCATTAGTCACAGTCGAGCCTATGTGTCATTTAACATGACCTATCAACGTCAAAGCATATCGAGTGCGGTATCGAGCGGTGCCAATACGGTGTGTAACAGAGTGGCACGTGGAATGTGGACTTGCGGCGGCGGTGGTCTTTCAAAACATAACATGTCATGTTCTCCCTGCGACAGGTGTTCGCAGGTCTGCTAGATCCAACGGGTAGCTCACCGTCGGTCAAAATCTTGAAGGCGGTCGAGCTGGAGCGGCAGAAACAGGATGAACCTGACGGTACGAGCGATGGTGATCCGCAGCAACCGGAAGCCGCACGTGCTCGTGGTCAAATCGTGCCATTGGAACTGGATCCGACAAGGGAGGACAGTTTGCACGCCTGTTTGGACGCTGTCAGGGCAAAACTTCCGGCCGGAGAGGATGGCAAGATGTTTTATTCATTCGATTTCTTTGGTTAATCGTTGAATCGAGCTAGCCGAGAAATGACCGCAATACTAACTGTAAAGTAAATAGAAAGTCAGAAATAATTAATTTGAAAGAACTAAATACATAGACACCAGTATATAAGATTGAGATATTTAATGAATGGAGGCAATTAGCTTTCTCAAATGAGTAATTATGTATATTTTAAAAATATAATTTAATATATAGAAAGTGAAAGAGAAAGACAAAGACAGACAGACAGACAGACAGACAGACAGACAGACAGAGAGAGAGAGAGAGAGAGAGAGAGAGAGAGAGAGACGAACAATTTTTTACATGAATTTCATACTTTCATTTTAATAGCATTATAAGGATTATGATTAGAGAAAGGAGAAACTGTCGTGTGATGTTCAAGTCTTCCAAGACCGGTATGTGAATTTTTATTTATGCTTCATTTCTCAGAATGAACTATCGATGAAGAAACTGATTATGTTTCATATTAACAAACGATTGAATTTAATTAGATTAGATTAGATTGGAAAGGGAGTTTCCAAATGGGCAAAAGTTCAGACGTCTTTTTAACATAATCTATTAAAAAAAAATCTTTAATCAAATCTTCGTATTAAAAAGATATCAGTCAAAAGATATCATCACATCACGTTTAGACTAGCAAATAATGCTTTTAACGGGTATGCTTTCTCTGCTTCTTTGTATTTTGATTTAATTTACAATTACTTCCTCGAGATGTTACGGTATTGTATGATGTTATAGTTTGTACGACCATGTTAAAGCCATTCTAGCTTTAATATTAAAGTTATTGTCAAATATTAATTTCTGCGCTTTCATCTAAAATACTTACAAGTTTACTTGTTAGTTACGAAATTTAATAGAGTTTTTTGCTTGTGTATAAACAATGTAATATTGAAGCAAAAAATAATTTGTTCGTAACATTTTTTACATGACTTTTTCTTTTCGTAATTTATATAGATTGCGTGAAAAAAGAAATACGTGTTTCACATTTAATGCAGGGAATTACGTTGATTTAATAACGCATATAAATTTATCATTAGGATCTACATGATTTTATTAATACTTTAAATGTATTATGTATCTATTTTTAATGAATTTTAAAATCGCTCCTTTTAGTCTTTATAAAAGTTACAATGCGGAAAACAGAAAATTCAATATTATTTCTATATACAAATTAAACTTTTATTTTATTAATCACATAATTACGCAAAAAAATATTAGAACTAACTTTCTTTAAATTTAAAATTTCTTATAATTATTATTTCACGAATATTTCGGTGTCATATTTAATTATATCATTTAATTAACTACATTAATTATAATAACTAAGCATGTTCACAAATGAAATAATTTGTTGAACAAGCTGCGAGCGTCTGCATTTGTGTGTTTTCAAATAACGTCAATATTTATTTAATTACAGATAAGTTGAAAATTTTTACGTATTCAATTTCACTTTTATACGTGACTTGAACATTATATGTTAATCCTGTTATTAGTTATTCCGGTAAGAAATACCAATGAACTTCTATACCGATGAACATGAATAATCTGACAGTAATTTAATGAAACTTGATATTGAACGAATAATGTTCTAGATGTAGAGTCATTCTCCGTTTCCAAAATAATTCAGCTATAAACTTGCTATATTATGTTCGACGCGGGCTTTATCGATCGGATACACATATAGATAAAATTATCACTTGTTCAAGATCGGGGAAAATACACAAGTTAAATACCACGATTTTTGCAAAACATGTTTGACCCTCCGGAATTGATACGAAATTTATAATACAGTTACTAATGCTGAATTTGTCAGATTTATTTAATTTATGTTAATTAAAAAACATTAATTAGTTTTAAGAAATCACTATAACATAATTCGTATAAAAAGAATGATTATTAAGTACATTGTCTAAGAATAATCCAAAGGAACCTGCACTAATTATAAGAAAAATTGGGTCCTGGTGAAATGAATTAGTTTTCACATATAATGTATATGATACAAACACAAGGCTCAATAATGGATAATTTATAAGCTATGGTGTATAAGCTATATATTACAAAGCAAAACTGCTTTGTAATAGTTTGCATAAGTTTCACACTTTTGATACACAGGTAAAAAAAATATCCATTATTAAACTTTGTCTATGATGACTTGTGTATGACACAATAATAGCCTTTGTCCACTACATCAAGCTATATTATATGTGAAAACTATTCTCTTTCATCGGAGCTAATCTAATTTTCCATTAATATTGATTAATTAATTAAAAATCCTTTGCAAATATAACATAAAGAAAATTAAATTGTTTGATATTCTTGGAAAAGTGATTTATAATTGAATGAGTCTAATAGATGTCAGCCTGAGGGTTAAAAGACAGAAAAATAAAACACTCGAATAAATCATTCAAAACTTTAATGCACTTTCAACTTTTTTTCACGATGATTCCAACAAGATTTTTACGAGACGAATATTTGCTTCTGCATAGATTTGTCGTGCAATATATCTTGCGTGCATAATGGAAGTTTGCGTAATGGGAAAACACGAGGAAATAACGTACCTTCATCGCGCAGAATAAATAAACGCAAACGTCATATTCGCAGATTTTTGCTATTCGTTACACTCACGAACTGTCAGGCGAATGTTTTTCGTCGCGAAAAATGAGATAGAAGTGCCGAATGTATTTGTTTAGTTAGCGTAGCCAGGGAATGGAGGAGTGCACTTTCGTTTTATAAGTCATACTTCCGATTGGAGATGCAATTTCAAATGCTCGATATCACCGGGGACCGTAAATTGCAGCGGTATTTACTCGCGATGGCCTTCCACTCGTTGTATATAACGCATCTCCAGCGCGAGCGAAGTTCGTTGGAATAAACTTCCATCTGCCTCGTTTCCGCACCACCCAGGGAGGACGATCACTTTAAGTACTCTAAAGTACTGAACTTTATTTAATTACAGGTCTCTGGGCAGTTGTGCACACAGGCGGCTTGGTTTTACCAGGTGTTATAGAGAAACAAACCAGTTCAATGTGGGAGTCCATGTTGCGTCACAACTTGGTTGCTCCACTAAGAACAGCCAGAGTATTCATTCCTCTATTGCGTATCAAGAGAGGTTTGTTGAATATATTCAACAAAATATTAAGATTAAGAAAACTATTGTCTGCCGCTACATAAAAGATTAACATTTCTGTTTTGCTCCAAAGAAAATTGCTTTTTGGACAACGGAAAAAATTATCATAAATAACAAAATATAATAAATATTAATTTTTTAATTTATATTAAAAAAATTAAAATTGTTTTAAGTATCAAAAAAATCTTATTTGAACTTGATTAAATAATATTTCGATAAATTTATATCCATGGGCGTAGCCAGGATTTTAGGAGAGAGAAGGTCAAATTAGAGTTGAGACTTGATCCCCCGTGGAGGGAAATAGTCGAGTAGTGTATGGACTATTGTATTTGTTTCGTTTTATTATTTTCAATTACTAGCAGGTAAAAATCATAAAATCAGACATATGTACTGATTTTTTGAACTGGAAAAATTTAATTTATGGTATAATATCGTGTTGAATTCTCAGAAAATCTTTCTATAACTTTTACATCCAATTTTTTCTTCTCTTTCAAAATTAATTTTTTGTAAATAGTCAAAGCATAGTTTTTAAATATGTATTTTTTTAAAATTATTTTGTTCTTTAAAATTTAGAAAAGGCCAATCATCTTCGGTCTTGAAACGCAATCTTAAATTGAAACTGGGATAGTAATATTACTAAATTGACAAGCAATTATTGATATTAATAAATATTTAAAAAATTTATAAACAATTTATTATTAAAAATATCTTAAATGAAAATCTTTTACTACAAAAATGATCACGTCGAAACTTATTCATCAGCTTAAGTTAATGAGAAATTTGCTCGCTTTTCGAGGAAGTGAATTGCTCCTTTGAAAGCTGCAGCAGTGCACAATAGCACTGAATAAAGCGCCCCGCGCAGCGGCAAGACTATTCACTGATAGCAAAACCATATTCATTCTTTAAGCGGCTTATTGAAAATGTTCTGTTCCTAAGGACGCATCGTTCTTTTGGGAGACTCCGAAACGAGCTACGGCAGTAAGACAGGCTCTGGACTGGTGGCTTTCAGTGCGTCCCGAAGAGCCGTGGAAGGTGCCGCAGAGGCATTAAAAAACGAATTACATGCATCGGGTGTCGATGTCGTGCTTCTCAAACCGCCGCCAGTGAATCCTCTTGTTCTTTATGCATCGCCCGTTCTCAAGACGTAAGATGACTATCAGTTTACGATATCTTGTTTCCATGGGCTAACAAAGATGTTAATCGGCTCCAAGCACAGCGCCCAAAACTTTTGCGAGCTGCTTCACAATTTCGTTCTCTTTCGAACACATTTCTTCCTCTACCTTTCTTATACAATTTTCCCGTTAACGATATTAATTCCAATCTTAGAAATTGGACCATTATACCATATTCAGAGTCATTACTTTAGTCATTTACTTTGATAAGCGTAACAATCAGGGGAGAATAAAAAAAGATATAATTTTCTATTATTAATCTAGTTTTGACAAACGATGAAAAAATTTTTCGTAATCTCGTTTATGAAATTAAAGTACATAAATTATTAGCTCATTACATTAGAAAGCGCAACAGAGGGAGGGAGGGAGGGAGAGAAAGCATTAATATTTTAGATTTTAAAAATGGTTTTCTAGTTCCAAAAAATAAATCAAATATGAGTAAATTGTCTACATGAGCCTCCATGGTTGTTAGTGCGTAAATAATATTGTAATATTTATAAAAGATAATAAGATATAATTCGCGAACAATTGGAAATGTATTATACTTACAATCGCGAAGGAGGACATATATAATCATTTTAAAGTCTTCAAAATTCATTTGTATCTTCTCTATGCCAATATCTTCCCTTATAATCATCATGGCTTAACGGTGGATTTAATTGCTATGAACAGTGCTGAATTATTTGCAGGGTTGATGTGGAATCTGGCGTAACAGCCTCGGAAGGGACGTGGACCGCTCCGCTATCGATTCATTCCGTGCAGAACGCTCTGATTCCTGCGATTACGACGTCGTGTCCTTTAAACGTTTACGATATGTCTGTCAAGCCAAGGGTCTTCTGTCGATAATGTCATCCATGTCGTGTAAACCAAAAGATCACAAAATGTAATAATATCGTGAGATTCCTCGAGTCGATGCAATACGCAATATACGGAGACAATGGGACGTGGAAATGTACACGTATGTTTGCCGCCGGTGTCATTATGTTAACGTGTCATCCTTAAAGCATCATATGCGGAATTTCTTCCTCGGTTTCGCGGTAGGCGACACTTCCTGCGTGTGAATGATGTCATTTTTTTATGCTCGTCCCGAGCGGTATCTATTATGAATTCTCGTGTTTGTTTCCCGTTCATTTTTATATCGCGTTTGCTGTCAGGTCCTAGCATCGATTTGAGGAAATATTTATTAAAAGCCAGTAATTTTTATCGCCACTAAATAAATTCCTGATTACCCTTAACTCTTAATAAGTTTCCTATCCCTTTTCCCTTCGAAGGAAAATTATTCTAATGTTATTTACGTTGTAAAAATAAGATCGCTTCCAAAGTAACTATTATACAGTCTAGTATATTTTAAAATTGCACATTTAGTCCGGTAGATTTATCTTCGATTGCGATGTTTAAATATTTGGTTGTGTAGCGACTTCACGAAATGTATATTTTAAGAGGCTGAAACGGAAAATGTGTTTTACTTGAAAGGTTCGATGGACGTGTGTGCGAAGTTAAAAGAGTTTTCTGTATTTGCGCACGTGTAAATATCAGATGTATTCTATAATATATAAAATGTTTGAATAATTTTCGTAAAATATACGAGAATATTAATTATATAATTTTGAAAAATTAAAAAAAAATATGTATACGATATAAATGATCTTTTCCTTTACTATTATTTTTTTAGATTATTATTTTTAAAATCTTCGACGGAATTGTCAAAAAGTCATTTTTTGAAAAAAGTTTTTAGATGAAACTTTTAATAATAAGAAAGAAAGAAAATTAATATATTTCTTCTTATATTTTTCACACTTGAAATGATATAAAAATAATGTTTGTAATATTTTTTTCGCATTTTCAAATTCACATTAATCAGCTGTCTTGTTCCCTTTGACAGACTAATATAATTACATAATTAGTTATCTCTTCATGAAAGCTATTTGTATTTATAATTAAAATGTGAAGCTTCTGTCAATAAATCTATTTTTAGATGTAAACGATAAATTTTTCTTAACAAAACTATCGTAACATGATGCAATTATATTAAGTTAAAACGAAAAGTGCAATGTGTACTCTTCGGTTACGTGTAACCTCAATTATATACATATATAATAATATTGAAAAAAAGCTCTTGTAACGATTATTTTCCAATTTGTTGTTCTGTTAATAAAACGTTCAATGTATGTAATACATATCTGGCCATCAATTAGATAATTCAGGTTTGTTTTACTTTCAATCGGGATTGAATAATAACTAGTCAATAAGCTAAAAGTTAAAAAAAATGTTAAAAACTTAATAACTTGTAATTTAATTTAATTAATTTTAAATGAATTTGTTTTTAACTTAATTTAATCTCTCTCTCTCTCTCTCTCTCTCTCTCTCAGACTTTAATTTATTAAGTAAAAGACAATAGACTCAAATAATTTATAAAATTAAAAATAAAACAAGGGCTACAAGCCAAGCTAGATCTTAATGCCGGATTAACTACAAAACATAAGTTTATAAAACAAACGATTTCTATTGGGTCATTCTCAATGTTGAAATTAATACAATTTGAAATCACGACTCATTTGAAAAACAATAACTTGCTAATACATATAATAATTTTTCAAATGAGTTGTTGATTTCAAATTGTATTAATGATTGTTTTATTTTTAATTTTTTAATTTATTAATCTTCTTCTTTTTATCTCTCTAAATGCCAATATTATTTTCTATAAGATATTGAGCGTTAAAGAATTAATTTAGAAAAAAGCTCAATGATTATGTGATAGACGTTCAGCTAAAGTTAAACATGGGTTGGATCTGTATTTAGGAAATGCTATCAGTACAATTGCGTCATACTATTCTTGTTTCGTTTAATAAAAAAATAATAGAAACTTTTTATTTATGTATAATTTTCAAAGAATGTGCAAGCATGGCCATCACAATGAGAAGTACAAGATTCCTTTTAAAAATTGCATTTTATTTTTCTTTTATAATATAAAAATATCAAAATATAAAAATACCCATATACAAATATTTAAAAAAAACAGTTTTTATTACACAAGAAATATCTTTGTTATTTTATATAATTTAAAAATAAAATATTAAATTTATCTCCCCCCATATTATAATTGTTTTGTTATGTAAAATAATCTGATTTTAAGAAAAATTTGGATATTCTGATTTAATAAAAATAATGTTTTTCAAAATTAACTTGTTATTTAACTCGAATTAATTCAATCTTAATATAACTTTAACTAATTTAGCTTTTTGTTCATTTAACTTTTAACTTAACTAAATTAATTTTATAAGCCATTAACTTTAATTTAATTTTTGTTAAAAAACATTGACTTACCTGCTTTTAATACATAAATAATTTTAAGTAAATGTGTAATTTTAGTTTAAAATTTATCACTTTTAACAAATATAATTATACAACCAACAAACGCGAGAGCTGTTACTTGACTCGAAATTACGTTCATTTCATTAAATAGCAATTACCTGTAATAAAGTACTAACAAAATTCAAACAAACTAATGGATCTAATTTGCATAAAAAAATATCTCTCTCCTTGCAAATTTATACTTACATTCAAGAGTACTTTCTTCAAACAATTAAATATTTTTAGTTATACAGGAGTACATCTCACAAAATATTTTGATACTATTTGAGTATACAACATGACAATGTCTATCTGTTAATTTGAAATTCTCTTTCTCATTAAACACTGTATAATTCACGCAATATTTTGTAGATTCAGTTCTGCCTTCCAATTCGATAATCTGCTCCTTGGTCGTAATTATTCAGTCCGCAATATACATCTGGTAGTATAATTATGAACTACATATTATTTTGTACGTCGTTAACGGTAGTTTCCATGGTGAATAATTAATTTGTATGCTGTGTAATACGCAATACGAATAATAAAATCTTGAAGTAAGATTAACGCGTGGCGCATAATGCATATTCATTGGATGTAAGTAATATTGCATGTTATTCTTGCTGTAGCAACTATCACGCTGTAAATTAACTGATTTGACTGCCGCCTCTGAGTTTTACACAATTTCGAGCGGAATGATGTCATCGGAAAATTGCGCGTATAAGAACGAGTCAAGTAATTGAAAAATCCGCGCGCGCTTTCTCCGTACTCTCAATGAGAGAACGAACAAAAATCTCTAATCCGCTGTAGCCGCGATTGCGCTACTTTTACAGCAACATGGATGAAAAATGTTGATTGACTATTTCGGCAATTGCCGTAGCGACCAGTAATTTCACAAGAAAGCCACTGCTGCATGTTTCAGAAAATACTGAAAAGTAAACGGAACTCACTACTACAATTAAATAGGTTTTTTTTTTAGATAAATATATAATTATTTAGGTAAATATATAATAAGTGACCTATATACCTACAATTACATATAATAGAAATATATAATTATATAATAGAAATAATGTTTTCTTTATATTTAACTCTTCGTTTGTAATCATAGTTTTAGTAATTTTTATTACCTTTGTTTGCAATCTATTTTTTTTTATCCAGTCCAAGTTTTTTATTGTTCTAAACTTAAAAAGATAAGAAAATTCAGGACTTCTTAAGATCTCTACCATTACCAAATATTTTTAACACAAATATTAAAATTTTTATATAATAATATTATAAAAATACATAAAAATTTGAACAAAAATGAGAAAAACATAGAAAATTATTTAAAAATGTATAACTCAGAAATAACGAAACCAAACTGTATTATCCTCTTTTCTCTTTATTACGAAAAAAATTTGAAAGTAAAATTTTATTTGCGCCAAAAAAACTCAGAGTGTAATGGAGTAAGTAAGTAAAATGGAGGAAGTAATTTTTATAATTGTTAATTTAAAATTGGAATCATACACGCAAAGTTTAGTAGAATAAATATAATAATAGTATAACTCTAATATAAATTAAGTACAATTCTTCTGTAATTCTAGGATCTTTTTTCAGTTTTTAATTAATAATAAATTAATATCAAAAATTGAATAAAATTAATATTTAATTAATATTAAAAATTAATTAATATTAGTATCTACATATTATTACATTAATTAAACGCACATTTATATTTTAATTAATTTGCATTATATCAATGATATTTCAAAAATAGATTTCACTTCTCATTACTGCCTTCATTTCAAAATTTATCCTTTGTCACGGATAATATTTCTCAAATGTGCGAAAGAGAAAATAATTAGCCACTTCAATCAAAAATTATCGACAAGCTTCTGAATAATTATATTCGAAACTCATCTTTTTCATAAAAGATATTGTTGTAAATTATGACAGTAAAGGAAGTGTTTAACACAATACAATTTCATTGTTTACATTCCATCAATGTCATGTACATGTCAGACGGAAAGTGAAAGAGAAAGAAGAAGAGAGAAGGAAACTAAACTCATTTAATGTTATAATACTGTTATCCAATTGTATTTAAACAATTATTTAACAACTAAAGATTTTGTAATTTTAATTTTGTATTCAATCATTTTAAATCATACGACTTTTAAGAACGAATTGTCTTAAATATATTCATTATTTTTTCATGTTTCATGAAAAATGGAGATTTTAAAAAACATACTTATAAAAATTTATATCTAAATCTCCTATTTATCTTTAAGTGTTCATGGAAAGCCAATGGATCAAGTAGAAACATAACGTAAAAATTAGTACATATCACATTATACATTTATTATTTCCGAACCATTGCTTTCCCGGTCGTAAAATCGCGACGCCAATTCGTGTTTGGCAGTGACGAACATTGGGGTCGTACCATGGCGTTGTTTCAAAGAATTATTATCATTTCTACGATCCGACTGGTCACTCCTCTTACTGTGCGGTATCGGGGACCAACCGCAGGGTACGACAAACGAATTAATGGTTAAAAGAGATCGCTTTGCCTGTTCAGGGGTGGCCGCCGCTATAAAACGATTCCGTTCCTTTCGACCCGGAGGTAGTCCATTGGCGGTTTTCGTTAAGGAAGAAACATGGCCTTTGTGAAGATAAACTAAAGTCGATAGCGCGGTATTCGATATTGTAAATTGATATGCCGCGGGACTGTAGGCAATGCAGTAGGGAATATTACTGGGGCGCTTTGCTAGAACGGAAATTCGTGTTGTAACAGGTCGGACGAAGGCATGCACACGTCGCTTATAATTATGTATTCTTGCGAACAAAATTGTGGAAGATGTTGCATCTTTTGTGAGCGCGTTACGCCGCTGACGTCGGAATAATTGCACATCCCGGAAAGTATTAGCGTGGAAAGCGTTACAATGCGAGCGAGTTGCGTCGGGCGAGGAGTAATTTTTAGTTCACACATACACACATAATGCGCGTCCATTATGTAACGATTATATAACGATTAAAACGAAAATACAATATTTTACCATTATGAATGTTGGAGTGTATTAAAATCTCGATTACATTATAAATTATAATATTTAAATGATATGAATTATATTAAAATTTTGCAAGTAGTAAGGTAAACGTCCCAGTTACATGTATTTATATTCGGATATTTACACAAAATTTATTAATTTTTTTATTATTATTAATTTCAAATGCTTTTTTATTACAATATTATAATTTAGTTATATTTGAAGGTTACAATTAAATTATGATATTATATTTGAAATTAATAGTATAAACAAATAAAGATTTGTATAAATGTCTGGATGTAGATAAATGTCTGATTACTGGAGCGTTTACATACTTTTATAATATTACATTATAATTAAAATTGTAAGAAGTATAAAACATTAACGTTAATTGAGCAATTATTAATTCTGAATAATATAAATAGATTTTAGAAAATTTTACGTCAACAACGCTGTTGCATTGTTTTAAAATCAAGTCGCAAAATACTTTACTATAATTAAGACAACAAGATATTGTTAATTAAAGTTATCAATGTCTTTGTTTTTGCATCGCAATAATTTCTTTTGAGATTGAAATATACCGTCCAATAGGAACTTAAGAAGGTATCGTTATACAATAGCCTTTTAAGTGAGAAAAGGCTGCATACTATCCATCTTCATAAAACGTTATAATAAAGCCTTATAACGAAGACTTATCGATCTTTCGCCAGCTTACGCACAGCGTATAATATTTCTTTCTTTTTTATTTTACGGATTGAATATTGGAAAGAGTATTAATCGTATTAAAGTAAAAGCAAGAGATCAATTGAAAATTAATATACTACAATTTAAAGCAATATTATATAAATGTAACAGAATATCGAAAAAGAAGATATTCCTACTACAAAAGATTTTAATAAAACTACTTATTTCAAGTGAAGCTAGGAATTTCCTGAGCGGTGCATTTATCGCGAAGAGATCCAAATTCCCCTCTCTCTCGTTCTCTCTGTCTTCTCTCTCTTTGATATCCAATTTGCGGGAAGTGGACGGATATTAACCTTTCATGATCCGCTCGAGCAAAGAACTACAATGTATAACATGAAGAATAACATGAAGGGCTCAGCACTTTACCTGGCCGCAGGCAAAGACGCGATTCCGACCTCAAACTTCGGATGATCGATCCAATTTCAAGTTTCGCCGATCTCATCGACCCGTAGGGCGCAATGCCGTAGCCTCCATAAAACAAATCGCCGGAGTCCAGGTCGCGCTGAACAAAGTATCACGCAGTCGTGACCGTAAACTAGCGAGCGCGGAGTGTTTTGGAGGTCTTTATGTGGGCGGTAAAAGCGTCTCGGTGTGTCCGTTCTGGCACATATATTCGGAAACGGAAGAATAATGGCAGGGTTTTTTTTGGTAATTTTCTATTACACCACCACCACACACACCGCACCGTCGGTCGGTGCAATGAAAATGAATTTTGCTTCCTGCGTTTCGGTTTCCTTTCTCTCTCTTTCACCCTCTCGCTTTCCGTCTCTTTCCTCCTCTCTCTTTTTCGATTAGATTTAAGAGATTAACTTTTCCAATTATTCGCGGCCACCAATTTACCTTTAACCGCGAACAGTAATTCACGAATGTCCCTCCTCGCTTTGCAGGAATTGATTGTCTGCGTCGTCTTCGTCGCTGTCGTTGTTAAGAGCTTCCCCAGGATGTACGAGGAAAATGCGGAGGGTGAGTGTCTCTCTCGCTTAATTCATGAAATCGGTCACTCGAGAAGATAATTACGCGTATTGGTGAAAGGTTTATCGATCCGCACATGTTCGTCTCGATACTCTCGCATGTTATAAACTGCGGCTTAAATTAGGCTTAATTTTGTTAAAATTACAACGATTCCATTGATTATTCAAAAAGATCTGTGAATATAATAATTTTCTATGAAATCAATCAATAAAGAAAGATCAATGGCGGGGAATCGCGAATATAGATCGCAATGGACACAGTCATAATTATGCGTACTCGTATCATGATTTTGTCGGGCCGTCACGAGAAGATAACCTGGGAAAATAAACACGGACACCATCATCACGACTACAATGCTCATCCAAAGTATAAATATTTCTGTGGCGTAAACGATCATCATAATAAAAATCACGAAGGAACACCGTGATGGTGAGTGTATATATATATATATATATATACACTATAGAAATACGCCATAGAAATATTTATACTTTAGATGAGCCTTGTAGTCTATATGTATATTAGGTCATTTAAAAAGTATCCGCGGTTTTTTGTTCAATTTTTGAATGAAAAAATCGCGGATACTTTTTAAATGACCCAATATATATACATATATATATGTATATATATATATGAGTATCCTCGATATTCTCTAAGGCTTTAGCGCTTAACAACTTTTATATTATATTAATATCGTCACGCGTAATCTTGGTATACTGAACGAGAATAACAGCTTCTTCTTCAGAATACATGTATTTTTAAAAAAATTAAAAAATTATGAAAAATTACAAATTTTTCTGTATTGTATTTGAAGTAATGCAAAAAATTTGGCAGTTTAGAACCTAAATCTAAACCATATTTAAAAAAAATAATTAAGATATGTGAGAAAATTTTTATTTAAATTAAAAATTGTTAAATATGAATATATTGATCTTATTGAATTTTTTATACGTAATATATAACATTCTTTATTAAGCATAAATCTAATTTAAATCACTTTTTGCAGAGTCTGATACATTAAATAAAAATCTCTGTATCTGTTATTTGATCACCAAAGATTGATATTGAGAATGTCAATTTGAAAATTAATTTTTAATTAAAAATTAACTTTTTTCTTCTAATGTCACATATTTGTAGCATACATCTCTCTTATATTGACAAAGTATCCATATAACAACCCTAGATGTATCGCAATACTAATCCAGAGTCAGCGAGGCAGTGGAATGTAATTCGATCTCGCGCTCTTAATTAGAATCTCGAAGTAATTGGATACCTGCTCTTAATTAGAAGCTAGGAAGGACCAGGTTTGTTTCTTATTCTAGTGCGTTACGGCCCATTATGGGTACATCCGTCACTTTTCTGGTGCTTCCCGTAAAAACGTGAGAGTCCCGTCAAGCTCGTTGGTATTCGGCGTGCGCCTGTTAAATTTAATTGTGACTGATACGAGAGAGAGCATAGAAGTTTATTACGCATTCGTTGGGAAGCTCTCTGGCAAAGCTGGTGAATGAAATGCACGGAGCTTACAGGAAAGCTATTCCGATACGGTGTACCTGGAAAACGTGTAACTGCCTGCGTAAACGCGAATTTAATTGGAACGTATGAAGAGATACACAAGTTTCTATTATATCTTCATTCAGTCTAAATACCATTCTTATCTCAGCTCCGCATGTACGCGAGTAACACTTCTTAATTACTTCAATAAATATCACAAATAGTACCATTACTCCCTTCTAGGCAAGTCTTCACTTTCTTATTGACGTGGAAAAACTATTTAAACATTTTAAATTAATTAAAACAAATTTTTTAATGTTTCTTCCTCTCTTTGTAATTTTATTTATTTTAAAACATTTGATAATTCTAAATACATTTTCTTATTTCAAAAGTAGCATCGACAAATTAAATTTTCCAGAAAAGAAGAAAAATTATTTTTTAACTTAATAGAAAATGATTGACTAATCAAATAATATCAACAAAAAACATTAAGATTATATTAATGTAGAAATATCAGTGGCTCTTTTGTTTATAATTTTCGAAACGGATTCTCCTTTGGAATTCATTCCTAGTTTTACCGCAATCGCGTGATCTCATTTCATCAAAACGAGTGGGAGCTACTTGCTCAGTTTCTGCTGACCGAATGCAGCGAAGTTGGCCAATCTCTCTCATCAGCACGCCGCAACATGTTTTTATCCAATCACGTTCTCGCGCTCACTCGACCTCTCGAGTCAGCAACGGGACGGACTGACTATGATGGCATCGTAGAAAGATGAAGAAAGTGCAAAGCAGGGTAAACGACGTGGCATGGCAAGGGTGAAAGGAGCAAGATTGAAATTTTATGCCCTCTCACTGAACAATAGCGAACAATAACGAATGGATTGGTCGTTACAAGAAGATCGGTCAGTCATAGTGTTATTGACCCTGTCGATTTCGTCGCCAATTCCGTTGTCAATCTCGACGGTTTCTAATGCGAATAATCTCATTGCTTAACGCCTCGATAATTTCTATTAAGTTCTCTTAGCGGAAACAGTGTACAGAGATGGTCTGATGCTGAGATAGAAACGTTGAATTTCCTGAAGCGAGTAGCCAAGGTTTTACGTTTTGTAACATTTCCGAGCTTATAATCCTTGCCCTCGGTTTCAACTAACAACCGGTTGAATTATTACGCTATCGTAAACAAATAATAGTTATTAACGAGCTAAATAATCATGGACTGGATGTTGCAAAATTTTTGTAAACGTAACACGTTTCATCATTTATAGAAATAATGACCTTATTCTCGCTTCTACCAGTTACATAAACGCTATTACATATTGCATGCAAAAACAGTTCGTTCTAAAAGAGAAATGGAAATTTTATACATAATTTTACATATCTAACCCAACTGTGCACGCTGAATCACTATTCGTCGTTCAATTTTACATGTCGTGGTATCTTTCCAGCTAGACTCGTTCGAAATTGTCGCATCGAAGATTGCGACAATCAGATGAGGACTTATTAGCATAATTGATGTTCCTTTAGTGCCCGCTGTACCGTCCAAGGTATATGATTTTAACTTATATATTACGGTTGCTCATCAAGCGCAGTAGTTTGAGTAAGAACCACGAGAACCAGTGCCATGTAGGTCTTTACGTGCCTCTTTACGTGTATTCTCTTTGAACCTTCGCTGACGTAGAATGAAGTATGTTAATGAACGGTTCACGCTCTCTCCATATATATCCTTATCTATATATGTTACCCTTTCGGGTTACTATATTATGCTTATAAATTATCAACCCTTCAAATGATGAAGTAAATAAGAAAAGATTTCTAGATATATTAAAGTTATAGAAAATAATCTATCCATGTAAAGCTACAAATTTTTAAAAAATGCCTGATTCTATGGAGATACAATTATTATTTCTTCAAGATAAGAAGGTATATTAAGAATATATTTTAGAATGTTAGACACGCCTTCTCATTTATTATTAAACCTCAGGGAACGGAAATGAACTGGCATAAAGAAAACGTGCAGATAAGGGGAAATGACAATACATTTCAGCAGATTGATAAGATCACGTATAGGCAAGATCAGATACGACGTAATCTGTCTTGGAGACGCTAATCTGCGTATGAGACTGATAGCTTAGATAATGCCGCGCACCCACATGTCGATTACGCTGATTGTGCGAGGCGACACGTCAACGGAAGATGCTATTTGTAATTGTCAAAATGTCACGCATTTATAAACATGATGTCAAGTTCACGTGACTTCATCATGAGAAAAATATATACAAAGACTCTACTATATCTATTTAATTTAGAACCATTCGAGCCATTTTCGTGCCTTGACAGCAAATGGCTATCTCCAATAACTTATTGTCCATACAAAGCCGTCGTGATGCCAAACATATTGCTTGTGGCCTCTTACTGTTGTACGATTGCCAATCTGTGTTGCAAGATCCTTGTTATGTGCTGCTAATTGGAACAGCGTTAACAAATAAATACCGGAGTTGTCCTACAATTTAGAAAAAAGTTAGAAGCGCAAAATTAATTTTTTGCCATTATAATTTAATATGTTAACGATGATTTGCACTTTGAAACTCTAAACTGTCTTGAAATCGAGCACTCGAGTGTATTTAACGTTAAGTAAACTTGCTGTTTTATAATCTCGCTTTATTAAATATAATTATCGTTAATCGTCACCTTCTCTTGGGTATCTAATCTATCAAGATTAGTATTGTATGAACATCGACGGGATCACGGTATAAAGCAATAAATTAGATTAAGTTATATACAAAGGAAACACAAACCGGATATTATTAATGCGATGCGATGCGCTCCCGCATAATATGAGTGCGCATAGCGATGTTCAGCATGGGTCGATGCAGTTATTATTAAAGCAAATGGACAGATTACGAGTTAACTACAGAGACTGCTCTTTTTTATACATGAGACGATTCCAGAGATAGTTATTCCTAAATCTACTCGATACGCAGAGTTCCATCAGGACACCTTCCGCGAGAAACATTGCACTTTTGCCTGCAATTCCTTTCGTAATTAGCGAAATCGCAAATCACTTTGCAGATATATATGAAATAATGAAGCTCAATTTTTTTGAAAAACGGTGATTGAAAGGGTCTCTCTTTACCTCACACAATCCGAACTGCTGATATCGGAGAACTCGACTTTATTTGGCGTATCGGATACGCTGTAACGCGTGTTCACTTTGCTTTTCCGTCGACACGGAAGCAACGGAGTTACGGATGAGAAGGTTAAATCTCTGATATCAAGCGTATCACATGCTTGAATTTCATCATGATGCGCGTTACACGTGTAACGTATTTGTAGTGTAAATAGGTTATTGTTACGCGCTACGCGAATGAAATTTTCCGATAATGAAACTAGTCGTTGCGATTTGGAAGACGATGATAGCTATCAAACTAATGTTAGTAGCTCGTAATCATTTAATTATCGACTGTCATTTTTATCGCAGAAATTGCTGTGCGTCATTCAATCTTTTCTAAATCACTTGTTTGTGTTTTGTGACACAAAGATTATTTCTAAAGCAAATCTGCACAGCAAACCATTAATATAACTCGTATTTCCGATAAATAAAAATTTGCTTTATAAAGGATCAATATATTTATTAAAATTATAGAGGAAGGTCATCGATCATTTTGAACAATAGCTCTTAAACAAAAGCTAAAAATAAAACTTTAGAAACATAGTAGAAATTAGGAAGTATCTTTTATCAGATAATAATGTAGTAGTTTTTATAATATTTTCCTCAATTTTTAAATAATTAAAATAGATCATGTTTTTATAAAGTTTTAATAATAAAATAATTAATACAAGTTTAGTTTTAATAAAGTGTAATAATTGTTTTCCAAGAAATAAGGAAGGTGTCTTTTTAAAAGACCTGTATCAGTATCGACGACTTTCCTCTATTAATTAATCATTTATAAAAATATTATTAAGATAATAAATCAATTTGTTATATAATTAATTTCTGTCCTTGTTCAATCTATCCGCTTACAATATCTTTAATTGTAAACATTTATATCAAAAACTTTAAACCTTCTCCCGCGCGCCTATCGTATAGAGACAAACAAAAAATTCAGATTTCTCGATGAAAAAGATACAAAAAAAGACATGTATATATATATGTGTGTGTGTGTGTGTGTGTGTGTGTGTGTGTGTGTGTGTGTGTGTGTGTGTGTGTGTGTGTGTGTGCTGAAAAAGTTAATTTTTTATGGTTTCAAATAGTCCATTATTCAAATATTGCCGATCGTGCGCTTCGATACTCCGCTACGATCGCCAATGAAAGCCAACCATTTCGAGACTTTTGGCAAAAAACTTCCGTAGCGCAATCGATATAGCAAAATCGATTGTTTCAACGGAACGGGTATCCACATGCATGGCGTTCGCTATAGTAACGTTTCATCGCAGGAGTGCCCAATCTTATGCATAGGAAAGCGATTGGTTCATGTCGTGTTTTTGTCATTCGCAGAGACCATTCTGTATGTCCTAAATAGTGGTGGCGAAATTCTTCTGACAAAGAGAAACACGCTATATAAACTTCTATCGGTATCGATAAAAGTATCATTCGTATTTTAGGAGTCAGTTGCAAGCATCAGAAGAATGACCACGAAGATATCTGTTAAAATTTGTGATATCTTTTTAATTAGTTATTATAGTTCAATTTATACACACATATAACTCTATTTTTTAAATATATAGGTTTTAACTCTATTTAATTTTTAATGTTATACAACATTTTTTAAATGGTAAAATTCTTTTGCATAAATTCCTATCATTAAGGCTAATCATAAAGAGTTAATTTCTTGTTAACTCTTGTAATTGTTTTAAATAAAAAAGCCTCGATTTTTTTTGCATTTTTTGTATACTTTTAATATGCAAAAATTAATATTTTATACATTTCATCTTGCAACTTTTTTTATTAAACTGATATGAACATTTTTATTAAATCATAATAACTCATTTACCACAACTATCTCCGTAATCGACGAAGTCGAAAGCTCCCACTTACGATCGATTGAGAAGAAAATGCTTTTGAATGCAGAATCCTAAACTTCATTCTTGCTTTGTGCAAGAGCACATGTAAATAGCAACAATTTGTCGGCAGCTTGCTCTGTTATTGGCCATATTGGTCCTTGCAGCGATTCAAAGTAAATTGGCAGGGTATGCTCACAGTTTCGCACACTTTCATGGACCAGTGGTAGGGCCTGGACACGAACTGGTTGTCCACGATAAGCACGATCATCATCATCATCATGTAGATTACATCGCACATCCTAAGTTCGCGTACGGAGTCGAGGATCATCTCGATCGTCACTGGCTATTATCATAGATAAAAAGAGCACAGAGATAGTAAGACATATTCCTAATTTATATAATATTGTAAATGACAAAACATTTGCAAAGTATTAAAAAGTTAAATTATAAATGTAATATTTATTATAAAGTTTATTACGAAAGAATCGAATGATTTATACAAATATTTTTGCATATAATGTAATTACGGATACGTTAAATTTTTACAAGCTACTTATATTTAACGTATAGCATATTAATAAAAATTTATTTAATATGTCTATATACTTGGAACTGATACTTAAAATGCACAAAACATTAAAAATTTATTTGAACTTATCATTTAGTAACTATTTATGTCTAATAAGTTATCATAAATTTTTTCAAAAAATTAATCCATTTATTTATTTCTTCAATAGACTTATGATAATTTATTAGACAAAACAAAATATTTATTTCTATTATTAAAAATAAAATATTTGCAAAATTATATCGAGAGAAACAAATAATTCTTGTGTAAATTACACGAGTCTACAGAAGAATCAGTCAATGCAACAGTTAATATATTAAATACGACACAAGAATAATTTATATACCATAATAATTAATTTTGTGGGAGGAAGTCAAAGTTTATTTCATTACAAGATTCACAAGAGATCACCTTATTAATGCATTCAGCCAGATCTTTATGGTGAGAGCATTCCATATAGCGTAGGAATGCATGATTCGGATCTGCATTAATAAAATACTTAATTAATGTTTCACGTAATATGATAGAGTGTTTGTATAGAAAAGATTATGTTTAATTAATGAGATTTATTTATACGTATCGTGTGTATGTGCGCGCGCGCGCGCGCGCGCGTGTGTGTGTGTGTGTGTGTGTGTGTCAAATGTATAAAGCGAATAATTACTTATTAAGAACATGTGTTTCATTTCTGTTTTCTACAAATTATTACATAAAGTTACTGAGTCTCTTTGGTATTTCACTCTCTCTCTCTCTTTCTCTCTCTTCCCCCCTCTCTTCTCTCTCTCTCTCTAATTATATCTCTGCTTGTATCATTGTGTTATTCGTGTCACTTTCTGAGCTGGTATTACTTTTCCTATATATATATATATATATATAAAATGATTAAAGAAGTTAGAAATGAGATGGAGAAAATAGTTTTAATTTGCATCCTATTTTGTTATGAAGTCAAAATGTGGTTTTAAGGAGGGTTTAGCTTAGTCTGATGCTATAAAATCATTTTTAAGAAATTTTTTTGGAAAATAAAAACACTTCTTAAAGATTGGAGCACAGACCTTTGCATAACGCATAACGCATAATACATAAAGTGTAAAAGAATTAACTTAGTGTAAGAAAATTAACTTAGTGTAAGGGAATTAATCAGACTCTTTTATTTCATGAAAGGAAAGATTTTGACTGGTTGATTCTCTTATGCTTTATGCATTATGCGTTATGCAAAGACCTGTGGTCTCGCTCTTAGAATTGAGTTTTATGTAAAGATTTATGTATCTTTTAGTTTAAAAAAATTAACTTTATGACGTTGTGTGCGTATAATAGCAAAAATATTATTTATTGAATACAAAATTAAATTTGGTAATTTTTGTTTTAAGAGAAATGGAACGGTAAAATTTATTTTAGTTTTTCTTTTTTTAATTTTCCCAGTTTTAATTTTTTTAATTTTCAGACGTATGTCGATTGGGCAATCTATTATAAATTTTTTAGAAAATATTTTTGAAATGATATTGTGTTTCATGAGTTGTTCTTTAGATATTTTAATTGTATCCAAAACGTTCGTGAAATTTTTATAGAAATTCAGGAACAAAAAAAAAGTTAATTACGAACAGAACATTCAAAACATATGTCGTATTATTTAAAAAATCTAAAATTATTACATTAATGAATTAAAATTTAATTTATTGTTTAAATTTTAATCAAAATACAAATTAAAATTAAAATTGTAATTTTACTCAATAGTGCTTTTGAGTAACAGTGTACATTTAATAACATAATAAATTAAACTTTGTTTTACATTGACGATTTTTTATGCCTTATAAAATTTAAATTACATCAACTGTAAATACCAAGTATTTTTTACGCTGTACAGGTATATGAGTAACAGGTATATGTGTGTCTTTGTATACAAGTATGTAAATTTGTATAAAAATATTTATATAAATATTTTTATATATTTACATAATACATACACACATATATATAAAATAAATCTTAGTAAATATATTAGGTGTTGGAATTAATTCGTAGCGTTTTTTAATGAAAGAATGTTATTTATTTCACATGAGCATTAAAAAATACATTAATGAAAGTACTTCCCATCACTTGTAAAACGCTACGAATTAATTCCAACACCTAATATATGTATAATACAAATATTTATGCAAACTTTTATATTATATTATATTTAAATAAGTGAAAAGTTGTTATATATAATATTTGTATCCGTTACATTTTAAGCTATTGATTATGTTATCATTATCGATTTTCTGTTCTTTAATATTTTAACCAATTTTTTAATACACATTAAGTACATTTATTCATTATGGATTAATTTTTAAGTATGTTTTGAAATTTGTCTCGAATATTTCTGTATTATACTTTGTACAGATTGCATGCTGCCTCCATATCTGTTTTTGATATGAAGTAATCCCACACCCAACTGAATTTCTATTTCCTCTTTTTCTGTTAATTTGTCTGAATGTTTTATTTTCAAGTGGTGATGTAAACCAGATATGTTTGCATAATTTACTATTATAAAACAATGAGCGCATGTTGCTATATTTTCCGTAAGTTTTACGAAATGTCTACGTATCCAGAGACGAACTGGGATCTGTTTGTCATCTTCTGCTTGTATTTGTATAATATATATGTAGATTTGTATAAATATATTTTATATATATTTTCACACATACACACATAATATGATTAAAATCTTATTAAATGTGTACACATAATACGAATATATATCTGGTGATTCATTTTATTTTTAGCAAGAAAATATTACGAAAATATATTATATAATTTTACCAAAAAACATTCTAAAAAAGTTGCATGGTATAAAAAGAGAAGTATTTTAATAATTATTTTTTTTCTAGTTGAAGACGCCAAATTGATGTAAAAGTCATTTCCTCTTTTTTTAAATGAAATTATACGATTTTTTGTGTAAAATAATGAGATGAATCAATTAGTAAAAAAACACAAAGTTGCTTTTAAAAAAATGTGTAGGCAAAATGCATAATTTTTTAAATACGCAACTGTTGTTATCAATTTTACATTTTTTAATATTTTAACCAATTTTTGAAAAAAATTTTAACACTTATGAAATGGTTTTTTAATATTGTTTTGAATGTTATTTTATTTTTTATTGTACAAATGCTGCATGTTATTTTCACGTCGTTTATTGCCATAAAGTAAATCCCATATCGAATCGAATTTATTTTTTTCTTTCTTTTTTTCAATTAATTCGTCTGAATGTTCTATTTTCAAGTGGTGATGTAAATCATATTCGTTTATATAATTTATTTTTACAAAACAATGAATGCATATTGTATTTTCCATAAATTTTGTGTAATGCTTACGTATTCAGTGTGTGTGTATGTGTGTGTGTGTGTGTGTGGTATATATACGTAACTAAAATCTATTCTTCTAAGTAAATTAACTTATCATCTATATCATCAGCCAATACAAATTTGAAAGAGAGAGAGAGAGAGAGAGAGAGAGAGAGAATAAATATTATTTAATGAAATATATTGATTATTATATTTCAATCGCTTTTCCACAATAAATTAGACTTCGTAAGTTATTCAGCATCAAACCTATTAAAATTTATATAATCATGCAAAGAGTTGCTGATTTTTTACGTTTTGCTTGTGCAACAACGTGGAAAATTTTATGATGGTCTAAATGTTACTAAAAGTTTCTGAAAAATTTCTGATAAAAGTTTATCTGGCGGATCTTCACATAGAACGAGTAGATATTCGAAAGCGCAACTCTGAATTGCAATAAGCTGAGCATAGAACGCTTTTAACTTATCGACACAGTGTTTTTTTCTCGACATTCAGTTTTTTTATTTTTGCATAACCGTGTCGATAGTTAAAGATTATAAATGACGGTCAGATTACACGGTGATACGCCTCGGTGCGCTTCATTTTAATTAAACATCGCAGCGGTAGCCATATTGATGTAACATAATGTGCAGATATTATATAATATCGATGACACATCCGTGTGTTTAATTTTTTACAATTAATGCACGAGCATGATAGCAGTCTGTAATAGCCATCATGTATTGGTGCAAGAGCAGTTTTTCGTTTGCAGGAAGAAAGGTTATCGTTATTAAGGCGAATATACCATCAAGGAATCGGAAGGTAACACCAGAACCGTGACCTACCACGCTGATCCGCACGGAGGATTTTTTGCTCACGTCCACAACTCCGGTGGTAATAATCATCACGGAGGTACATACGGTGGTTACGGGCACTACTGAAGGCATCAAGAAACTTAAGTGTGATATACGAACGTAGAAAGCTTAACCCAGGTCACTTCTCACCTTGCGTTATAATTATTAAATAAACATTTACTGTTCTCAAATTTACTATTCTGCTTACACTTTTATTCATCTATCTTAATTTAAAAAATGATGGAAGTACGAAACATGTGGAGGATTATTTGTTTCGTAAAATTCTTTAATGTTACATATATAACTGTAATTAAAACTTCCTCCAATTTTTTTTTTACTTTATAATTCCAATTAGAGACAAGTCTGTTATATTTTATCTCGCTGTTGAAATATTAAATAAATTTAACGAAAAGTTTCTTTCTCAAGAGAAGATTTATATTTGTTCTTCCGTTGCGTAAATTTAAAAAGATATACGTGCTATTACAGAAAAACCTATGGCATATAAAATTATAAATCAATTCTGTTCTGAAATAATATAAATTATACATCGTTTAAAGTGGGCTTTATTATATATATATATCATATTTTAGATTTACGTCGCTATTGCGGCTTCGCTTATGTAATCGAAAGCGTTATTACTTACGGAATAGCAACGGCGATTCAGAAGTGTAGGCAGAACAAATAAATGGACAGATTGCGTGTATATAGGTCTAGCTCAATGAGCGAGCGAGGTGTTCTAAGCTTCGGCGAACATATTGGGTCACGTATTGGAACCAGCGCGATCGCTATCGCGTGAATAGACTAGCAGAAATTGAATTGCACTTACATGGGCTATATACGTGCCATTGAATAGTGTGTAACTCACTATTATCGCATTAGAAGGTGCATGCTGAAGGAATGATTTAAGTAATTCAGAAACTCTGTGACATTTAGCCATGCTTTTATGTCTGAGGAGACATCTCACTGTTTGTATTAAATTAGCAAACGTTTAAGGAAACTCTGTGAACGAGAACGATTTAAATTTACATTTTAATCCACTCATACATTTAATAAATCTTTGATAAAGATTACTTGCTAATTCCTTAATTTCTTTGTGAACATTTTGTAATTATCTTTAATTTTTCGTAGTTGGTTAACGGATTTAGTTGACGGAATCAGCGCATTAATTATTTACAAAGAGAAATTCTAATTAACAACGTGACGTTTCAAAAATAGTTTAAAAATCGGTAAATAATGAATCCCTTAAGTGGTTAATGGAATAAATATTTATGCACGGTATAGGTATATCTGAGATGAGCAATTTTAGTCGCTGAAGTCTCGTTTAAAAGGATGAAATTAAGATGCTGCCCTTTGAGCCAGAAGAGATACTGCGCTGGGAAAGAGAGAGTGCCTTTTCTCGTAGAACGAGCGAAGCTTAAATGTCGAGAAAGAGATATCGAGGGAGAGTGTAGCTGGCATTGGCGTCAGGTAACGTATTAATTTTTCAGGTCGCATCAAAGATGCGAGTGAAAATTAACTCGGTGCATGCACCATCGACTCTCAAAGGTATTTCATATATATTAAACGTACAAATGCGTAAGGCGACTCTGCACAAAATACGGAGGTGAGCCAGTGGCCTGTTTACAAATTCTTTTGAGAGTGCGGTTAGACTGATTATTCTACACGAAGCAAAACTCGAAAGAATAAATCACGGCACGAACGCACGGCGTGCTCGGACCCTGTATATTACGCGAATAATCACGATTGATCATCGCGGGGCGGAAGAAAACTGCGGGAGATGATATATGAACGGCGGAACGTACCGTGCGCACGTGGTTTCAATGATTCCATTTACGTGAACGATAATACGCCCAGTCTCTCACCATATCGAGACTCCCTTGCTCTTATCCTTCTTTTATTTCTTCTCTTTTTTCTATTTTTTTTTATTTTTACACGATAACTGCCATGCACATAGAAACTGCATGCACTGTGGTTACGAAAGGGCTGCGTGCTTTGCGATTTGCCCTCACTCGAGAAAGTGACAAATGAAATTTCGCGCATTTCCGTCTTCGCCGTAGAAAAAATAGAAAATCTCGAAATTACTACTTCTCCGACTCTTCAAGAAAGGATAATTTTATCGGAGGGTTTTATTTCGGTTACTACTGCTGTTCTTCCTTCCCTTCCGATTTACTCGAACGCCTTGACGCTGTCTTGCGAATACGAGGCAATCTACTGGATCGTATTGTCTAGGTAGGGTTCTACTTGAAAGGGACGAAAATAGTGTTAGCAGATGTTATTTAGGACAAAGAAATGTTTGAATCTGACAATTTCGGAAACAATTTCTTTTGATTACATACTGTTTTGCGGTCCATATATTATCTATCTCTTTTATTTATTTACAACAGCAGTGTTGCTATAAAAAATAATATATCAGAAAAATTAAGAAAAGACACTTTTGAAGAAGATAAATAATCTAAATTAAAACGCGAGAAAGAGAAATCATTTTTATTTTTCCGCGTGCAAGAAAATTTCTTAAAACAAACTAAATATTTTTAATATCCATTTCTCATAAAATACTTAATTTGTATGAAATGTCATTTGTATGAACTATAAATATATAATTAAATTTATAGCAATTAAATTAAATTCATTTGTAATATCATATAAGCAAATACATGAAAAACAAAGACAATAAAGTAAAGCTTAATATTTATGCACGATACATTTAAAAAGTATAATATAAAAAGATAAAGATATAGAATATATAGAATACAATAATTTATTATTTCAACTTATATTGCCAAGAAAGGTTTACAGTAATGTTTTAATCACACACATCCATCTATTTCTTATAAATTAATGGCCAACTAAAAACTCGCGATTGGTACATCAATCTTATCATTCGTATCGACTTTTCTTATTTTCTAATTAATCTATCTATCACAGTCTTTAGCTCGCATCATTTTATTCATTATTTACATCAATATCACATTATTATTATTATATATTACAATATTTTTATACAAAGCCCGAATATTTTTTACAATCTTCTTCTCACATTCCTATAATCTTTTTATTATTATTCACTTCCACAACTTCACGGGAACGACAGTTTTGCTGAAAAATTTAAAAGTTTAACTAGATACAGATTTGAAAATAATTTTAATGGATCATCAAAATATTTATGTAGCTCAAACTGTTGGAATGTCAAAACTTTTTGCAGCATTACTTTACATCGTAATTGTTTAGTTAGACTTACAAAATTCATAATTTTCCTTTTTTTCATCTTCTTATTATTTCTCTTTTTCCACAATTTCCTCAACATATTACTTTTCTCTATATCTAAACTCTCCTTCTGAAGTCTTTTTATAATTACGTTCTTACACACATTATTCTTTACACGGAAAAAACGATTTCGTTAAAATATCTTTCGGTAAAAATTTAGCTAAAAATAATCACAGATCTAAAAATAATTTTGTTTGAATCATCAAAATAATCATGTAGGATCTTCAAACTGATTGCTAGAATGCTATAAATTTTTGCAGCATTGTCATTGACTCTTAAATGTTTTACAATTTTAATGATTTTGATAGTTCAACAAAATTATTTTCAAATTTGATCTATAAATGTACGAAAGTATAATGTATTTTTACATTATACTTTCGTAAAATTCTTTCCGTGTATTTACAAATCAATCGTTTGTTCTATGAGATTTCTTCAATGCTTGTATAAAATTAAAATATAAATTATTATTGATTACTTAAAAAATATATAAAGACATAAATTATTATTAATTACTTAAGATCATCGCATTGCATGTAATATACGCTTGAGAAATTTCAGAATTTTAAAAAGTACACAAGTTTAACGCGTTTGTGGCCGATATTCATAGTCGGTATTCTTACATTTAAGACCGTCGTACGAGAGTCTTACGTAGTCTTAGGAGATCATAAACCAATCACAGCATCTTAAAATATTACTTAAGAGAATCTTAAAATAAGAATGGACTATAAATACCGGTTTATTATGATTGATTTTTTATTTATAAAATCTTTAATTCACTCCTGACCACAGAACCACAATATCTTGTTAAGCGTGGTCACATTCAGACATTGGCGTCATCATGTGAGAGGGATGGAGGCGGGTTGTCGGAAACAACCGGTGGCAATAATGCGAGATGGACGTGATAGGGTGCGATCGATTTTCTCGATCTCGGGGGAACGAACTCCTTATTATTCCGACTGAGGCTGAGGTACTCTCAAGAAAGCGTTGTTATTCGATTCCGACCGGCGTCACTCATTCTCTCGAATCCGCAGCCGCAGCCACTTTCTTTCACCCCTTATTTTCTCAGCCTACTTCGTGGCCGTAAAAATCCAATTCATCCCGGGACGCTGGACAGGAATAAGAGTATTCCGAGAACATCGTCGTCGTAGTCGTTGTGCACATTCGTACGGCATAACAAATCGCGTCGAATCGAATTACCCCCGAAGAAATTCGGCAATCGCGAAAATCATTGACGTCAAAAGATATTCAGTGAGTTTACCACACAGCTATAAATCTATACAAGGTATACGGTAAATCGTGATACTCGGCGAGGAAGCTCTTTCTCGTGAAAGCAGCTTAAAATCACAAGATAAATTTTCTTTATTGACTCGTAGAGAAAATTTTCGAGAAAAATGATAATCTTGAATGTGAAAATTGTGATGTCTATTTTAACATTTGCGTGTATAACAAAATTTAACGTAATAGAAAAAAGGTGCATGTATTTTCTGAAGTTCATTTGAGTTAGATACCAATCTGAAAATAACTACTTTGTTGAATCAAAATAATTACGTAAGACGCTCAAATTAATTGCTAGATCAAAACTTTGAACAGTAGTTGGAAGTGCTACATGATTATTTTAATGGCCCAACAAAATTTAATTTCAGATTTGTGAATAACTAAATTTTTAGGTATTTAAAAAAAAACTATTTTTTCCGTGTAAATAGCATTGTTAATTTGCATATTAAAATTATAAGAAATCGCATATTCGTTTTCACGTACATAAGTTTCTCTTGATAATTTTCTACCTGTCTTATTATAGATGCAGAAAAGATCTGTATCGCATTTCAAAATCATCGTCATTCAAAAAACGATCTCTGGTTTACCGCGTCCATAAAGAGTTTCATGGTTCGCTGGCTTAAAGTGCCTTCACAAAAAGACCATTATAAATTCCATTAATACTTGCCGGGCATTCGGGCCAAGCCAGGAGTTTAATTATCTCATGGGCAACTCTCCTCCGCCGCTAAGTAAAGGGGAACGGTACGCTGAATTAAGTAAGACTCGATAAAACGATCGTCAAGAATTAACAGGTCAGCTCGCGTTCCCTCGATAGAGGTTACTTTTCAATTTACGACATATATTACCGCAGCTTTTTCGACATCGCCATACGTTAACTTAACTGTAGGTTATAAATCAGACACGATTCTTTAGCTTTTACGGCGAAGATTTACGATCGTCAGCATTTAATCTTGATAGTGTTAGAATCTACTTAACGATATCAATCAAATTAATTAAAAATTGACTGTTGATTAATATTTAACAACTACATTTTAATCAAATAAATTATATATTATTTTTCTTTTTTGCGTTTTTCAATTTTCATAACCATCGTTTTGCATTATATTTTTTAATATTATATTAATTTAATACGTTCGTAGGCATTTTATGATAAGTACTTGACATATTTCAAATAATTTTATTTAAAATAGCGAGTGAAAATTACACTATTATTGCAATAATAGTTCATCAACTGATATTAAACATATCATTTGCAAAGACTATAAGAAATAAATAAAAAAATGTGAAGAAAGTCTTGACTCTTGTCTCGCCAGAAGTTCTTAAAAGTATTTCTATTTATTAATACAAAAAATCTATCTTTCAAATGATACATAAAGTCAAACAGAAAGAGAAAGAGAGAGAGAAAGAGAGAGAGCAAATATATTTATAAAGTAAAAACTCTTTCTGCTTTACAGCATGCAGTAGCGACTGGCGAGGTAACGATTTTCTTCCGTCGTGAATACACTTTGTTTTCGTAGAATGCAGCTTGATCAGAACAGAAGTTATACAAACTACTTCATTGTAAAGTTCCCGACTAGGATAACGATCAGTTAGTAACGCCAGGACTCTCTTTTATTACAAGATTTATAAAGTAAGATGTTATATGTCAGCAAAGACAAAAAAGAATCTTATCAATGCACATTTTTCATCATATCATATTTTACATATTCTCGTTTGAACATAATATTATTTTAATAAAATTGATATCTTTTAGAAATTAAAAATCAACTTTATCAAAATAAAAAATTGAAATTTTTTTTTAATTTGATATAAGATGAGCATCACTTAAGAAAACTGTAACTTGAGAACTTTTTACATAATTCAACGATACATGACCAAGATAAACCTGCGAAACACCTGACTTTTACGTATGTTCTGAACAAGGAAGTTCGAAGTTCTCTCGAAAGAGCGTTTTATGAGATTAGTTCTTTGGGAAGTTCGATCACAATGACATGCCATTATCAACATACTTCAAAGGCCAATCGAGACTTTAGCTTATCGCCTGTTACCAGCTTAACTCGTTTCCATTTAACTTTCGCAACACCGTGTCGTCCCGTCTTCTAAGTGATCTACACGACTTATAAATAACTCTAGTCTAATTATGGATGTAAAAAATTTTTACACATTCTTTTTAATCAATGTCTTGTACTTCTTTTAAAAGATGTCATCGTTATATAAATATTATATTATAAAATTATATTTCAGTTTTTATATAATCTCTATTAAAGCGCGCGACTCCTACGTGCGAGAATCCAAGCGTGGCACAGTTAAGAATATCGATTCTTAATAATAGTTAAATGTTATTATAGTATAATAATTAAATTATATTACTACACATAATTAGGAAACTAGCAATTATTTCATTATATTTTTTATTTTTTTACTTTTCCCTTATAGATCTCCAATTTGATATTCTAATTTAATATTAGAAATGACTTATTTTGTAAAATTATTTAATCACACATATAATAAAAATCGAATATCTCTATTTGAATTTAAACGAACACATAAAACATGTTAAAATTAAATTATAAAACTTAATACTGAAAGGTAGTGATTAATTACTTATTTTGAGTATTAAAAGTACTGTTGTTCAATGTATTAAATTTCTGTAAGAATTTACAATTAATAAACAATATGCAATTTGATTTTGTCACGTTCTAAATGTTAGTCGAAGATTCGACTCTTTAGAATTACTTGTTCGCATTTCTTTGTAACTGGAACTACTGGGAATCGAATGACATTTCGATTATCGCACTCGCGAGTCCGCCGACGGTCTCAATGGAATGAAAAGTAAAATTGTATGAACGAGGTTTATAAATCCCGCGATCCCATCTCATTGCGAGGCGTACATTCACTCGCGAGTACATTTCCACTGTTCTCACAACTCCCGCGAGGAATGGATTAAATCCGCCGGATGTTTGGCAACGCAACCCGTCCCTGCTCATCCCATAAAACACTTTTATCCAATACGTATCCAAGATTTCCATAAATTTGCACGGTTCTCCGGCATCCGCGATAAAGCATCGTACGCCCGAACGGAAATGCGCCATGAAAATATTCCGCGGTAACATCTCGGGGGTTGCATTACGTATGGCCAACTCGCGGAGTTCTGACGGATTTTGTTTTTAAGAAGCTGCTGTTTCCTTTGTCTTTCCATGCGACATGGTTCATTTATCCGAAATCGAAGGACCGCCACGTTACTTACGAACCCCTTTCTCTGCTCCCGAGAAAAAAGAATAGCTGATCCTCTCGATTATATTCGGTTGGCCGTAATAAAACTTTTGGAGATACGGTACAAACAAAACCAACGGTCGTAATGGACAAAGGATTATTGCGGAAATGTCAAGTAAAATAGTCAGCCAGCTAGTTTGAGCAAAAATTATATTTGTTCCTGGTAAATATGAGATATGTTGCGTTTAATGAGCTTTCCGACACAGTAAGGTAGTTAATGATTCATTTTAATCTCGTTGAAAATTTATTATATCTCTGAAATATCTCTAGACAAGTAATATAATAACGCGCTTCTGTCTGTAGAAATCTTAACCCTCTTTCATGTTTTAACCCCTTTGTACGTTTTGAAAGGCGTTTTTGTGTTTATTCGTAAAATCCTGAAAGCATTGTCTTAGTAAATGTCTTGTTCTTAGCATCAAAGTAAATATCTTGTAATATCTTAATATATATTGTTAGAAATGAGATTAAAGGATTAAGAATAATGAAGGGTTGAGGTTTTGTGTGGTAAATGAGAGTGATCAGAATATATCAAAGGCATTGTTACCCTTTCATGTTGACGTGAATTGATTACGCTGACTCTGAAGGGGCAAAGCTCTTTCGTTCCGAATTAAGGATGACCTTTTCGACTTGACAAGTTGCAAACTGTCTTTGAAACAGCATTGAGACTCCACCAGATATATTTGCGGAAGCTAGTCTCTGGAAAGAAGCGACTTTACTTTATTTCTTGGATTTTCGTGTGCGCCAGTCACGAATCGAGGCAAAGCGGAATACGCGTGCAATGGTATCGGAAAAATGGGCTACAGTATAAAGAGGCGGGGCGGACAACGACAAAGGAATAAGCGAAAAGAAAGAAATAGTAACGAAAAAGTAAGAAAGAGTTCTTTCTCGCGCGACGTCACCGAGGTGTTTGGCGCTTTCGTAGCAAACAGTAAATTCCTGAGTGACGATAATTTTGCGATGCTCTACCCAGTGCTTCACATTGCTGCCGGCTAACATTAGAGACTTGGTCCTTTGCCAAGATACATCTGCCAGCACTCACTATTTTATATATACAAATAATAATTCAGAAAATGTGAAACTGTGCAATAGTGAATCATGAAATTTATAATAAATTGAATGAATCTATATTAAATTAAATGAATCATCTTCATTTTTAACAAACGCTTAATAATTGATAACTACTGATTATTAAAAACTTTCACAAATTATTCTTAAAAATGTAGATGAATTTTAAAGATGAAAATTACAAGATAATGAAGATAGTTATTAGACATATTAATACTTTGAAAAATAATTGAAAAAATTTAATAATATTCTCTCTTTCTTTGTTTCACTCTCTCTTATTTTGTCTCGCTCTAATTCCCTCTTCCCTTCTCTCCCTATTTTCTCCCTTTGTGTTATCCTTTTTTCTTTTTCTTTCTCTTACTCTCTCTTTGTCATCCATTGTTTTTTCACCTTTCTCTTTTACTTGTTCTCTTCAATTCTTGCTTTCTTTTTTTATCTCTCACTTTCTCTCTTTCTCTTCACTCATTATCTCTTTCCCGTCTCTTTCTTTTACTTTTTCCTTCAATCACACTGTCTCTCTCTCCTTCCTATTATTTCAATTCTCTCTTTTTCTCTCTTTTCCATTCTCGTACCCCATTTCTTTTTGTTCTCTTTGTCGTTATGTGCGATTTTGCATGGCAGAGAATCGATTGTCGGTTTATTCGGACTCCGTTTCCGCCGTGTTGCGCGCCTTCCCTTTACGGCCACGTATATCGCGAAAGATGACGCGTTTTATTCACGGGGGCTATCGTTGCATTCGTTTTGCGAACACATATCGTCGAAATTAAATTTTTCCTCTATGGACGCTTTGCGACCCTTGTGATACCGATTCCCTCGGATTCTTCAAAGGATGGCTTATCTTCCAGGCGTCGCTTCTTGACCACGACGTGGAGACAAGTATGAACACACGGCGAGCTATCCGTTTAATTTCCGTCCTTTTTTTCTTTCTGTCTTTCTCTCTTCCATTTCCTCTTTCTCTTTCTCTCTTCTTTCTCTTTTCTTATACCTTTTTCTCTCATTCGGTACAAGAAGCAATTATCTGATGGGACCGTAATGCTTGTGATACGAAGCGTTTTCTCTGGTATTGTGTTTGAAAGTAAAATTTAAATTCCTCTTGTTCTACCGCTGTAGACACGGTACTATCATACTCAATTTTCGAGGAAAAGTGTTTAACTCTTTAATAAAGAAGGTATTGTTTCACATGAAATTAGTTATTCATTTTTGCATTTCTTGATAATTTATGAACCGTTCTTATATTTCTTAATTTATATGAAGTCTTAGTAATTTTAATATTTTTAATATTTTAAAGAAAAAGATACATATATATATACAAATACATATTAACGTATACATTAACGTTTTATTCACGATAAAATAATTAACATTAATAATAATAATTTTTCTCTATAATTTGTTTTTGTCAGAGCAAACATCATATCCTTCCTTTACTTCAAAAGTGACACAATTAAAATAATTAAGTTTTCAGAAAAACCTATCTATTTTTTTAATTTAACTGGACATTATTAACTAATTAAATAATATTGGCAAAAAGAATATACTCTTCGAAACGTCGTCAAATAAAATTTTTGTTATTTCCATTTTAGCAATCTCAAGAAATTTTTTAGTTGTGACAATATTGATATTCTACAAAAATATAACAAACTACTTTGATCAATTAAAATAACTAAATTCTAAATGAAACAATTTCTTCTTCAAACTTTGATCGCCAAAATTATCTTAATTCTATATGTTCTTTGTAGAACACTCTCCTTTTTATTTTCAAAATGTGTCACCCTTGTAAGAAGTATTATGAAAAGCACTATCACAAGTCCTACTTAGCAGATAGACTGTGATGGAATTAAATTGGTTTACTTTTGATGATTGATAGAATAATCTTTACCTAACTCATTCATAATAATAACTCGAAAATCATTTTTTTAGTTATGTCGCTTTTGAAGTAAAAGATCAATCATATGCATGATTATATTGAATTCTTTCTTTCTTTATACGTGCTGTGTTTATTTAGTATTTCCGAAATGTTGAATTTTTTAAGAAAATAATATCTTCCAATGCATCGAATGCATGGAAATTATTTAAAATTCATTCAGTTCCGATGAAGTCGATGTAATCGATACAGTTACTCGTATATCAGGTGAATTTTCTTGTACCGAAGGAGAAGGCATGTGGATTTATAGTACGTTTTTATCGTATTTCAACTTAACTGCTACACATACATTTCGACGTCAACGCAAGTACGTTAAAGTCACGAACACGAGATTCTTCTTACCACCATTTTGCCTTGGTAGCTATTCCACAGTTTCCCGTTGTGCGCAGTCACTTATTTTCCCAAACGCGAAAGAACGGCCTTTGGGCAACTCGTGATTTTCCAGATTCACATTTATCACACGTCCTACAAGATGGTGAATCTACATCCTACGAAATTGTTTTCCGATATTACTGTTCAATGATCTCCGAAGATGATCACGGAAATCACCAGCTGTTGTCATAGACGTGAAAAGACTGCGGACTATAAACGGGTTTGTACACCCCTTTACCTTTCGGAAAAATAGATTATCGATTACGTTGTACCGTTCGACTGGCATTGACAGCAGCGTAGCTTGAAGCGGGAACCTAGCGATTTTAATGAAAAGTTTCTTTATTGATATTTGGATCGAAAACGTCGTGACGGAGCAATCAAAACGCACCGTGGGCATTTTTATTTCGTATCAGGGAAAAGGTAGAAGATCAGAATGCCAAGCAGCCTGCGGTACGGGAAAGCGAGAGCGGAGAGAAAAATAGAATTTCATTATTGTATAAAGCTGCACTCGGGTAAAGTCGTGCTCCTATAAAATTTCATCTCTGTTTATACCGGCACGCTGTATTCTATTAAATTGAAACCGTCATTCACGCAGCAAATATGTAGTATACGCATGTGAATGTAGATTTTATCCGCCTTTGAATTTGTTTCCCTTTTACACATCAACAAATATTTACACTTACAGTCCAAGTGATATTCTTCTTTGTTACTTTTGGACATTATATTATTCTCCTTTTTATAACTTTTGGATATTATATTGTTCTATTTATTTTCTTTTATAATTCTATATAATCTCTCCTTTTTTAAGTTGTTCTTTAATTTTAATTCACAATTGATATAATTACACACAATTATTATAATCTAAATTTATCCTTCTGTAAAAATATTTTAATTACTTTTAACACTTGCTTTAATAATTTTTGCTAAATAATTTTTATTATTAATTGCTTTTTACGTATGTCTGTTCACTGCTTTATTATATTATATTTTTTGTTATCATCTATAATTTTGTACAATATAATTTACTACTTTTTATATATAAACGATATGTAATGTTATGCAGTTTCGAAAATGTAACAGCGTTAATGAAATTTTAACGGTCTAAAAGGATCCATTGCAATGTATTTGGAATTTAGCATTATGTAAAATTGTTTCATTAATATATTTATAATATATAAATGCAAAAATATTAATATTTGTTTCTATGGCTAAAAGATATCATCAGTTTGTGAGCAACGCATGACAAAACTCTCGTGAAACGCACAGCAAAGAGTTCATCCGTTTGCAGATGCTACATCGAATCTCACATCTTCCCTATCTACTCTTCTCGTCGCCTCGGCCGCGAAGGAAAGAGTTGTACGGAGAAGTGAAGAGTGAATATCGGAATATGTGATTCGATGAAGCCCAGGAGTAGCAGCGCGGGCGGTGGCGGCTGCTGGCGCGAGGGTTGCATTACCATTTTGGCCGTCGGCCAAACCCAGTCTCCGAACTCCGGGAATCTCCGATAAAAGATAAGCCCTCACCTCCTGCTCGCGGTTAAATTCAGACGGCACACCCGGTAGATAAACATACCCGGGGGAAGCCAGACCTACACCGACCCACTACCACCCGCCGATTTCTCCCCGGCTGCTGGGGCCACATCGGGGATTTCCGTAGATTTACAAGCCGAAATTTCCTTATCGCAATCAACCGGCTATATGTTTCTTCTGGCGGTCCTAAGAAACGAAATCGAAAGGAAGGGAGTTATTAATCTTGCGGTAATATCCGTAGAACTCCGCCGAGAGTATTTTCTCTTTTCCCTCCCCGAACGTACATAGTATAATTCGTGCGCGTTAAAAGTACTGTTCAGTGAAATCAGAACCCCGTGAAGAAACTTAAATTAAAACTTTCTTGTGAAATAATATATTGAAGTACTTCCGAAATGTATTAAAGTTCATATAATAGAATTAATTTACTTTAAAACGGACATGAAACAGTTATTAAATCTATTCACAAAAGTTATTAAATAAATCAACATTTTTTTGTATGATTTTCTTAAGTGATTATTAAGTTTTATCATTAATGTATTTCTATGATGATTGTTTTTTTCTCAAGGATTTAAATTATTAACATTTTGCTAGCCTACTATAATGATATGTGTGTCTACTATATAATATTCAACACTTATTATTTTTCAATAAAATCTCGTAAAAATTTTATGGAGCTCCTGTAGCAGATAAATCGGAACAAATTTACATTGTCACATTGAAATAATTCTTTTTTGTAGGCAAAATTTCGTTGATTCTTTTCCTAATGAGACAACGATAGCACAGAACTTTTTGTACATTCAATCAATATCTATCAAAAATATCCGGATTATTTATAAGATTATGATTAACGAAATGATGAAATTCGCATACGAAGAAGCGTAAATAAGCACGATGTTGATTATGGAGTGTGTAAATAAATGATTGACTTTGCTGATATCAGCAATGATGATAAACATTCTCGAAATTTAATATAATGAATAAACAAAATAATCGTAAATTATGTAAATAATCAAACGTATCTACATAAGAGTATCTCAAAATTATAAAATGTATTTGTTCGATTAATTTATTCATATTATATAGATATTAATGATACACATATTATTAATGAGCAAATAAAATTTCAATATTTAAACTAAAAAATAAAAATTAGATTAAAAGTTGGAAAGCTTTATAGATTATAATATGTCAAAACTAGTAAAAACAATAAAAGTTTATAAATACTTACATATGTATGTATAAATATACATACATATTTTTTACTTTAAAAATAAGATATCTAAAGATAAATATTTATTTTTATTTTATTTTAATAAATTTATATAAAAGGAAGATAAAATCGATAGACTAGTCTAATCTTTGCACACATAGATTAATATACATATAACAATTTCTTTAAACTGTATATATTTTCTCTACATATATAATATTAATGCAAAATTGAATCTCGGAATAGCTAAACGTTGGTAAACGTAGATAATGGAAAGACAAAGATCTGAGAGAGTAGTATGAAGGGGTAACGTGGAAGGCTAACTGTCCATGAATACTACAACTGCGTTGAAACGTAACTACTGACGCAGGCAACAACTAAACTAAATCTGAACTACTGAACGTTATAATTTAAACATTATAATTTAAATTAAATATTTAGATGGATTCAGGAAAATAATCATATATTACAGAATATATTACATATTACAATTGTGAGAACCTATTAGTCTAATTCTTTAATACAATATTTAATAAAAAGTGCGAGATATGAAAAATAGCGTTAAAGAAGAATTTATTGCTGAAAGATATGCTTAATTATGTGATATAAAAATATAATAAGATAAATTTGCTGAAAGATATGCTTAATTATGTGAAATAAAAATATAATAAGATAAATAAAATAAATTTCTTTGAAAAAGTTTCTTCCAAAGCATCTAGAAATTTAATATGATTAAACAACCTCTCTCTCGAATCTTCTTCATTACATTTAAAAACGTTAATAGCTTTCTTCTTGCATCTTCAGTTAATATTTTTTACTATTTTAAATACTTTTTATAAACGTGAACTTTTATGATATTTGATATTACACTACATGAGCGTGAATACGTATATTGCAACGTGTTGTATTGTGAATCACTTCAGTGAGCTGTAACGTCAGAAAGATAGCATTGCTTTTTCCAGAAGATACAAAAAGACGAATGTTGTTACATCGTCAGTCACGTAGATCTGTAAGCTGATATCAAACGATGGATCTGAACAGAACCGCGACAGACATCGAATGCCACATGACCCTTTTATCAGCATTCCAATTGTTATAAGTTTCGTTCGTTGGATTTAAAAATAGTAATAGAATTTTTGTTACATTTCTGGAGCTGATATATCTTTCTCTTTTCTAGGAGTTTTTTTTAAGCGTGATATCTAAAGAACTTTTATAATATAGAGGACTATAAAATATTACTAGCCTTTACTATTACTATAAGTTCGTTGAAAATAGTAAAAACTTTGAAGCATTTAAAAAGCATTTTAAAAATAATCATTTTTAATATATATTATGTTAAAATGCGTTACATAAAAGATTCTTGAATATCGCAAATCAGAAAGCATATAAAAAAAAATTAATAAAAATTAAATTAGTGAAAAGCTAAAAATTATAAATTTTTTCATTGTACGTTGAAATATTTTTAGGATAATAATTTCAAAATTGCATTTAATCATTCATAAAATTAAAAAAAAAATTATGAATAATTTAACATATCTAAAGTTAAGAAAATTTCTAATTTATTATAAATATTTGCCTAAATCGGGTAGCTTATAAATGTTAATAATTCATCAACAGAAGAAATCGGGGCAACATAGGGTAAGTCAGCATATTCACGGGATACTCCCTGATTATTATTTCTTGGCTCAACCCGAAAGACTTCCTATTACAAGGAAGCTGGATAAAGTATACCATATTCTTAAATTTAAATAAGTGTTATGCTTCAATAATGGAAATTTCGCTTAAACTTACGGAAACTTTTCGTGTTCTTCAGAGGGAACTGGCACCATTTGAGATTCGTAACGAGCCTTGGCAGCAGAATTGCGGTGATCACAATGCAAAAGCGAAATCGTACGAGAAAAGTCCCTTTATCAAAGCTATATAGAAGGCGTTTCAGCACATTAAGGTGACCCGCGTATGGTATTATCACTTTCAATTTATTCTCCTTTCCTCTTTTCAACGATTTCGCAAGCGCGATGTGAAGTCGAATCACCGCTGTCTGCCGTAATGGTAGATAATAAATGGCAAATGTCACTGGTAGAACTTGAAAGATAGATGTAATGGATTTATTTTCAATAAGATCAATTCCCAAATCTTTATCTCATTCTTAATTTCCTTTTCTTTCTTTTAAAATTTTAAGTAACGTGTATATGAGGTAATATAATCCTCTTGTTTCTATAAACTTTCGAAATGTCAATATTTCTACAATTTGTTTCTACACTTTCTGTCCATATTTTTACAAAAGTCAATATTTCTATAATTCTGAAAAAATATGCGCGGTTCACATAACGTTAATGCAAGTAATAAAACAAAAAGTAATTTTCTTATGGATTTCAAATACATTTTATATCACTTTGACAAATATACATAAATTATCATTGTATGATTGTAGTTACTCATTGCTTAAATAATAGTAACCAATGAAATGTCATATTATTTTTTTAACAGAACACTTTTCAGTTATTTATAAATGTTATGCTTGAAGGAGAAAATTTTCCTTTCATTCTGTTTTCCAAAACTGTGAAATCTATTCTATAAAATTTCAACATCTTACCAGATTAATGCAATCGCCTGATTTAAATATCTTTTTAATCTTTAAAAAAGCTCTCTAAAAAAAACAAAATAAGAAATAAATTTCATCTTCCGATATCCAATTATACAAAAATAAGCAATTATATAAAAGATATTCTTCTAAAAAAAAAGAATAGTATAATATTGCACTATAACAGTTGGTATTCCATTAAAACACAACTCTATCCAACAAGAATAGAATCTGTATGAAAGACAAATGATACGTCATTTTCTTATTAATAAATAAGACAACTAGATAATACTAACATTGGTCAAATATTCATATTATTCTGTTTATCTGCCGTATATTAACTCTGCATTTATTTCTTAAGACAGATACAAATTTGTTGCATATTCACATCGTATCCATTGTTGAATATCAATTAATGATATGAAACAGCATGATATTGTATTTCTATCTACGTTGATGTGAACAATATACAACAATATATCCGCTGTATTAATAACATCTAATTATCGCGTAATATAGATTTGATGTTTGTATATACACTGATGATCTATTATTCCATTAGAATGTCTATTTCGCAAGATTTATTTGGCTAAAAATATACCGCAAACAATCGACAAAGAGACGATTCACAGAACATGCCAGACAAAACGAGTGACGTCGCGACTCATTTAAATGATAAGTAAAATCTATATTAATCTTGTATTTATTATTTACTGTCAATATTTAAATATTGAGTAATATAAATTTAATATTGTAATCCGTTCTAATGTATATTTCACAATACTTGTTCAACCGAGTGTCTATCGAGCGAATAATTGACAAAGCAACGACTATATTTTCAGATATCCATTGAAAATCTTATCTTGAATATTTAATTTGTTTGTATTAAGCGAAATAATGACGATCGTAAAAGGCGAACGTATACTATCTATTATTCAAAATATAAAAATGTTTGTACATCGTGCCGCCGAACGCCGCGTCACTTGACGCGTGAAGTTAACCGCATGAGAAATTAATCCCTACCACCTCCCCCCTCCCCGTCTCACTACTTCACGTATCGTTCGCAAATCGCAAAACGCGATCAAACGCGACAGGTGTCAGACGGACCAGCTGCAGAAGGGCGACGATTCGATCAAATGGTAATTGAAACGTTGAAATATTAATCCTAGCATAGTTAAAAGATTCGGTATTCGCGACGTTAACAGCGGGGACGCACAGCGTTGCCGATCCGCCGCGTCGTTGCGTCGTTGTTGGCACGCGAAGGTAACCGCGCGCGGGAGACGCGCGCGAAAGCCCCCCGCCATCTTGATTACACGGTTATACTTTATGTTGCAGATCGCGGCGGACACGGAACGGGCCGGCTCCGACACGAGTGATGGCACGGCTCGATCAAACGATAATTGAAACATAATTGCGATGGTAACTACTACGTAGCTTGAACAGGTTCGGTATTCGCGAAGCCAAGAACGTGACGCCAAGAACGTGACGCCATCGAGCTGTCGCGTCGTTGCATCGTTTTTGGCACGTAAAGGTAATCGCGCGCAGGAGATGATAAGCCTTCTCGCCTTGGCGTACATAGAACGGACAGGCCCCGAGACAAGTGGCAGCACGACTAGATCAAACGGTAATTAAAATATTACGATATTAATTGTCATAGCTATAATAGATTTTTGGTATTTGTGTCGTCAAACCGCCGCGTCGTTCTTGACGACAAAGATAAGGTATACATGATAGCATAAGTATAATATGTATAGGCATAAGTATAATAGCATAAGTATAATACAGCGTATAGTATATTATAGCATAAGTATAAATAGTTTAATATTATAATAGCATAATATACATTAATATATTGTATAATAAATAAACGATTTTTAATATAATTTAACATTAAAAAATTTTAAAAATATGTAATTAAATATTTATAATATAATTAATATTAGCAGAATATATGTATAAATAAAAAATATTTAATATATTTATATATTATTTTTATATGTTACAGATTATTTGTATGTGTTACAGAGTATTATAAACTCTTTTGCACATCATGATGCCTAAAATAAAACCTTGGAAAGAGTTTTAACTTATGAGAAAATGGAGGAGAAGATGATCTGAGAGGAGGAGGAGGCTAGGAGACGCATCAGGCACTGGTAGAGCAACTTTGCGGTAAATATTATTGCTTACTTTCATATAATTATTCGGTTTTTCCTATTTATTCGGATTAAAAGAAACAAATAACCTAAATTCTCATAAACGTTTATTCTTATAAAAATCTCTTTTGTGAAAAACATATAATTATTTTTAAAAATTTGAATTGAGAGACGATTAAAAAGTTTCTTTTGTAAAAATTGCTTTTTAATTTTTAAATTAATGATTAGTTTGAACGCTATTTTAATTGGATCCTTTATTGTATGTTATAGAATCATCGTAGCTACGTGGCTGATAACTCTACTGTTGTGCATCGGTCGGTGAGTGACAAGAAGCTTTATTATTGAGGCAACGAATCTATGAAACATTAGGATATATAGTACTGATATCATTATATAATGATATTAGAAATAAATATAAAATTTCACGGATCCATTACTTTGAAATAGACAAGCTATAAAAGATTAATTACAACAAATACTTAGTCTTGAAATCGTCTTTTGTTCTTTGTTAATTTCATGTACTATTAAAATAAAAATCAGAATTTTAGTGTCTGAACTAATACTTTCCTAAAATTTATTACAAATAAGTAAATATTCAAATTCAAAAAATTCAAAGTAAGCTTTCTTTTTTCTTACAAACAATAATAAAAAATTCTTATATTTGAAGTTGCATCTTAATAAAAATAATTCTATCAATAAAAAGTTCTTGAAACATCACCGATTCGAATTGATAGTTCTCTTCCTCGTAAATGTAACGGATCAATGAAAATTATATTAAATAATTTCATATCAGCATCAGTATATTATATTAAAAATAAATGTAAAACTTCATAACTTCGTTGCCTCAAAATGAATGGCATATAAAGGGTTATGGTAAATATTTAATCTTGAACAATATTTTTATTATATATTAACATTGTTTACATGTAATTATAAAAACTGGAACAAAAAAAGTCAATGCCTGTAAAAATTAGATCTCAATTAAATTTCGACCCTTGTTTAGTTTAGAATTCCCATTAATATATAGGATTTGTCATAGGTCCGTTGTACTCGTGTGATTGTTTAATCGATTTAGAAATAAAAATGCAAGTAGGCAGGGATACTTATTATAATTTACACGGGTAGGTAGGAATACTATCAGAGGATAAGGGAATTATAATTCAAAAATTGAAAAGATATAGTTAACATAAAAATAGATACAACAAGAAATGTAGGAAATAATATTTTCATAAAGGGATTTTATAGGAGAATAAAAGGGATATAGCAGGAATATTTTTATAAAATATGCAAACAAAATATTATATTTTATTGTTGCATTCTAAACAATATATTGAAACATAATTTAATTTATAAAATATTATCTTTAAATAAGCAAACAAAGCTATATTCGGTTAAAGCGAATCTTTACATCTAATAATATTTTTATATAAATTTTACAATTTCTAATTCAAGCAAACATTACACTGATTACTTGTCGGTCTTGAAACAAAGTCCTAAAATTAAAGTACACAATAGTTGCTTTTCATTTGCACACAAGTGAAACTGAGTCTGAAGTGAGCTGAGTATTTCATACTCAGATTAATGATTCATTATTTGCTCAATTTGATAAAAAGTTATCACATGACAACACAGGTTTGAACCTCACTTTTAAAGTGAGTTTACGAGATTCACTCATTGTTCACTTAATTCATTTAAAGTACATGGTCTCGATCTTGTGTAGATTATAGGCAAAAACTTAATTAAATCTTACTTGTCAGAATGTAAAAGGAACGCGCATTCAACTGAGTTATGACGTCACAAGTGAGAATTATCTGAGAATCGGTGTAAATGGAAAGCAACTAATATCACTAATTAAACTGACAAGCAATTTAATAATACTATCTGTTATTTATTATTATTGTGTACATTATTTTAAGTTTCTAATACACACGTATAATATTAAATTCGGGTGGATGTTATTAAAACCTAATTCAAATATAATTAAGCATATTAAGCAAATATACGTTAAATTTGAAAATTAAACCACGCATGCTTTATTATTTCTATTTGAAATTTCATAGAAATCAAAGAAGCAGATATATTTCAATGTGTTTATCTTTGAATTACTATTTTAGAATTATTCACCATGAAAGCATTCTATCGAATATGACTACATATATTATACACAATATATATATATATATTTTGTGTGTGTGTGTGTGTGTGTGTGTGTGGTGTGTGTGCGTGTGCATGTGCGTGCGTGTGTGTGTGTGTGTGTGTGTAATTATTTTAATTATTTTGAATCACAGATGAGGTATTTACTAAAAATTTTTAGATGCTGAAAACGATACTGCAGGCCAAATTTCATCAGGTTTCAGAAATAATCGAGATTTAATGTGCAAAAAATGACTTGCAAGATAAAATTTTTTTGTAAAAAAGTTAATATTATCTTGAAATTTTGATCAGAAATGAATGTATTGTTTATCTCCTATAAAATGCATTTCTTTAAATTTTAATATTTTACTTTTTAATCATGTTATGAAGAATTTAAATACGTACAGGATTTTTCTAAGTAAGTTAGCAAATTTTTCGCTTATGATGATGAAGTTATACCTATATATGTACAATTTCTAGTTCGTAAATATCGATACGTATACACAGACTATACAAGTTCTGAAACATTTTTTTTTTTTACTTTTTTTGAGATATTCGAGGTGGGCAATTAAAAAATGAGACGGCCTGTACATGTGTGTTTACACGTACACAAATGTCTCGTTTTAATTGGTCTCCTCGAATATATTGAAAAAAATGCATTTTCAAAAAAATCAGACAAAAGTTGTATGACCTGTATGTATCGATAGTCACAAACTAGAAACTATAGGTACTCGTATATAAATAATAAATTATTTATTATTTATATTTACTTATATATGACTTTATCGTCATAGCCGGATTTGCTATTTTAGAAAATTCCTGTATTTAAATCTTTCATAACAAAGTAAAATATTGAAATAAAAAATGTGTTTTATAGAGAATGGACAAAACAGTCATAATTTTTTATTAGAATTTCAAGATTAACTTTTACTAACTTTAACTTTAAAAAATTCAAATATTGTAAAAAATCATTTTTTGCACATTAAAACTCATTATTTCAGAAATCTAACATGCTGATGAAATTTGGCTTACATTATTATTTTCAACATTCAGAAATCTGTAAGAGACACCTTATTTGGATCAAATTATTTTTTTTGCTGTAAATTAATATTATTCTCAGACGAGATTGATTCGATAAAACATCATTGTTTTTCATATCAGATAAACATTCAATCAACATGTTTGTACAGGCGGGAAATTGTATATAATCCTCATCATGAAAAGTTATTTTTTGTCAATTTGCATCTTATCATTTTACTATGATTAAAGCGTGTTAATTATTAAAATTAAATTAAATTAAGAGTATCCATGTGAAGCCAAAATTATTCGGACTTTCTTAGCGATTTTCGGAAACAATAAATAGTTCCGATAGTCAATAAACGACGTTCAGTTTGTGAATTGTAAAGTGGAGTCATGAAATTAATTTTTATATTTTAAAAGAATATTTTAATGATTTTAATGTTTTTAATGTTTTTAATTTTTTAATATTTTTTCATTACATATTCTTACATTAATATTAATGTTGTATTAGTATTATCTTAATTATCTTGATGATAAAAAAATCAATTGTAGATTTAACATGAATACGACGATTGCTTAGAAGCAATGCTTACACAAAATTTTGATTATTAAGTTAATATTCATAATTAGTTTGTCTATTTTTGGCAACTTTTTTACAAAGAAAATAATTCAGAACGAGTATATTTTAGTTTTTAATTTTTGGTTTCTTTTAAGAAACCATTTTTCTCTTTCCAGGTACCTGCTTAGGGATTCTGCCATTTCAGGATATGGATGTTATAATATTAATTATTAAGTAATATAAATTATTTTGATCTACGTATATCTATATGTTTTAAACTAAAATACATGCGTTGAAACTTTATTTGATAAAATGTTAGCTTTTATTGATTCAATAATTTTATAAAGAGAAAGCTTCATATATACTTATTCACTAAATATTTTTATTATTATATGAATATAATTTAATACATGCGAGTACTTAATAATTTCGAGACAAATCGAATAGGTACCTTGATATCAATGGAATACATTTCATATAGACTGTTTAAATTAATTTTAATATGTCAAAGTTAATGTTAGAAAAAGATAATTGATAAATTGTGTCCCTATTTAATTATAATGCCAATTATAACATTAATTTAATTGTAATTTTTTTAAAAATTCCATTGTTATCGGGTTCGATATGTCTCGAACAATTGGTACCCGATAATTATTATTGATAGGTACACGCATGTATGTGATAAGTTAGAATAAAAGCGCATGAATTTTATTATTAAATATACTCGTTCTTCTAACTATAATAAAAATAATAGAAATCGTTCTATCTATGTATTTTTTGAAAAAAAATTTTGTTTAATAATTGAAGATTTTTTTCGCGTAAATTTCTTGCAATAAATAATAGAAGTGCAATAAATAATGAATATTAAATAGATTATCACAAAGATATTCGAGATTCTATATTGTTTACAGAGATAAATAGTGATTGTCGTTCATTGACTATTGCGAAATCACTGCTTAGGAGGATCTGAGATTTGCTCTCTTCGTCGAAGTCCTTAATGTTTTACGGATCGTTTAACTTTTCTTCATGGATTAATTTTATCCAAGAGAACGAGGGCATTCAGTTCATTTTTTTTCTTGAAAATCTTGAGAATTCTTTTTTTGTTGATTACTATAATTAAACTAAATATTATTCGATGGAGGGTCTTGATTTGGCTAAATTGTTGGCTCAGTTATTTTCCATTGAATGCAACTCTAAAAATTGAACACTATTTTTGTCAGTTAACTTGTTACAAAAATTTTTCATAAGAAATATTAAAAAATTTTGCATAGAACTATTAAAATAATATATATATATATACACATATGTATACTTCTATGTGTTTCATCTCATATTGATTATTTTCGTTATCCAAGGAAAATTCACTATATATATATAGGATTTAAATGCGATTTGGATCTCATTGTTGAACTGGTCGTTTGAAGACAGGCTCGCGAGCCTTTAAATTACAGTAGAAGGAATGTTCTTCAATTCGATGGAATACTTGCATCTGGTGATTGATTTCTATCAAGCCATTCATTTAATAAATTAAATTACGCAAGCTGACAGCAAAATCAATCATAAGCTTTTGGTTAGTAATCAATTTCATATTGGCATGAAAATTAAAATATAGTCCGTCAGAATTTCGGTTGCATATACATTAAATAATAAAAATATAAGTAATTGGAGTCTGCATAAATAAATCTATATTGATATAAAATTAATTGCATAAGTAGTTATAAAATTAGTAAACAATATCTCTAACGTCAAAATGATGTTACCTTGTTTATTGGGATGTATTTTATTTATTTAAAAGATTTCAAAATATCAGGAAAATACGAAGATCATTGCTTATGTTCGTTCGCACACATGTTATCATGCTATCGACAAGCATTGATAAAAATGTTTTCGCACACTCGATAAAGTGAAGAACGATCGAGTCCGGCAAAATCCCAACGCGAAATGTTAACAGTGGTGTAAAACAGCGAAGCGAAATAACGTAGCATCGTTTAGATTACAAAATGTACATGCAACCTGTGCCATAAAGTGGCTGTTTCACTTTATTACACACGCCTACATCGTAATGTGACTTGTGCATTTCTCTCCCCATTCCCGGCGAGAAGTCTTTCATTCTCCTCACGACATCGGGATGCCTGTACGGCTTTGTTACCCCGTCGCAAGATTAACGAGGTCTCACGCAAGGGAGGTCTGTTTGTTCGCTGCACACGGAGCTGATGGCAGTGTAACGAGACGTGTTCACCGCCGTGCACATAAGATTGAGCCTTCTGAGGCTAGACGGGAAAGTAGTTGCATGGTAAACGCGGATGAGGCGTGTGTCAGGTCAGTCCGTGCAAGTTGCCGTAACTTAATGCTTCTTATTTAACGATGGACTTTAACGGTTCACGACGTTGCAAGCGCACGACAACTTAACTTTCGGATGTGCTTCTATGCACGCTATGAATATTTATTTCTCATTTCACAACTGTCTCTTAAATTTAAATCAAAATAGATTAATGTACATATAAAATGTAAAACACAATAACACCTTTAAGAAGATTTAGCTGAGTGGTATAGTATTTAATAAGTGACTCGAAAAATGATTACGTTACGTGGTACATTCAGTACGGAAATATTCAAATTGTCGCTGTTTGTTCCGTGTACGCTAAACTTCGCATTTTACAATACTGTGCTATCTTTTCCCACTGTGATATTTGCTCTCTCTTTACTTTAATAAAGAGTACTTCGCTGTATTGACCAATACTGATATTAATATCGCCACACTCTAGATCAATAAAAGCTGGGAACTTTATGTAACGTCAATTACGATATTGCGAAAGCAGATGTTTTTTATAGAAAAATCATATATAAATATTTTGTATATAACAATGTATTTTGCAATTTATTTCAGAAAAATATTTTGTGAAAACAAATATAGAATCATAAGTAAATTAAATTGAATTTAATTATAAATAAATTTACTTTCAAATTTTTTATTCATTTTTAAGCACATTAATATTGTTTCACTAATATATAAATAATTGAATAAAATTATTCAATAAATTTAATTTTCCAAAGAATTAAAGAAATACACGAATCTTAAACCTACTCTTTCTCTTATCCTCAATAACTTGAAATGTCAATATCTGAAAAATCAATAAAAATTACTTGATATTAATCGGAAATTCTCAAGAAATAAAATTTATTGATGATTTTAATTGACATTAATTACATTACAATTATAATTTCTCATCAGATTGATAAATCTATTACTTATATATCTTATCTCGTTAATATGAATCGCTTGAAACTCTCATATAGATAACTTTCATTTCACTTCGCGATAAATTTGCACGGAAAATCAGCGTCATAAACACAATTTTTCACATGTTTATACATTTCTTGTTTCTTACAAGTAGGATTTTAATAGAGAACAATAGCATGTTAACGTATCAAAAGAGAAAATTGTACGTCGCAGACTGCAATGCAAAACACAAACTGCGATATAAATCGCGGCGTTCTTGTCCCTCATCTGAATTTCGCCACGTGTGGGATTATTTGCGACTAGCGTACGAAGATCTATCTCTCGATCTAAAATTCGTCGCGTCTAGCTGCGCCTCCAGGGTCCAGGGTGATACAGTACCGCGTATGTGCCATACGTTGCATGGACTGGGGAGGAGAGATAGAGAAAAAAAGAGAGAGAAAGAAGAATCGTGTGGATGCTCATGTGACACTGCTGTCGCGTATCGAGAAAAATTACCATATCATGCAAATCTGGGCACGAGCCCAAAACACCTCCGGTTCGGCGCGACGGCTACGAGCATGGGCGGGTGGCACGTTCGGATAAAAGTTGATAGAGCGTAACGCATTTGTGCTGCCAACACGCAATTCCAGCCGACCGAAACAACAGTGACGAGACGGTCCCCTCTGCTTTGAGCTCTCGCAGTAGATCGTTCGAAAAAACGCATGCCCGACGGGATACGAGGGAACGATGGGTCTAATGGAGACCGCTCCGCGCGTTGCATCAACGATTTTTGCGCCAATATTGATACGTTCGCTAAACGCACAGTATAACCTGTAAAAGCGGACTCACGCTCGGATGGGTCACATAATATCGCTGTAAACAATACGCAACTTATTCTAAAAGTGCGCGTTATTTCCGATTCTGCATTCGTGAATATTTCACATAATATTGTCATCTTTAATCTTAAAAACCAATAATTAGAATTAGATCTACTATAAATGTTACAAAGATCGACTGTTATAAAAATAAGCACAATGCTGAAATAAGCAAAATACTTTCTTTAGAAATTACATTACCCACTTGATTTTCATGAATAAATAATAATCTAAAAATCAAAATTTTTATAGAACGAAATTTATTTTTCATTATTCTATAATTTTAAGCAGTTATACTATTCAAGAAAATTTTATAAAATTAGATTATAAAAAAGAAACAATTTTAATTATATTTTTTTCATGCAGAAAATTTTATCTTTTTATATTTTATTATTAATCAAGCAGCATATTTTATACAGACATTTTCTACAAAACTAGTATTTTCTAATCTGATTGAATACTTGATTGACTGATGTACGTCACACGCGGAAATAAAACGGAAAAAGTACTTTAATGCACATTTCTCGATTCTGAAGATATACAAGATACAGGAGAGATACACGATATATGGCGAGAAATAAAAATGTGTTCGCATGCGTGTCGATTTATATAACGTGCATCCTGCAGTGTAAACATTATCTCTACGTGGTCTCACGTGTGCCATTTCGCGACACGTACATCGATAGCATTTTCCTCGGTGCCATTATTGTTGGATCTTCGCTTCATCTCGAAGTGGCTCGTCCATTATTGAAAGAACAATAGCCCGTGGCTACAAGAGAAGTCGAGAAAACGTAGACGCATCGTGGACGAGCCACTCCCAAGTTTGGAGCACCCTTGGTGATCGTTTCGTTCCTTAACTGCTCGTTACTTGTATCTTTGGCAAACGTACATACGTAAGATGTATATCGATCCTATAATACTTTACTACTCTTCAAGAAATAAACATCATCGGCAATTATAAATATATATAATGACAATAAATAATTAATAAATTTCCAACGGATATAACTAAGAGTATAAAAAAATTTGTAAAAATTTGTCTGAAATTTTGTTAAAATTGATGTTAACCTCTCTTTTTGACTCTTATAGTCAGCTGATTTGATTCATACTTCACCTTAGCGGATCTAAATCGTGTAGAACACAAAGTCGTAATTAAATCATAATGAAATCACAGGACGTCATTACTAATTGTCACAAATATGTGAACTTAAGTTAATAAACTAAGTGACAAATAAGATTGTATAAAGATGTTCTTATATAATATTATTATGACTTCTGTATTTTATTTGAGAAGATTCTTGGATATCTATTACCAAAAGTAGAATTAGAAAAAAAATCGTTTCTGAAAAATCTTACAGACGTATGTACAAACGAACGGATGAACGAATCAACTGTGAAATTATAAAATAATTGTTATGCTGCACTACTTAATAAAAAAAAGAGTATATATAAATCTATCGATGAACAAAAAAAATAACATGAGATAATTCGTCTTGTTAGAGTATAATTTTTAAGAAATAATTTTGTCGTAAGTGAAAAGTCACTGTAGAATTATTAACCATTCATTAACATAAAAGGATTTATTTTTTATTTGTACACAAAAAATAACATTTAGAATATTTGTAACTCTCTGCCTTTTATAATTTACACGAATAATTTTACTTTTATCAACTTTTTTAAGTAAATACATATTACAGCAATTTAACGTATATCATAATATTAACCAATTATCGAATTAATTACACAGTTGTGCAATTCGCATTTACTTGGCACTTCCTCCTCATAGAGATGCTCAATACCGTGACAGTTAATATCGGTATCGATCCCTCTATACAACCGGGTCCGTAATCGGCTATTATCAACGTTAGTACTTCGTCTGTGCTTCTAGTTTCTGGTAAATTCAAGTGGATTTACAGAACGGTGGATTGCACCGACGTGTTTTTCACGAAAATAAAATCCAGTTTAAACCACAAGTCGTTGTCGTGAGTGGCCACAGCCGGGAGGTACTTGTCGTTTAGAAAGTGGAGATCAAGTAACGATGCAGTCCACCTCGTTGACGGAAATTACACCGGTCAGTACACGTCGGTCCAATTACGGCGACTGGGGTGCGGTAATTGGGGGGAGGGATGTGGATTGGAGGCTGAGTCGTAATCGGATTACACTTTGAGAGTACCGTAATCCAAAGTCCTCTCCCGCCCCCACCTCTCTCTCTCTCTCTCTCTTTCTCTCTATTCACCCCTTCGTCTCTATGCATCCCCCCCCTCTCTCTCTCTCTCGCTCGCGCAAACAATTAAATTTCGCAGTATTGGCTATATCTCTGGCAACTCTCCAGGATACACGAACCACCTCCTTTACGCGGTCATTTGACTTTTATGATGCAGCATTCGCAAAGCAGAATCGTAGGGTTGAATTCAACGAGGTAGGATAAGCAAACCAATATTTTGCGCGACTGTATGCAGGTTACAGAAAGTCCCGGGATTACAAAGCACTGACCTAGCAATCCTTCGCTTCTACCCTGTTTCTGGTGCATCGGAGTATCCAGATTACCGAGTAACAGCGAACATCTTTGAGAATAAAAGCTACGAGTAAAACTAAAAGAAGCAGAGAGAAAAAAGTAGGGAGAAAAAGAGGAAGAGGAATTAGGTTAAACGGTAAAGGATCTGAAATAACAATTGTAAAAACAATTGGATATTGTAATATTACGGTATCAAATAAAGATTGAAATTAACTGTCTTTGTAAGCTTCCAATTAAATTATAAAAATCCAGTAAATTAGAACGATATTACTTCTTATCATTTTTAAAAGGGTTACAAGTCTGCCATTAAAATACGCGATAAAAAAGAATTTAACTATTTTTATGACGTATCTGTTATATGAAACATACATAATAAAGTATATTTTAAATAAATTTATTATGTGTGTATTTGTAGTTGTACAAATAATATAATGTTTTACGATTGATTGTATTACGAGAGAATGTGGTACTTCGAATAAATAAAGAAGTAAATGCAATCTGAATTACAAATACTCCGGAAAGAAAATTTGTTCGAGCGAGATACTTCGTCGAATACAAAAGGACAAACACGACGAATGCGGAATAAAATCTAAGCGTCCCACTCTCACAAGAAATTTTGTTGCGTCCTTCGGAATCGAAAAGGGCTGGTATCGCTTCGCTACGACACGCTAGTAAAGTGTTGTTGTCGAAAGAACTAGTGCGAACCTCGGGCGTACATTTCCGCATCAAAATCGGGACAGTGCTGTATCGGAAGATTGAGAGCATCGCGAAGAGAAAGAACCGTGTTATGTGCATAGGTACGAACATCTGGTACGACTCGCGAGTTAATAACGGTCGAATAAATTCCCGGCGATATTTTCAATCCCGCACCAGGAACCCGAACGGAATTCTCGCAACACGAAAAGTCACATAAATGCAACAGAATCGCTCAACGTTACATACAATGGCGGGAGGATTTACATAAGAACAGGAGCTTAAAGCATGGCATAAAACGATCCCGATCTCGATCTACGAGACACAACGCTGTAACAACTGTTTATTATTGTCTTTATGCCACTGGCAGGAAAAAAAACATGGGTATTTCTAAAAATGGATTCCTCTCTTGACATTCAGTAAAAAATTGTTACTTTAAGTAGATACTCATCAAAAATATAACTATTTTCATATATCGTTATAGTTTCAAAAATCAGTATTCAAAAACAGTTTTGGACATATTAACGATACTTCTAAAAGTTATTATAATATTATCATAATTTTCTCGGTTTATTGTGGGTCGCTTTTGTACTTAACATAATACTTGATTATCTGTTTTAATCGACTTAGATGCTGTACTTTAATTTTAACTGTCTGTGAATGACTTAAATCTTGATGGATTACTGAATTAATATCGAGATAATATTTTTCGCAATAAATTTATTTAAAGATTTTCAGTACATTAAGATCTCTTTTAAAATGATGCTAATTGAGCATCAAATTATTAAATTGCTTGTCAATGATATTACTATAATAGTTCATTTGCATTCTAATTGTAAATCCGAAAAATCAATTCAGCGCGCAATTAAAAAAACTGCAAATGTAGTATAAATTCTCACATGGAATTATTTAAAGCACTCAAAATCCAGTATAGGCATTATTTTTTACTTACTGTAAACTAATATCTCTGCATTTACATTGCTGAAGAGGACTCCAAAGCGAGTCGAAACGTACAATTAATTTGGAATAACGACATCATCTTTCTCTTAAAATAATAAAAATTTTGACATCACAACTTGTACTTCCATTAGCTTTGAATTGTTTTACTTGTTTTAATTCTATTATATACGCATTTTATTATACTGCTCATGTTGTGCGATCAAAACGCTATTGCTCTTAAGCTTATATTTTTATGTAAGTGATTCTTGTTATATTAAGAAAGTCTTCAATCTACAAGTCTGCTGGCTCAAAGCTACTTCTAGTAACCCGATTCATGCAGATTGCCCGAATTGAATATCGAGATTAAATCCGGCTCCGTATAACGGAAGTTCCCAGGCGGTAACTTGGCTCAGAGATCTCGGCTTCCCTTCGCGAGATAGTCTCTCGCTCACGGATCGAATCCCGACGATCTTATCCGACGTAACTACGCACACTTCTCGAAACGCCTTCGTAATGAGCGTTAAATCCGATTTACTAGCTCGGGTAAACTGATAATAAACTAATGGAAACGAAATAAATCTTGCGCTCAGGTCGACGACCGTGAACCTAATTTGCGCGGTTCTTCTATCGCACGACGCGGCTTTGATCAAAACAACTACGATTCATGCAAATCCACTGCCTCAAAGTCTGATTGCGATTTTAATTGTCATTTCCTGTTGGCGCGAGTCTCTCATTTTAAGATCAATCTCGCGTCCCGCGTGGTTTAATATATTCAAAATAAAAACTGATTTAACTCTTCACTTTTACTAAAAAGAACATTTTTGATTATTATTATGTTACATGTAAAAATGTAATAATTTATTTAAATACTTTCATTGCTCTGTCTCTTATTCTTATTTAAATATTTTATTCAAAATCAAAAAATAAAAATAAGTAAATTCGCTCGAAGATATTTACCGATCAGAAGCATTTTGAATAACTATAGCAGAATCATTTTATTCTGCTGTAGAAAGATGTACCTACTGTTGATGCCGGTTCAATGATCTCGGAAAGCTGATGTTATAATGTAAAAAGCAACGCTTTCCTTTTATATATATATACATATATATATATATATATTATATATATATACACATACATACATCCAATGTCGCTCGACCCACTTCACTTCGCATAACAGGCGATGCAAATTTTTGTCGCGCCGCGCGATCGCGAATGTTATTGCCTCGCGGTCTACTTCCGAAGCAAATACCGCGATATTCTTTACGGACGGGAACGAGTGCGGAAACTTTACAAACAAGATATAAGCGCTGATTATAGATATCACAACAGTACCACAGGATTTCACGGTCCTTCATCGCGATTTAGTCGTCCATCAATTTTTTACAGCTGAACAGATATGCAAACAGCTCAAACAATGTTTTCCGTTATTATTGCATCTTCCTTCTTGCTATCACATAATGGATTGTGTAGATGAGAAACAGGTGATCTCTCGTCCTATCAAATTAAATATTATTTCATTTATCTAACTGCATTTTTAATTGAATTAAACACAATCTTAATTAATACGAGAATCAAATAAAATTCTTGATACTCTTTACTTAAGAGAATCAAAGTCATAAATATACACAAAAAATCATAATTTCTAGATTTCTACTATTACTTAATTTTGCAATTAAATAATCAGATAAAGCTTATTTATTAATTTATAGCTATATTTCAAAATAAGATAATTCTACAAATAACGACAAAAAATTCAGAAGTTAGGTAAGATAGTAGGATAAAAAGGAAGAATATGCTTTATATGCAGTTTATAATTTTTTTACGAGCAAGTCTATGTTATTCAAACTATGTCCGAGTATTTCGCGAGGCAGGATTATTTACTTTGATCCGAAGTCGCGAAAGAGGGTGGATTCTCATCCTATCTCCCTGACCCACCTCATCATACTTCCTGACATGGCGAAGTTGCGAGACGTAGTTTGAAGTTGAAAGAGGAAGACGGATTTTAGCGGATTAGAAACTCAACTTGCTCTTTTTCGTAATGACGTAGAGTTCTTCTTCGATGGAAACGCGATCGCGTGAGTTGGCGAACATGCGGGACGCGTCATCGAGTTAGGTGAAAGAGGAAGAGACTAGAGAGAAAGAGAAAGAGAGAGGGGGGGAGGGAGGGAGGATAGAGGGTTGGAGATGCATACGTAGCGGATGCATGCGAATTCCGCGAGGCACTCGGATCAGAGATACGTCTCAAGCACATGCGTGATTCGCCAAAACTTTCAAATTTGGAAATTTATCAACGGATAAATGGTGATGGTATAAGCTGCGACGTATCTTACAAAGAGGAACGCGTTTCCTAGCCTGGCGTTATATCTTAAAACTATCTTGGCAACTATGACTTTAAAGATTTTTAAAGATTTTTAGGAGCGCCCAGTGCAATTCCGCACAGGATTCCCAAAAGTCTTGGGGGTGCAAGTGACGTCTTCATCTATAGACAGCCCGTGTAAAACATATCAAGAGTCAATCATTATTATCAATTGCTCCGAATGAGAATAGAGTAATATCAGGGTTGCCACAGATCTGGAAAATCGGGAAAAGCCAGAGGAAAATGTAAAAAAGTTTGGAATTTCAAAATTTGCTCATAATTCCCTGAAACTGCTCCTATTCCAAATAATAATTATGATTTTTTAAAAATATATCTGACGTTTATAGTCTAATGTAGTTTAAAATTTGTGCACTTTAAACGATTTTAATAAAATAATAATATTAAAATAATATTAAAATTTATATTTTATTCAGTATTTTTATTTGATCTCTCTTTTTCGTCATAACTGCATTCTTTTTTCCAAAACTAATTTATTTTTTGTTGCTTGAATTTGCACCCATAATTATACCATGCTACTAAGTTTTTTTGCGTTGTTTTTAATAATATAGACTAGCTTTTCTACAATTCGTGAGTCTAAATCTTAAAATTTACATATTTTATATTACTCATGGAAAATTTTCTATTTTTATCTGGAAAACCTGGAAAAGTCAGGGAATTTTATAATTCATTTTCTGTGGCAACCCTGAATATGTATTCGTAAGACTTTTTAGAAAGTAAAACTAGATTAAGTATTAAAGAAAGAAATTTTTGCAAAGATACATTAAAAGTTGTATGTTGTTTTATTATAAAAGAAACCACGTCTTTATGTCAAATAGGTAAAAAATAGATTTAAAAAATTCAAGATTAATTCTAAAAAAATATAACATTTCATATCATGAGAATAATTGATTGCACAATAAAATGGAAACTTTGAAGAACTAAACTATTGTTTACTATAACTTCATTGTTAATTATTATACGGAATATCTTGATTATTCGTATATCTCGACCGTGAAACTTCGTAAGCTTCATAATATATTCCTTACAGAGTTTACTAACTAAAGAATAACACTTCGTCTTTGACTAATACTTTAAAGATAAGCAGGGAAGTAGTCGAAAGTTTAATATGTGTGCGATATAGATATAAGTAATAATCCTGTTTCCGCATGGCTATTAAAACTTCGAATTTTTATTGATGCCCTTGCGATAGGTATTGAGATCGATAAAACTACTAAATGAGAACCAAGGATGTAATAAATCTATAGACTCGCACTCAGGGGAACAAAGTTAGAAATGAAGACAATTTGCGCAATAAATTATTCATTCACGCCTATTGTCAGGAGAGCCAATCCGGCTGCGTTGACGGCTTTAATGCATAGTCCATCGCGATCAACGCAAATTCAACGACATTCAAAATCGTGTACGTTTCCGGTGGCCGTTTTGGAAGTACAAGCTTTCGAGTAGCGCGGCGATCTGCATAAATTATGCAACCATTAACTTCGTATGTGGTCGCTCATTCAGCCTCGTTTCGTCGTACCGAAAATTTGAGAACCGTAGCAAGTTCTAACTTTATTCATTTATACATTTGCGGTCGTCATCTGCATTTCGCGCTTCAAATTTCATTATCCTGCTTACGGATATTGCATTTGGCGGAACTGCGAGTTCTGATACACGCGAGAAGCAAGTCACGAAGCTCAAAAAATTTATATTCTCTAATTACCTTAAATAATACGATAAATTCAACTTGTCTAGGGAATTATAGGAAGAAATATGTAGGAAAAAACGTTGCGCGTTAAAACTTTTTTAAAGAAATGATATATTTGTCCGCGAATGTTCGATATACGGTGAAATAGTATCGACTATCGACGGCATTTAGTAGAGAGGCTCTATAAATAACTCGCAATGCCAAGCCATAATTTTCTACTGCGAGGCGAACCATAGCCGTTAATATCGACCGATAAAGCTCCCAATATGTATGCAATCAAGAAGAAGTCGATCGTTTCCAAACTATCGAAGAAGAATGTGACGGGGTGTGACAAGAAAATTGCTTTTAAACCACAGTCGCATCCGCAGCTACCTGTTGGAACTAACTGCACTTTTCTCACCCTTGTCCCTCGGCTTCTTCGTTCATTTCTTACGGGATGTACTTGGATAAGATCGATTCCACATACCTCATGAACGAACTCCTTCCGATTATTGTCTATGTTTTCTCATTGAGTTTCCATAACTCTTTCCGTTAAAAAGGATTTATTACTCTACTTTGAAATAAAAAGTTCGATTTAAGAGGAAACCAATACAAAGAAATTAAAAATACTGAAACTATATATATTACAAATATACGATAATGGATCTAAAAGACGATTTGTCAAGGACATATTTTCCTTACTAAAATAAATTGAAAGGTTTCATTAACTTTTTAATGTTTAAAGTATTTAATTTATTACATTATAAGTAAAGAAATGCCACAGACGATCAAGGCTAGATCTTACAATTTAGATCTTTACAATAAGTGTTTAATAATATTTCTATATATTATATATAGAATACTTAATTAAATTTTTTATTTTTAAATACTTCAAACTGAGCGTCGTATACGGCCGGTCTTTAAAAATGCAATTCTAAATCAAAACTGGAAATAGTAGTATTATAATATCATAAATTAAATTGATTGTCAATTTTAATAATAATGCTAAGAAACATCTTAAAACGTCGAAATTTTATAATTTAATTTAATTTTCTAGATAATTTTATTATAGTTTTAATCGTTTTACATTCATCGATAAACCAATTCATAAACGTCAATATAATACAAAATTATAATCCCATAATAGTATCGCAAGTGGATCTATTAAATCAAGCGTATAAAAGATTTTTAGCTTAATATTCATCGATTACACGAGTACATTACTCATTGAATACGGAACTAGGACAATAGTGATTTATCGAAGTTCGGAACTAATAATTTTTCGACATTCCCGACAAAGTACATTCAGACAAGAAAACGTATTTTTCCTTCTTTCACATAAAAGATTAAAAAGTTCGAGAACAAATCGTTTTTCGAAGTCGATTAATATTTAATTATGCAATGTAAAGTTTCAATCTGCATCTATATAATGCATCTTCGTAACGCAACGAGCATGAGGAGGGACATGAATTTCTTGGCCATAGTGGGATCACATGTAGATGCAGCAAATTTACGTTCGACGTAGCATTGCGGCCTCATTTGCTTCTAATGTGGCACGATATCAGAGAAATGAAGCGCTTGCAGGTCGTCCGAACTAACCACAGGATTGAAACGCGCATCCGTCCTCGATATTCCATGAAACCCTTCCCTTTTCCATGTATCATTATACCAAGTTTCATGTAACACAAGTTAACACGTCTTCCCATTACATTCTGCTTGATTCCCAGTTATTACTAAAGAAATACGGATCTTTCATCGACATAGTTTCCTTCTTGATATTACATCAGTTAAAGGGGAAACATGAAAAAAAAAAGAAAAAGAGATGTGAAAAAATGAAAGAGAGGATAAAATATAGACTAAAGAACGATGCCGCGAGAAGTCACGAATTCAATGAGACGACACGCCTTTCCTGTTAAGAGCCTCGTCCCTTCCAATAAGCACTCCGACACTCTCTCTTGCTCCTTTTCAAGAGTTCTCCGGAAGCTGGATATTACGATCTCCGTGCGATCGCGTTAAGAGCTCCGACTTCTGCTCGCGTTGCCGCCTTGAAAAATCGACATTGCTGAACCCAGCATGAGCTCCATTGTTATTGGTATATTCGACATACGTAATACAATCTATACATGGAGAGGAAAGATTCTTTGTTCTTATGAACGGTCCGACAAGCAATCGTTTTGTCGCATCATGTATGAAGAGGAAAGATCGGAGAAAAGAATTTCGCAAACCGTATTTGCAAATCTCCATCAATAAGTTCCAATCCGACGATTTGTGTTATTCCTCAAGAGTTGTTTCCATTTTATATCGAATTTGACAAGCTTTCGTTTCTTTCAAGTGAAACTTTTTTTTAAGTTAGAATTTTAAAAATAATAAATTGAAAGAACAAATTATTTTATCACTCATTTTCTTAAACAGAATCGTGAAACGATCACGGATTTAAGAATACTTGAATTAATGGAAAAATAAAGAATGAAAATGAAGCAGAGTGAAATTTTGAAAAATGTTTGAAGATTAGAAGATGGACAGAATTGATGGAAAAAATTTAAGAGATACTTATGATTCGATAAAGCTGACAATGAATCTCATAAAATAGATGAAGGGGAAAAATTTAAATGCTGAAATTAAAATATCTTCTTTTATTTATCATTGTGGATCAATTCGACATTCTTTTTAGTGCAAAGTGCTTCTTCACAATTAATGTGACTGTTTTGAAAAGTTTCAAAATTAATTGTTGCTTTTTCGAGTCGTATATCATTTCAGGGGATTACGTGCACTTCGCATAAACTTCGCGTCACAAATCCGACATGGCACGCTACGCTAAGCAACAGAAACAAACGCCGTCGTATAAAGCGAGTACAAAAGGCATGAATAAATCACCGGGGCCGGGTTGGAAGTTTGCGGGTCGAAAGGAAACTTTTCATAGGGCGGTCGTCGATTCTAACGTGGAGGTAACTCACCGGGACAAATTCAAGGTACGCCGCGCTGGCGTACACAATTTTTACACAAACACGACCGTAATTCCTATCCGACCGCGCGCGCTTGTTCTGGTAAATATATAGTGGCATTCGTGGAGGTGACTTCGTTCGCGAGTTTTCTTCCGATTCTACTTGCGCTGAAGGTAATTGGAAAACGTTTCATCACACGAGAAATTGGCAGCCGCACGAAAATTGTGGGAACCTGAATCCATCGAATTCCCCCATAAGGTCATCTAATGATACGTGCTTAGACATGAAATACATTGGCAGCGTATCCAGTTAACTTATAATTTTCTTTAGTACAGTAATTGCTGATTCTTGACTCCGAGTTTGATAAATACCAAATTACATGAAGACAACGTTTGCAATAATTTGACTCCACGTTGCAACAAAAGAAACCACTGATACAAGTTATATGTTGGGACCTGATTTTTCATTTTCTAGTTAACTTATGGTTATACTTAACATTCTTTAATGATACCTAATGTAAAAATTATACTTTTCTAACTATGATTAATTACTAAACCGATGATTTTATAATAATAACTTTAAGGCTCTGTTTTTCATTTTCCTATTAACTTATTAGACTTAATCTGATAATAATGTAAAAAAATTTGTATTTTTTAAATTATAATTAAATTATTATTCACTAAACGGATGATTTTGTAGTGAGTAATTTTTAAAGTTGCCACACTATAAAATCATCAATTTAGTAATTAACTATAATTAGAAAAATACAATTTTTACCAGGCATGTCCCACGCCCAAACCCTTTGCTTTGTTATCTCCCTTGGAGCTCATAGATTAGAATCCATTCTATTATGCTATTCGTGACTTACGCATTTCTTTGAAATATTACTTGGTTAAATAACGATTTATATCTTTTCTTTTTAAAAAAAAAAATAGAAAACCCAATTTTAAATCTTAAGGTTAATTATATGAAGAAAAATCTTGATTGATGTTTTGATCAAGGAAAGAAAACTTCGTCACAAACGACTAATATAATTTTCTGAACAAATTGACCAAATCAAATCTTGACCTAGCCATATCCAACGTTATTTTACAAATGAAACAATAAGCGGATAGAAGAAAAGTTTTGAATACGAGACGGTTTTGCGTAACAGTTTTGCATGGGTCGGGTTTCGAGCGAGGAGAACTGCCATTTTTCACACGTAAACTGTAGGTACTACGAGTGAGAGAAATGTAGATACTTTGTAGATGGTATAGTTTTTGTCCGAAAAAAATGGTATTTCTTCGCGGCAAGCTGACCTGAAAAAATTGTATTTAAAAGTTTTCGAAAAATGAAAAATGTTTTGAAACTGCCTTCCTCTTTTCTATCCATATTTCGCTCCGGATCGGGGACAGCGTCTCTCCTTTCAGTACTTTTCAGAGGACCTTATTTGAGTACTTTTCCACGGGCGCGGCTTTTTCCTGGCAAAGTTTACGCGGCGAATTACGCAAACGGAAGCTGCCAGAATCGAGCATACGAGTTGGTTAATTCATGCAGGGATATTCAGTCGCGTTGTAGGCGGATTGCTGAGGGCTTAGATCTTTTCCGAAAATGAATGCGGGCCCTTCGGTTCATTATAAATCATACGCTCGGTTGCTCATCACGGCGGTAGAACCACTTTGGTAAGGATTTCTCTATGATGTGCGCTGCAGAAAGCCTTTCGAGTTACGCTCAGGAAACTAGGCCTTTCGCTCGTCTGCATTTTCTACGGCAGAAACCGCTGTTGCCATTGTCGCTGCGCTTGCTATTCCGACCGCGAGCTGGAAAGGACACTCGAAGCTCGGTACTCCCACTAAACGAATCTTTAGGCATAATTACCGCTAGACGAAAAATTCTAGGCGAATGCCGGGCACGTTGTCTGGTCCGACTGACGGATGGTAAACGTGATTTTCATTCCGGAACACGACGGCGCTGACGAAATGCGCCTTTTTTCGCGCCGTAAGGGAACTTTTCATGCATGAAGCGTGCCGGATCATTAATTTGTCATACGCAATCACGACTGACGTCTGTAAAAAATAAACTATCCAGTCGCTGTATCCATCAGAATATGCAAGAACACGGAAACGAAAATTATAAACGAGAAAACTTGTATGTCACGAATAATCCATTAACATATGTGAAATATTCTCTGTCACTGTCAAAGTAAGAGATATCAAGTAAGAGATTTTTGCTACATGGAAAGAACGGTTTTACTGAAATATCTAAAGATTTGACTAAACAGAAATATGAAAATGATTTTTTTTTTACTTTTTTTCAAGAAGTGAAATATTTTTAAGGGTGGTTGTATTTTCACTCTTTTGGAGTGAGATTTCACTGCAAGAAATTTTAGAGTGTAGCTTTTCTAGTAGTAGAGTGTAGATATTTCGACAAAACAATTCCTTTCGTATAATCATAATACTTATCTTTTTTTTTAGTAATCATTAAATTAAACATTATTTTCAACTCTTAAACTTTTTGTCCTAAAATAAATAACTTTGTCTTAAATATATCTGTTCGATAAACGCGTCTACTCTGTCGTAACGCAATTGTGAGAAGCGATCGCTGTCAATAGCAAATAGTTCTTATGGACAATATATATTGTACGCGCGTATACATGTGAGTAAAAGTACCGTAGAAGCTCATCCTTTTCCAGAAAGAAAGAGAATGGATCAATTCTACTCTGTTTGTTTTTCAACATGATGGGAATTTATGGCGAGGAGTACGCCCGACGCCAACCCTCTCGCGTAGCAGATGGTTACAACACGACACTGAGATAAGACCAAGACAAATTTTCCGTGGTGGTGGCAAGAAGAAAAAAAAAGGGAAGGACGGAGAGACGAGGTGAAACGACACGAAAATTCGTCACGGAAAAGATCGATGTGGCGTAAACGCCATCGCGCAACGTTGCTCTCGTTAGGAATCCACTTTCTTCATCCTCAGCGAAGAAAGTTTCGATTTTATCCGCTTGAGAAAATGTACTCCATAATAACGGTCTGATGACGACGTTTAATAACGTCAGATGAACACAACGGTCTCAATCTTTCAATAAAGACATGTTATTATGCTGGAATAAAATTGTTAGGAAAACTGAACGTGGCTGATATTATTCTACATTTTTATTATTTAGATATGCGTTAAATAATCTCGACTAACTTTCTCATAATCGATCATACTATTTATATACGGATAATTTGTTGAAATCATATGATTGATACTTTTCTTTGCAGACAATTATTACATATTTTTAATAATGTTATAATAACAAGATAAATATATAAGATTATTAAAAATATGTAAAAATAAAAATAATAGGAAATTATGACCTATTTAAGTAAAAGAGACTTTTTAATAATATATCTATAAATTAATTGGAATCAGTTTTTGAATGATTTGCTGTCTAGAACATTTTTAATATTATTATTTTTCAAAGTTACATGATCTCTTTGAAAGATGCATTATTATTCAAAATTCTTTTGCACTATTTCTATTATCACTTATCTTTTGTTCATAATAATATGATAATATTTCTTATAAGTCTTTTTACAGCATCGTTTACGCAACTACACTTGAATGAATGAGCGAGTTTCCCGGCAATCTTTTCAACAAACAAAAAGACACATAAATATACATTTACGTACATAAGTTTATTCTACGTAAATCTTTCTTTCTCACGCACGTCTTACTTTTCGAATCTACATATATATATATACGTATGTGCCTCGTATTTCTTTCTCTCTCTCTCTCTCTCTCTCTCTCTCTCTCTCTCTCTCTCTCTCTCTCCGTGCGTATCACGAGTAAAATTTTCCGAATTCATGAGATTCCTCGCGGTTGTACAGCGAAAGGCGCGCGTAAAGTATCTCAAGAGCAACATTCTTGCGCCCTTATCGTGGCCCTGACTGATTATTCCAGCCCTCAAGCGTCAACCTCAACTATGCAGTGTCAGTATTAAATCCGACGATCGAAAGCGATGAAAAGATCGCGCTCCGGATAGGAGGGATAATTTTTCGGAATGATTTCTCTCCGCGTCGGTATCGACGAGATAACTCGGTGGCGCGCGTTTCCATTAGCATCGGTTAAAAGTGCTTTCCATTAGCAGCGCCGTCGGACCACGTCGAACAAAAGGGTTTGGGTACCAAAGGCGAGCGTGCGCGATGGCGGGCTGCTGAAATGAGGACGATGAGAGAAGGGCGGTGGAGGATTGGTGGTCGTCGAGGTCGGAGGGCGAAAGGACCGGCAGATAATGGGTCTTGCTGCGGGCTCTCGGTCTAGGCGCGTATCTACTCAAAATAATATCGCGAGACGATGGGCCGTCATCAATCACGCTGCGTAATGAAAAGCCCAGTCGGCGTTAAGGGTGTGTACACGTGCGCGGGGGTTGCTGAAGCAATGCGCAACTACGGTGTACATCAGCGTCACAGTACCGAAAAACAAATGTAGCTGTTAGACTGATATTACATTTGTTATACATTTGTTATTAAATTTTTTAAACATGTTAATTGCAGGATAGAGAGGTCCTCGGATCTCTATCCTATAGCCAATCGATGGGCTTAAAAAATTTGTCATTTGTTTGACGACAAAAACGGACAAATAATATTGACCTTCATCGGATCGAAGCGATCTTGATCTTCGTATTACTTTGTTCTCGCTTTCTTCGTCGTGCGGAAACTTAATTTTTTTTTCTTTTAAAAATTTTTTTTCTGGAAAAATGTATTAACTCTACTTGGTTAACGCGCTATTTCATGCGTTATTATTGTAATTGAAACACCTGCTACGAATCCAATATTAATTCCAGGTATTGTAGTTCTTCGGTCACGATTCACTCAGAGCTGCGATTACTTCGCGTAGTAGCAATATGTGGCCTGTCCGTAGTTAATTACCGCATGATTAAGCAATAATTCATGATCCATGTACTCCATTATTGTTCCTATGTTCCTGCACATAGCCATGCTCTTAAAGAAAGAGATGTTGCCGAGGATTAATCTTTGTCCTTCCTAGTTGAAATGGTTTAATTAGAACAGTGGACTGTTCTCTGTTGAGATGAATGGATAGATAGATAGATAGAGAGAGAGAGAAAGGGAGAGAACGAGAGGTCGATGAAACAGGAGCTGGATGAACATTTCCGGTTCTCCACTTCTCAGACAGGTTGCGCACTGTATGTGACCTATCCTGCATAGCGAACAGTTTAGCCCGCAGTGACCCGTAAAGTGATCTGCTAGAATCTTAGTTGCGTTACAAGAGAGAGATAGATATGTACGATGCAACCTCTCTGCAATAGAACTTGTGATTAGCTAGTTACACAGAGAAGCTCGTCTGGTAGGCATTTTACCGTGATGCGAAAGCCTGCTTACTAGGAATGCACCTGTGATATATCGATCAATCACTTCCAAAGTTATCTTGTATGAGACTGACAGAATGAACAGCTCAAGACTCTAGATCTTATCAAACTTGCAATACTATTCCGGATATCGATCCACATCTTTAGTCTAATTTCAAAAAGCAATTCTCCAAAGTTGACACAACATATATCGATACTAATTATTATCATAACTCTTTTCATATTTTACACATCCTTTATAGAAATTTGATACTAGAAAGTGATTAATTCATTTTGTATTAAAACTATTAAATTATTTTTCAATGTTTTTAATACTCAAGATAATTTTCAGCATTAAATTGGTAAAAGATTTTTATCATTTTATATATTATTTTTTATTAGTAATAATTAACTTATATTTATTATTATTAATAAACGTATATTGTACGTGCATTCAATTTCTTATCCGCGCATACATATTTTTATTCTTGGAATTCTTTAAAAAAAAAATTCAGCGTTCACTACCACATTTTCATTTTAGGGAATAAGTCTTTCAACTGCGCGTTATAGCTTGAACCGTTCGAAGGGGAACAAAGTTTCAACAGCCAATAAAGATACGTTGTTCCTGAGTTGCAAACGCAATTTCTGCGTGCACATAATCGCCGATTTATATCAGAGAAATGGTCAAGGGGGACGAATTTCGCACAACGCGCGTTTTAAACGTCACCTCGTAAAATGGAACTTTCGCAGTTTTTTACAAGACAGTAAAAATATGCGGACGAAGTTATTAAAGTCACTGAGCTTACCTTTTCCTTGTAAAGGCGACAAATCCCCAAGCCCCCCAAATACGTCTACTTAAAATTGTACAAGAAAATATATAGTACTCTGGGGGTTTTAAGACTCGTCAACTACCTATGTATTTTTGTGTCGCATTTTTATTTACTTCTGTATTTTAACTGCATCGAGCATAATCGACTGTGACTACATAATATTTAATGAGAATTGAGACCGTAAAAATCACAAAAAAAACCTGGCTTATTCAAACTACTTGATAACTTTATATAGTGACGTTGTAAAACACGCTGAAAGCAACAAACGCGATAACGTCATTTCTTTTCCGATTATACAATCTTAAATGTCGTGCGGAGTAATTTAGAATGTTAAAAATAAAAAAATTCAAAGTACGTTATTCACGCGAAATAACATACGGAATGGATGATTTTACTGAAATATTTAAAAATTTATAGATACGTATCTGAAAATAATTTTATTGAATCGTTAAAATAATTATACAGGACGCTCATCATGCTTGAGTTTCTTATGTAATTATTTCGATGGTCCAATAAAATTATTTTCAGATTTATATACAAATTTTTATATATTTTAGTAAAATCGTTCTTTCCTTGCATTCTAATACAAATCAGACTAGAATTGGAACTAAAATTGTGTTAACATCAATGAAATTAGAAAACTATTTCGATTTGATAAAATTAATAAAATAATTTTAACAGTAATTCTTTATTATAATTTTATATGTATTTACTTTAGGACGAATCTTATAGCGTTGTTCAGAAAATCTAACGAATAATTTAATTGTAATTCAAATCTGCAAATAACGCTTTTGCCAATACGCTGCTATTACATGAACAAACACGTACGTGCACTGTAGTCAGATAGACAGAAATGATCTCGCGAAATCGGATAGAACTGCAGCACGCGGATCTATACGCTTTAGCATTAGCAAACATAGCAGCGTGCTGTAGCATGTATCGTAAAGCGACCGCGCGTTCACATGATTAGAGTGCTTTTGTTTCAATCTCATAGCTCACGAGATAATAGCGACGCGAATTTGCGATCTACGTAGAGACGCGTTTACATATACGTTTAATTAGCGGTCGCACTGTTGTACGCGAGGACGAAGAATGGAGCCACTATGAAATTAGAGATACCAGAAGCGACAATTGCTACGATAACGCAGCCACGTCGATTTGTTCCAGAGGCGACGAGAGAACGCCTCTTACATTCGATGACTGTGCTCAACAGACAATGGCTAATTGGTGGGAATAAGTAGCACTCGAAAACGCATCGATTTGCTGGATGTCGCGAATCAACGGAAAAGCATGCCGAAAACGCAGTGTTTACGCGAGCTTGTATTATTCATAAACTGAGAGATTGTGCGGAGAAGTAACGGTGGTAATCCGCCCTTCACCGATTATGTGCTTCAGTAATTGAGTAATTTCCCAGACTAACAAGGCCTTATTTTCATCGCTGTTCGTTCAGCAAGTTAAAAAGTTTCTCGAAGAGTAGATATATGATGTTTAGAAAAACAGCGCGTTTTTGTTGTAAATATTTGTGCGAGTGAAAAGACGATATCGACATAAAATGGATAATCAAAAATTAAAATGCCCACAATTTGTGATTACGTTTTGCTGAGATTTTTTTAAGAATAGCCTACTGAGAGTTTTTCGGTATATATTTATGACTCTAATTATTTGTTATTAAACTATTGTAATGTAAATAAATAATAACTATATTTTTGTTTTAGCAAATATATACATAATTGCACCGAAAATAATTACAAATAGTTAAATTATAGTAATTGCAACCATTTGCTGATAATAACTATAAATTATACAATAGTTATTACCATCAAATGATTACAATTAGTATAATTCAACTATAATTTGTAATCATTTTTGTTGATACTACTATATGTACATATTTGCTGATAGAACATACAATTATTATTATTGTTAACATTACAACCATAACCCATAATTATATGGTAACATGTGTAATTAAGATAATATAAGTATGGTATGTAGTTTATAGTCATAAATACCAAATATTTTTCTCTTAGTTCTTTCGTATGCAATTAAATGTCACGATGTAGAAAAGTTAATAATTTTTGCATGTCCAACGAAATACAGATAGCAAATAAAATATAAGACAAAATGTCTACAGCAAAGTAAAATAATATTTAAAAGTCGCGTTGCATTCAAAAGATGAATCACAGAAATTCCATAGAAATTGAGACCTCTTCAAATTATGTAATTTACTTTATATAATACTGGATAGTTTCGGAAAGCCTTCCTTACTATAAAGTTTTTCTCGCTCGTGCAATCTCGAGCTTTATTCCGTGACTATCTCTTTGAACGATAACTCAAAAGTCCAACAAATTTTCAACAAATATTCGCAATCAGCAATGATATCACTTAAAACTTAATTACTGAAGTGCTTACCGCAGATTGCTAAACAAATCCGCGCGGTGGCGATAGCTTTCCAAAAAGTCGTCAAACGGAAAAGCGGCGCGGTAGAAACGACACGATTCACAGAATTTGATTAAACTAACATGACTCCGCTGATGAGTTTAAGTTCGAACTCGGCGATCACGGTATTTTCTCGTAGGTCGCACGAACGTCGTAATTAATGGTAATTACCATCGGAGTGGACACAGCAGTTCAGTATTTCATTATCGATAATAGTCATCCCGTTTTACGACGTCGAAACGTTGCTGGCGCGAGGCTGAAAATGGGGTCGGCGAGCGAGCCGGTCAACGCGCGAGAGGGCGAAAAGTCAATCAGAAATCGGGTGTTGAGGGCCAACTCGGAATGGGAGCCAGGGGGAAGAGAAGTTGGTCGGTGGAAATGGCGGATTAACCCGAATAATCTGTGGAATAGGCGAGAAGAGGAAAACTGGGAGAGTGCATGTCGCGTGCGCGTGTATACGTGCGAACGTGTGCGATCGTAGAGAGTGGGAGAGAAAGGATGGGAAATGTATGAAACGGGAGAGAAATGACGGAAAAAGGGATGGCTGGAATACATGGAACGATAGCCTTGGACCGAACTGAACGAGTTCAGAACGCCTTGCACGTGACGCCCGTACAATCCGCTAATTGAAGGAAAGCAATTAAAAATGTTTAATCGAACGTTCGTTTATGGCGGACGGTACGAGAGGGATGGAGATATCCAATCGCAATGCCGTCAATTTCTATCAGCGCCGCGTGTTGTCCGACTTATGGATTATAGTCTTCTCGTTTTGCTTCTAATAACGTAAGCTTATTGATCAAACATATTGATATCGATGCATCGATGTGTATTGTTATGCCATATTGCATAGCGTTGTTGCGTGAGATTATTATCCCCCTTTTCCCCTTTCATACTCACACATACACACGCAGTATGCATACATTTCATAATTCCACACAGTATGGACAAATTGAAAGAGATTTTACGGAGAAATGTGTACCCATGATTTCTATTGACGAAATAAAAGCGGAAATCCAGCAAGATATCCCTGTCACATGCAATATATTCAACTGCTCCCAGTTGGAATAATCGAATGATACGAATGAATTCATCATTCGGCCCTGATTACCCAAACATTAATTACGTAGAATTTAATCAGTCCTTTTTGATCACAAGATATAATAAATTTAGTTTTTGTCTTTGTATATAATTATATAAGAAAATAAATAGAAGAATAATATACTTCTTTCTTTATAAGGTTTTTTCTTTCTTTAGTAGAAGATAAAATTTTGCTGATATCTCAAATCTTATTTTTTTTATGTCAAATTTAACATTTATCAACAAATTATTTATAAAGTTAATACTGTGATAAGTTTTTTTTTTAAATAAATATGAATAATTTAATTAGTTCTCTCTCTCTCCCTCTCTGATCAAGATGTAATAAACCTATTTAATTTTTTGTCTTGCATATTACATAAATAAGAATACAAATGAAAAATATATCATTTTCTTTATTAGATAAAAGATGAAATTCAACTAATATAAAATTTTTTTCGTGCTAAATTTAACATAATTAACATAGTTATCGGAAAATTATTCATAAAGCTAGCAGAAAACTTTGGTGAGTCTCCTTTCTAATAAATATGAATAATTAATAAACTGTACTGTTTCCATTTACGGTAACTTTAAAACTTTCGCTAATGAATTCTAATAAAAGAAAATATCGTCGTATATTATATTTATTATTTCATTATAGTTTTTAGTAATATATAAAATTCAGATTATAAAAAACGTCTATTGATAAAAGTTCTCGCATAAGCTTATACGTACAATGGCATTAATTCTTTGTCATAGTTAAACATGACTTTGCGTTTAATATGAAACTTCCATTTATCTACGTTAAGAGCACTTTTTTAAGATGACCTCTCTTTATCTATTCTATTACATCGAAGTAAATTAAATTGATCATCTTGCCCTAATATTTAAATTTCTATCAATTGTCGTTTCTAATAATATGTAGTTCATTTAAAAAATACGTACTAACTGTAGTTTCATATCGCAATGCCAGTAAATTTTGTTTATCGCAAAGATTTAAAATTTCTTAAAATGTAGTTTTCATAAAACTTCTCATCTTCATGTGTATTCTTATTACACTTCTTCATGTGTATTCTTACTACATAGGCTATTAAGTTTATAATGCAGAATTAAAGTCGTTATATGTATTTAGCGCGATGTAAGAAGCTCATAGGATATTAAAAACGAAATGAGATGTTAGAATATCATCTTCTCTCCCCTGTCTTGTCAACACGTGCATGGAGTAGTGCATTTTCCATTTCCTGCGAGTTTGCGTACTCTCGTGCCATTTCCGCGAGTTTCATCTTTTTCTTGAAGGAAAACATCATGACTTCATAACGAGCTGGCAAGATGCCGCTCTTTACGCAGTCGGAGCACACTGGCAACGTAACTTAATTATGTGCTATATTGCGAGACTTCTGATGGAATAGCTAGGCAGAGTTCTTCTCTTGGAAAATCATAAATATTTTCATTGGACTATTTCCCGGTTTACCATGAAAGAAGACAGAACTGCGATCGCGATTCGTAGTCATTGATGATAAGGATAGAAAACGCGGGGCTGATTATGATAGAGCGATTACATAGAGATAAGAGGCTCCTCTTCGTGTATTCCACGAAGCGTTACGTCCCATTTTATGTCCTCCGTTTTAATGACCATCGTGCTACACTGTATAATGCAAATATCTTTTTTTAAACATGCACGTATGTTGTACATGATATTAAAATATGAATAATGTTGTAAAAATTTAAACACTGGCCATTTTACGTAGCTCAAAACGGCAATAAATTTAATCAGTTTTTTAAATTAATCAGTTAAAATGGCAAAAAATTTAATCAGTTTTTTTGCATCTTTTAATGTTTTCGGTTTGGTAATATACAATATAAAATTAAATTTTCACGCAATTATGCGTTTATACAATAAACATATATTATGTTATATAAAATAGAATCCTTAATTAATTTTACAATGGTACATATTTATTAATATATACATAGAAAAAATATATACATATACAAGCGTAATAAATTATCCATTTTTTAATTTATTCTCCTGTTTCTCCTTCTAAATTTCATTAAAACTGATATAAAACTGATTAGTTTTTGGTTATCGTATGTTTTCATAAATATATCTTAATAAATATATCTAGCTATTAACAATACTTTTATCTAATCCTAATTAACCCTCCATTTGCAGTTTGAATCTTTTTGATACCAATGAAATTTCATTCTCAAATTTCTTTTTTTTGCAAATTTTAATTTAAATTTCATCATTTGAGTTAAAAACTATTTGGTAATGTAATAGAGATGTTGAAAGGTAAATTTTTTTCGGATCTCTTAAGCTTCGAATAATAAAAATACTTGAGTTGGACAAAAAAAGATTCAGATTGCAGACGAAGGGTTAAAATTTTCTAAGTATATGGATTATGTATTTATCTCAGTTACGTAAATGTATATATAACTTTTTACAACGTAACTCAATTTTTTAACATTCTGTTAATTACCTAACGAGTTAATAAAAAGAGAACCTTCATCATCTTTGGAAGTAATTCATCGCGTTTTTACATAACTCGGTTTAACTGAGTTTTATGTAACTGAGTTATATAAAAGCGCGATGAACTGTGTCCCAGAAACGACGACGAATCTTCTCTCTTCGTACCATCGTTAATAACCTTTGACCCAGTGCGTAATTAACAGCGTGTTATGCCTTAACATTAAGGAGAATCTGAGCTGCGCTGTGAGAGAACGCTTGTCGTACGAACCTCAGGCAGTTGTTCGCATTGTCCGTATTGTTCAGGAAAACAATGCTGATAGAGACGAATGGACCGCGGGCGTTGTACGACGACCTGTGTGTAGAAACTGTCGGTACGATGTGGAATCCGGTGACCACTCTTGTTTCCCGGATTTTGAATCTCGTGCCGAGAGTTCGAGATGGTAGGTAATTGCCTAGTTCATACAGCTCAGCGAGCTTGCAAAGGAAGTTCAATGACATGATGAATTCGTAACCTAATTCATTAGAGTGTGAGCGTCAAATGAATTCGATGCAATAACGCATTTAATCTTCAAGAAAACATGGACGGTCTACAGGTGAACAAAAGCACTTTATAAAGCAGGGTTGGCTAATCTTTTTGTCTGGCGTACCATTATAGAAGTTCGAAATCTTTAATGTTGCCACTCCGCTAACTTTTATCTAATAAAGCTTATTTCTTTTACTGTATACTATTTTACGTTACTATGTCACTTTTGGTTTTTAATTTTTCTCTGATGACGCTTCTTTAGCTTTGCCACTGACAATAGATTATCCCTGTTGTAGAAGGATCGCCAGTCATTTTGATTTACAGAAGCGTATTATAAAGGATTATCTTCGTCACTTGTTCATCAGAATGTTTGTAAGAACAAATTAGTATATCCCTAAAAATTACACTATCAATAAAATATCCCTATGTTTCATAATAATAATTCCTATTATAGGATAAAAAAAATATTGATCATAAAATTATCAATTTTGATTGCATTAAAAAAGAATTTTAAAATATGTTGTATTACAAGAAATAAATACAGTAAAATATTTAAAAATTTCAAAATCTTTTTAAATCTTTATACACAAATGAAATTAATTTTATTCTTAAAGTCTATAAATATAATACTTCAGACATGTACACATGTATATTTTAATATATACTTTTTAGTGCGACCATAATTAGAGCCATCGTTTAATATTTATTGTTCCTTTATTTGAATATTTGAGTTAATATTTATATTAAATAATCTTTGTATCGCTCTCCATTCGCAAAAAGTGCATCACGCAAAATAATTCTGCTTAACGCAACGTTATCGTTCTTTTATTTACATATAATACAGTCATTTGCTTTTACTGTATGACTCTCTATTATGTTAAAATGATCTCGGACTGCAAACGTAAAGAATATCAACGTATAATCTGAAATATTTCAGTTAATGCAGCATTATTCCTGACATTCCATTATCGTTTACTGTGTTAGAATCAACATAATATAATACTAGGACCGTGTGTAATCTTTTTCATGGACGTTAGCCGGAGTACACAGAAGGCAGATTGTACATCGTGGCATTACATCAGAATAAGCTAACAGCGCTCTGACCTAAATGAGAGACGAAAACATTAATCTACTTCGTGATAAACTGTGTTTTCGCGACTGCTGGCGTACAACCAGTCGCGGAACCCTTTTAAAAGCGAAACGTGAATTGAAAGGCGACGAAGCGTATTATTATAATGGAATACCTGAACATCAGATATACCGCCTGCGACAAGAGCACTTTACTACTAACGCAAAAAAGACGGTAAAGCAGAAAGGACTTAAAGAGCTATTTTATTCGAACGTTTCTACGTGAATTGCATATCGAATGCACCTTGAAGCAAATCATTGCATACGGTTTTTAAACAAATATCAAACGATATTTGCAAAATATAAAACGTTTGGTAGGACAAGATTTCAACGTAATTAAGTAATTAATTTTTTCTATCAAAAATTGCGAGAGAGAGAGAGAGAGAAAGAGAGAGAGAGAGAATAACCAATCTGCAAATAATATTTGTATATTCGTTTAAATAATTTCATCGATTTTGGTATAATAATAATTTCACACATCACAAAATATATTAGATTAAATCGATATTACAAAATTAAAATGAAATTACGCATTCATATGTGTGTGTGTGTGTGTGTGTGGTGTGTGTGTGTGTGTGTGTGTGTGTGTGTGTGTTACACGTTAGTAGATACTATTATAAGACATTAAATATTATGGAGAAATTTTATGCACGCTTCGATTAATTGGCATAATATTTCACGATCAATTTTTTATCTCATTCCCTCTCTCTATGAATTGCTATTACAGAATTGTTAAGACTTTCATGTGTTAATAATGGTTCTATATAGAGGGTATACAATTCATGATCGAAATTTTAATAACATATTCCTGACTTATAAAAAAAACAAAAATTCTAATGGCAAAATATGGAGGCTATAATAGTTTTTTAAATCAATAGCGGTTAAAGTTAACCAATCCTTATACAATAATGTTAAAATACTTCATTAATCATGTTTAAATATAGAAAATAATTATATTCGTACATAACATAAAAATATCACAGGATATTAAAAATAATAAATATATATAACAAATTAATTTCAAAACTATTATAGCCTCGACATTTTTGATATTAGAATTTTTCTTATTTTTAAGTCAAGAATATGTTATTAAAATTTCGGTCACAAATTGTGGGATATCCTGTATATGAAAAAAAACGGTTTTTCTAATGAAAAGCTAGATCAGAATATTTTTTCAATTCAACTCTCTGATAATTTAGAAAGAAAGAACAATATGCTTCAAATTGCTTCATTCTTTCTTAAGTAAACAATGCCAACTCCATAGGAATCTATTCTTACTACGTCTATGATTAAACTATTAAAATAATTATATAAGATTCAAGTTGATTGCTAGAATGTCAAAACTTTTTGTAGCATCGTTAATTATGCTTGAACGTCATACATAATTATTTTCAGATATTTATTAACAATTCAAGAAAATTATTTTCAGATCTATATCTAAAGTGAATTTTTAGAAATTTCAAAACCGTTCTTCCCGTTTAGCGCAAGTTCGTTTACCTCCGATATACAAACCGCGCGTTAAAAATATTTTCCAGAATTGTTTTTTTCCGTTCTCATATCACATCTGTATATTACCATTACGTTGTTGATTAAAATTGTTTATTCTTTCTTTATTCCACTCTTGCGCCATCGAATCTTTACTTAAAAAATTTATAGACTTTGCAAATTGTTTTTGCATGCTCATAAAGAGTTCTTACGGACTAATTAATCACAGAGATAAACAGACTTTTATACCACGCTGTGTACCTGCATGATGTAAATTATGTTATCTGAGAGTATTTGAGATTCCTGCAGCGTGCAACTATCTTTATTTTCTGCGTACATACAGCGCACGCCAAAAACTCGCCGGTTACATCATCGACGATTTATTCGCGAAAAATAACGTGGCGCTGAAATAAACACTAAAATAAACCGAGTTTTCCTCTTTCCACCTCGCGCGTTATCGCGTTTGGTGAAGTTTGGACTCTTTTCAAATATACTCCCAGGCACTCCGGTCACGTGTACATCCTATAAAAAGATTTTTTCCTCATTTTTTTATGTCATATACGCAACGTATGCACTTCTGGCACTAAAATCTCCAACGTTCACATATAGTTGAACGTGCCACGTATCTACTTTGCCTTATGTACGATACTCGATACTGTGCTGGAACATTGCAGTTTCTGACGATGCAGATTTAGAATCGATATCGCTTTAAATTTCTCCAGGTTAAAATTAAAAGTTGCATCAAAAGTGTCGGTAAAATGCTTAATTTTCAATCGAAATATTCTGAAAGAGTCTGAATAACCATTTCATTTACAAAAGCGAAAACACTACGGAGAAATATTTGCAAACTGCCTGCGAGAATATTGGAAAATCGAAGTTGGAAAGCATCGAATATTGCGAACAAATATATTTTTATCAATTTTTAACCATTCTTCGCGTAACAGCTTAATCACCTTTTCTCGCAACTCTTTTATTTGGAATATCTCTGTGTACCATGTACGTATAAATTGAAACTCTATTCGGATAAAACTCTTTTGGAATTCGAGAAATAAGATGCCGCTTTCAATTTCCATCGCTTGTATCGCGAAAGAAATACTTCATCTTCAATAGCTTATTACTCGAAAGCCATCAATGCCTCGCCATTAAAACTGACGATATTCTTCTATGTTTGGCCTTTGGCATCGATCACTATATGGAAAGCGTTCAATGCCCGCAATGACATTCCGTATAACCGACGTAAAATAAGGAACAAGAGGCAAACGGAGACGAAGAAGCAAATCCATCGTGGGTACTTTAATTCGAAATTGATTTCTCCTTCCATACCATCCTCTCTTTCCTTCCACGAACCTCCCTTCAGCCCGGGTCCTTTCTGCCGTGTCTCGTCATCTCTAATCTTTCCGATCGATTTAAACTCAATCGTTCTTTCGCCCTTCCTCTCTCACTGTAAGTTTCCTTCCTTTTGACGTTCTTCTTTCGAGGACACCTCTCTCCGTTGACCCGATTGCTCAGGTTTTTCCTTCCACCTTACTGTTTCGCAACTGCCTTTCGTGCGACTTCGATGCATCTCCCCAACCCCGACGTTCATGCCATTTCACTCTTAAGTAATTCGCCCAACCAAAACGATCTTATTCTCGTCCATTTCCTTCAATTTCATTTCCGCTCGACAAGCAGCGACGGCGGCGCGGCGATATATGACGATATCGAGTCAACGATAGAGAAGGTAAATGCGAATAAATTCTCGAGGGATGTTGTTAGATAAAATGCGCAACTTTCTTTCGAAATATTACTTTTATCGTAAACATTTATCATTTCAGTTCAAACTTTTAAATAATAGTGAAATAGAGCATTCCAAAAACGTTTCCAAAAATATAATTGCGAAAAAAAATTGCACTTTTATAAATACAGAGTATACATTTATGCATCAAAAAACCAATTTTGCTGAAGTACCTAAAAATTTAGCTAGAATCAAATCTGAAAATAAATTTTGTTGATCCATCAAAATAGTTATACATATAACACAAACATGAATTTTGTAAAAAGTTTTTAAATTTTAGCAATCCATATAGATAGTCCGGATCGAAAGACTATTTCCAAATTTTTTCATCTAATTAAATTTTAAATATTTCAGCAAAACTGTTCTTTTCATATATAAATGTGTACTCTATATTTATAAAAATATGTAGATATTGAAAAATACATTATAGTAATAGATATTTTGAAGTTGCTTTAAATTATTTGCACGTTTTTTCAGTTCCTTTCATTTATACATAATTCGTATCATAAATTATATTATATTTGGATATGATAGAAATGTGTAAGAAAAGAAAAAAATATATGTTGAATATTAGAAAAGCTGTATCGAGAACAAAACTAGAATAATCGTAACGAGACGAAAATACCAAATACGACAAATAGAATCCACTTTACTTTCAATTATACGAACGTTTCTGCTCATTAGTGTTGGAATGGACGTAATTAAACGTATAAATTGAACGCTAAATTAGTTGTTTTCAATTGCTCGACGCTGCATCCCATGTGTCATTATCCATAGCAAATATAGTTTGCAAATTAGAAATGTAGGGGGTTAAAAGCCTTTACTAGAATTCAACGCAAATGGCTTACTGTTTAGTCTCATTACGAATAACGAATTTACTAATCACAGAGCCAGTTCATTTGATTCCAAATTAATGTGTTGTTGAAATCTAACATTGAAACAAATGTTTGATACTAATAAATTGTACGCTGCGTGGGGAATAACGAATCGTTATTCACTATTTTTCGTTAGCAAAATTGACTTCAAAGCAAGAAAATTGATTCCACTTTCTCGAAGTATGTAATATTTTTAATGTTTAATTTTCATGTATAAGAGTTTCCATCAACAAAATTACTATAATTATTACGCGCAACTACATAAACATAAAAAACTTTTATTGTTATTCCCTATATTAATTACGTTGAAAACGCGATACAAATTAAAATTTTGCATACGCTCGAAATTTGCACCAACATCGAATAATTTCATTGATATACTATGTGTATTATTGTTCATTGTGACAATCACAATTATAAGCTTAATGGTGTGAAGCTTAACTCACGCGGGAATCGGTTATTTGATTAAACATTTGTTGAAAGAGAAAACAGACCGAGTTATAATAAATTGAGTATATAGATATCTATACCACCTACTTTCATACGCCAATAGAGAAAGTTAAATGTTTAAATTAACTATTCTCAAATTGCGTTGCGTACATATTTTCCATATTGAAAGATCATTAATTACCATCCAGTCAGTCGTTACCATTAAATTAACAAATAACAATAAATAGGATAACAAAAAATGTATGAGAACCAACCGCGGATCTTGATGCGTAAAGTATATTACATTTCAATTGTTGATCATATAAAAATTAATGATGTCCAACATGTGTGGTCCACATCCGTGGTTAACTTTTATATACTCTTTTTTATCCCATTTATTGTAATTTTTATTATTCAGAGCCCTTTAATCATTTTTCTATTTTTATTGTTAACAAATAACATCTTTAATTGTATACATGCAATTATATTAGGTGTTGGAATTAATTCGTAGCGTTTTTAATGAAAGAATGTTATTTATTTCACATGAGCATTAAAAAATACATTAATGAAAGTACTTCCCATCACTTGTAAAACGCTACGAATTAATTCCAACACCTAATATATAAATGCATGTTGCTTAAAATTATTCTTTATTCTAACTATTTATATACTATATATACACATATATACATATATATATATAGAGCCTTAAAAAAGTTTAATTAATCTCTATAAAACTTAATCAGCAAATAAACTTACCGCGAAAGGTTGCGGCTCCTCTGATGGAAGCCCCAGTTTGCTGTCTGCTTTCATTAGAGAAATATAACGCGGTGGCACGTAAAAGTCATAAATACATAGGCAAATATCGTCTGACGCGCTTTGAGATGCGCGGAGTGTCGCAGAGCTGGTGCAGCGGGATCGAGAAGCAATTTCCCAGCCCATCATCAGGACCTTCAGCGTGAGCGAATGCTCCGAGATAGTACAGCGACGCAAACATAAAGAAGACCAATTTCCATGCGGACAGTCGGAGCCTTTGGCGGGAGCCGAATGGTGTATAATTATCAATTAACCGCGTGAGCGCCTATAAAGCGTTGCGAGCGCACTCGCAGAATGTAAAATAATTGCTCGCAAACGCGTGATGCGATCGACAGCAGCGCGACGAGCCGAATTTGACAGTGGAGCCGGGAAGATATGAAAGAAAGACAGAGATCTCTAGAGGGAGATTTCTACTGTAAAAAGAAAGCAATTTCTGCTGCAAGAAGAAAAAGTTGCCTTTCCTTTGAAAGTCTTTTCTCTCGAAAGCAAGAAAAAAGTTCAATGTTCGTTGATTTTATTACCAAAAAGAATATCCTAATTCGCTCGTTGATAAAAAAAATGGGAAGTTAAAAAATTATGTATAAAATGATTAGAACAGTGATCATGTAACTTTTTCCCTAAAGCGAAAACGTGAAATGTGAAAATTTATATCACTGAAAGTAATGGAGAAATTTATCACTTTTCACGTTTCCGCTCTAGGGAAAAAGTAAAATAATCGCTACCCAGCAGCGAAAAGTGAATAAGCAAACTACCTCTGTGGCGATATCGATTCTTTATTTTTACAAAATGAATACAAAGATGTTAATAATAAAATTGATATAGCATATTGTACAACATGTACAACATTATTGCAATTAAGATTGAGTTAAGATTGAGATGGGACGTTTTGTATATTAGTCTCCCGTCTCTCCGTCGTTTATTTCAAACGAATAACAATATTTAATGTAATAATAAAAGAGTTAGGTAGAAGAGCGCTTGATGTAAAAGGAATGAGAAAAGAGAGGAAACCATACAGCAGGAGTTCTTGAGAACCTTTTATACAGTCTAATTAATTATAATTAATTATAATAGTACATTCGCAAATGCATGAAAATTCATTATTTTCTCGTGTATTAGGGTAACTCCGGCAAATACACCGCGCTGGGATTTATGCCGCAGAAGTTAGAAAAAATAGAAGGAGCGGTAATTTTCTCGAAACTAACTAAACTACTTCATAATAGACAGTACAAAGTTTTTACTGATATAGTTCGTTTACTTTAAATACAGTAAATAATACTTAATAAAATTAAATTTTTGATTACGATGCGGTGTATATATCGAAGTTACCCTAATAATTGTTAACGTACATATAACAGTTTTAATTAAAAAGTTAATAAATTATCGTTAGTATTCATAAAATTTTTTTCTTGATATAAATGTTATATATATTTTTATTATTCGTAATATTTTTATTAATACATATAATTATAATAAATTAGAAAGATTAAAAGCTAAAATTTATTAGCTACTTGATTGATTGATAATTTTCTGCTACAAATCTAAGTTAGGAAATATCGCATCTTATTTTATCTTTTTTTTTGATGACTATGGATATGATATTTGCGTGTATATGCAAAAAATCTTTCTTTTCGTTTTTAATATTCCCAGGTTAAATAGCTGATAAAAGATTTTTCGACCCTCGCGGCATCGTGGTCCGTTCATAGTGAAGCTTTCGCTTACGTGGCAGAATTTCCGAGAGGATCGAGCAAAAGAGTATTCGCAAGAGCGCCGGAATGAAAAATTCTGATATGTTGCTCGCGATTTTCAACATACCAGTTTGATAATTATGCATAAAATTGAGATTGTGCTATATACGGTATAAAGAACAGATTGGACCGATTATGTCTAAGAAAAACTTTTTTTTTGCAAAATAAATATGACATAAATTTTTTAGAATTCTTTCTGATAATTATAATTTTAAATTAATTCTAGAAGTTACATATTAAAAATTAACATATAATTTCTCAATTCGTGCAACTAACGTTAATATTATACAAAAGTAAAAAATATAAATTAAACTAAATAGTAAATTATGTTCCAAATTATTTATTATTGATATATTAATTACGTTAAATTTTATAGTGTGTTTTATATATATATATATATATATGTGTAATATATATATGTGTATATATATATATATTTGTATACATTATAAAAATAATACTCGGCATTTTTAAAATCTTGGTTTTTAAAAGATTTTTCTATCTGGATTTTTACTAGAAATATATTTACGGATCGATCTTATAACAGGCCATTTAACACACTAATCTCTTTGTTATTAAAGCAACAAAGTTTATGAGTAAAGAGCCCTCGTTTCCTCGGACTTTAATTGCACAGTTATCGGATAAATAATCGCCATTTCCGTCAGAATACCGCGGTAAAATGAGTAATTGCGATCAACCATGCAAAATTCGGCTTGAATAAAGAAATCCGGGGAAATTGTGCCTTGCTGGAACAATTAATCCCACAATCTCACTTTTTTAAAAATCGGTCTCGTCGATAACGAAAAGACGAATAAAAAGAAACTCCAGTATCGAAAATGTATGCCTGGGACAATATAAAGTATGAATATTTTTTAAATAACAGCTCATCTTTGTTCCAAACCTCTCCAATGTTAAACAATGCCATGAGTAAACTTAAAATTTATCCTATGAAGAATGCGATTATAAGTTTTTCGAAAAGTCGGCGGCTGCAGAGAAGTTTGACGAATATGTCGGTAATAATCCTTAGCGTTATTTCTGTTTTATTACGAATATTAGGCGCGCCTGCGGTCGCGTTTTAACACCGTATGATGGAAAATCGATCATCGCGGAAATAAAGGCTGTCACCGTAACTGTATGAATGAGAAAAATCTTTTGATCCAACCGTACCATCTTTTCTAAAATATACGCAACAAAATCAAAATACTTACGTCATGAAAATACTCGCTCTTTTCTAAAAGCATTTCCAATTTATATTCATAAGACTATATGATTCCGGGATCACACAGTATTATTCATAAATTTCGAAAGCATCAAGAATATGATAAAAAAAGCCAAACAACATTGTGAAAGCTTAAAATTATCACACAATTCCCAGGCTGTCTTTCAAATTAAAAAAAAAATAAAAAACGTAAATGACTAAAGGAGAAATTAAAATTTCTGATAAATAGACGAAAAAATAAAAAACATTATAAAGATAATTATAAAGATAAAGAAAAATAAAAATTCAAATTTTTAATGTAAATGTTATTTATTCTTGTTGATAGATTGAAAAATCATTGCCACATATTAATACATTATAATATCATCTACGTAATAAGCGAATTAATAGGAAATTCATGTGAAAAAAGGGGGAGGGGAGAAGAGAGAGAAAGAAAGATGAATGAGGTGAGTGTAGCATTAACTGCAGCTAATGCAGTTAAACTTGCTAGAAGAGCACTCGTGAAACTTTCATCCATAAATACCGTGATTTTTTTTCCAAAACCATCGGACCTCGTATTACATTATCGTTAACGTCGAATGCAGTACAATGCCGCCGCCAATGCAGAACGCCATACCACCCCTGCGGTGTATCTATGCGGCTGTTCGATCGACGCTGCTCCCATTATTATAGCTCCCATCTCCCAAGAGTCACGGGGAAAATAAAAAGATTGGGTGCGCAAAGAAAAAAAAATGCTTGCAAGCTCCCTCACAATAACTGTCGCTGCGTTTGCCTGCTCAAACGAACTTTAAAGCGCGTGATGCATCAAAAGACTCTCTTTCGATTTAATTCTTTCTTCATTGGTGCTTTGTGGTAGCAAAGAGTTTTTTGCTTCGTTATTTAAACAGTTACAGTCAGTGGCCTGAAAGTATTTTTAATCCCTTCGTTAAAAGGTTGTAACACTGAGGCAATCGACATTATTATATATACATTACTCTACCCCGCCCCGACGTTGATATATTTTTAATTGTTATACGTTCTTGCCAAGAAACATTTTAGATTTTAGTGATTTAAGTAAAAAGATTTGAAATTGCCAAAAATAAAGTAGAATAATATAATGCATGATTCGTTATATTTCGCTGCATTTTGATGTTTTTGTTAATAGTTCAAGATGATTATCATTATTTTGCAATAATTTGTTATCTTCTTACTCCATAAGCAGAAAATGAGAAAGATATATATATTCTTATCTCCTGAGATGAGATCTTTCTTTTCTCTTCTGCTACTTTTGCTATTTTGTCTCATTTTTCATATCAATATCCTTGTCCTTATTTGACAATATCAATTTATATATATTCACAGTTTCTCTGATTAAGTCTCGTAAGTGCTGTTGCCTTATTATTTGCTAGCACTTTACTTCTATTTTCTTTTTTTATAATTTTCAATGTTCATCATTAAATGCAAATTATATGCAATGAAGTTGTCGTTGTCATCGTCATTATTATTATTACAATGTTATTATTATTATTATTATTATTAAGAAAAAGTCTTTTTCCTCTTAAATTGCTACTTATCAAATTCAACCCAGCAGATATAGGGCTTGGTGCACGTACAAGTACAGGTACATATACATTATTAGATTCACGAAGTATGTCATGTACATACAGAATTAGTTCGCGTCAGCATCGACGTTAGAAGTTGCTAGTCATTGTAAATGGGCTTTGAACTTATATCGAAACATTGGGATACATTAGGAACGAATACGTTAATCGAATTTCGCGGTCTCGAGATGGTTAACGAGATCGCGGTGATACGTATTTCGCGGGATTATGTGAGCATGGAATTTGCGAGTTTCTAACTTTACTGTAACAATCCATAGAAGCGCGTATTTCATGTAGAAGTACGCGCGTACTTTATCATCACATTACATATTAATTAAATAAAATCGCTAATTTCTCCGTCAAGATATGGAAAGGATCTTTCATCGTTGCCTTATCGCTCGTTCATTTTAATCGGTCTTTGACCTTGATGGCGCAGCTACATCGGCTTAATCGAATTTCCTCGACGCAAACGGGCTGGCATAATAGCGGCATGGCGTTATTTACCGAGAGTACCCGATAACATAACCGAGTCATCCGCTACAACAGGCTACAAAACTGGAAGATGCTCTGATAATAATTTCATTCCGCTTTGCGCGCGTGTCGTGCGGCCGCACGTGCGCCAAGATAATGCATGATAATCGGGCATTAAGGAGCGAATTATACGGCGCTTAACGCCCGTTCCTCCGCGCCTCGGGGGTTTCGCAAACAACAGGGTTTTTACTCGCTCACGTTGTGTACGTTCGCCAATTAAGGACACGGCCGCGATTAAAGCGAGCGGAGCAAGCCCCTTCAAGGCTTCGGCCTTTAAGACGCGCTCCCTTGAAATGAAATTTGCATAGCTCGGCTCGAATGGGAACACCGAGCTTTCTTAGCTTGCTGCTTCTCTCTTTGCGATACTTCTCCTTAGAAGAAAGGAGGGAAGGTTACCGACGAAAACGGAGACTCGACCGTCCAAGTTTGGTCATTTGTTTCCGAGAAGGTTGCTACAAAGAATTAATGAAGATTAGAAATAAGCGCGAGAGCAGTGAAAAATTACGAAAAGATTACGACTATTGTGGATTACTGTGTCGAAAGTTTTTAATTTATCTCATTGCTTTGCGTTATTTTTAGCACAGTTCTACATTAATCGCAATCGAATGATTAGAATTGATAGTATTATGTAGGTCAAAGAGATACACATATTCTACAAAAATTTTAAAAATATTATTTCGGAAATTGATTGAAAAAATCTTGATTCTTTTTAATTTTATATAATTTTCTTAGTTACACTATTCTATTATAGATTTTAGTGACTTACATTCTGAAAATGTCAAATGTATATAAGAAAATACTTATCGAGCTATGAATGAAAAAACAAAACGTGATATTCTATCAAAGAATAAACACTTTCGTGCAATCTTGATGAAAATGCAGGCATCAGGATGCACATCCGATAACCATGTCGGGTAACCAGGCACGCATATGGTACATCGTGATAATCTTCGACTTAAGCCGCGGCTCAGCTCGATTGGCAATTGCGTCAGGTGGTGAAGCAAGAGGGGGTTACTCTCACCCTCTAAGCCCGTAATCCGAACGGTCGGATCGGTTGGCATTCGACGGGGTGAAATATTATTAAGGAACATGAGATATGGCTCCTTTAACAGAAAAGAGAGAATATAAACAACCGCGGGATAAACGAGAAACGATTCGAAGAAGAGAATTGAGCTTTTAATGCCGCATAATCTGCATGATAGTGGAGAAGCGAATACGCGCTTGACGGTCGTATTATTTGCAATAATTTCAAAGAAATACGTCAGTTACCTGTCGATAGAAGGAACGCTTAGATCGCGAGGCCGATCACTCTCACTATTCGTCCGGGAGCTGCGGAGCTTAAAGCACGGTTGACAGCTTAATTGATGTTGACCGACAACAAACAACTCGATATTACTCCCGACGTCGCCGTATGCCATTGATCGATCTCGATGTCTTTGAGTTCACAGAGTTGACGTGAAGCTCCTTGTTTGCACGGGGATGTGACTTACCAAACGGCGGTATAATCGATTAGTCTGTGCTCGTCACGTATCGTGTCAAATTTAACAGATACAACGATCTTGGGGTACTCAGGCATTTCAATTCGCCAGCTTCCATATTAATAGCCAGACGAAACATAATAATTAAGAAACGCGAAAATGTTTCATTAAAATATTCTTTCTTACCTCCAGATTTACCTCCTAGATTTATCATATTTTTTAAAATGAAATAATGGATCAATTCTAAGCAGAATCGTAAGACTTGTAACTCGTATTTAGGTAATAGCTTCTACAAAGTTATTACCTAAGTTTTAAATCATAAGACATTAATCAATCACAGTCGAATGTGAGAAGAATAATCGATTATGATTGGTCAATTTCTTATAGCTTAAGACTTGAAGCTTAGATAATTATTGTAGAAAGCCTATAAGATTTGTAAGAACTTATGACTGATGTAATTAAAATTCTATACGTATAAATTCTATATGTATCACAAGACAATCATTCGTAAATATCCACAATTTCTTGTAAATCTCACGGCTAACAAAAAATTATAAAGATATTGCATAGTTATAAACAGTTGTAAGTTCTTACAAGTCTTACAAGAACTATTCTGTGTTCTATTCTTAAATTTCTGGTTTTTGTTCTGGATTTATATGGACTTGTTCTGGTTCTTTTTATCAAAGTTATTTTTTATTAATCAGCCGTTAATTTTGATCGCACGAGTCAATTTCGTTATCGAGGAATATCCGCACAAGTTGATTTTCATTTTTATTTTCGTGTTTTTCGAAAGAACGGCGACGTTGCCTAGAGTTATTACGCGCGCCTAAATTCCAATGATTCCAGATTGAACGGATTCACAAAAAAACTTTCATTCGCAAACGATTTCTAAGCGCGCCCGCTGGTCATAGCACTCGTAAAACCGCGCGACAATGCAAGCCCGATGCTTTCTCCCTGTTATCCCTTTTATCTCCGTCCTGCTGCCCGCTGCGCTGCAAGCTCTCGATACTGGAAACAGTTATAAAGCCTGCCGTTTGCCACGCGGGAACGCAAAACATTCTACCGGATCCACTTTAAAATACTCCATGAGCTCATCGCGAAAAATCCTCCTCCCTCATCCGTCCTTTCGAACAATCGGCGGAATGAACCGTCGTGAAAGCACGCGAGCGTGAAAACGTCATGCTAGAAAATCGAGAACCTATTTTTTCCTCATCGCCGCAGCCGGCACTTGTGCGCGTTATCAGCTAATCACGTTGACAGGATGGACCGTGAAAAAGTTTGTCGCAAATTACCTATCTAACGATGACACGCTGCGTGTGCAATCTCATATTGACGCATCGATTCTGGGAAAGGCAAGCAACGTCATTTAAGTGTTTAACGATATAAAAACGACGTCAGTTCAGTTTTTTTCTCGGAAAAAAGTTTCTCGATGAGATCAAAGCTTGAAAAAAAAAATGGTAAAATGATATCAAGGTAAAAACGTGGCAAATTTCAAAGTCTGATAAATCAGGTCTTGATTTGAAAAAAAAAATTGAAATGTATAATAATTAATTAATTATTTAGAATATTAAAGACATCTGAATTATCTCTCTCTCTCTGTGAATATAAAGTTTTTAAACGTTTGCATCCTTCACAAGTAATAAGGATGGTATTTTTAATATTTTCTTTATCCTGTTCCCATTCTTTCTTGATGCACGGCTCCTGATTTAAAAAGAAATATTATGCCGTGGAAAGTTTAAGCGTACTTAGAGGTTGCTGAGGAACTTTCAGACGCTTGAACTTTCAAATACGCCTCTCGAATTACTTCACAGGATATAGGAAAACTGTGTATATACTGATTTAATCTATTTCTGCGGCTCTCACCCGAAATGCAACCAGAAACTAGAAAAATTTTGTGCGTGTTTGCGATCCGAATCCGATTCCTTAAGTATCGAGTTAATACTTCAGAATATACTTTTATTCCCGTTGCTGTCAGATTCCGCAAATTCATACGAAATAACTCGAGCACATCCTGGCAAACATTTTATGCACATATATATCCTATCAATATTTAATATGTATAGGTATATATGTATACATATATATTTTTTATACCAAAACCTGATACAATAAAATAAAAAAAGTCGACTTAAAGCTTTTAATTTTTGACGAGTAAATATGCAACTAAGAATACAAAACGAGGAACAAATATAATTTTAAAAAATCGACTATAAAAATCATAATTTATATTTAGAAAAACTGTTTTCTATTTAATTGCTTCTATAAAACTGTATAAAAACGGAAGCTTCTCTAATTTGAAATATTTGAAATTTATAATTACAATATATTTGAAATATAAACGAAATAAAAAGATGTGGGAAAAGAAATATAATATCTGCAGAGAATTTCTCTTGTATTCTTGGCATAGCTAGGCATAGTAATTTTAAGTTTGTATACAACTTGCTGCATGTATCCCATTTCGGAGTTATGCGCTTTATAGGCGCTCGTGAAAATAAAATATCGCGCTAGTTTGCAACAGTCGATCCGTTATGCCAGACTTTCTTTTTATTTCATGCTCGACAAATCGAATAAATTGTTGAATGAAAAATTGGTAAACTGTATCCGACATTGCATTTAATCTCAACTTGTTCTACATCCCATAGTAATCTGTAGAACAAATTTTTTAGACAATTGAGAACATGTGCAGCGTTTTTAACAATGCGGTGAAACAATGTCATATTTTTTCTGGTTATAATATAAATATTTCATGCGTTTGTCCAATCTGAGTTTTTTATCTCTTACATTTTTCCGTATACATTCAAAATAATATACAAATTATATTGTTTTCTGTTCAATAAATCTATAGAAAAAAGATGTGTGACGCTTGTAAAAGGAATATTGTCGAATTTTAACGATTGTAGTTTAATAATCATTTTCCTCACGTACTACAACGCTTTGATTCTATCAAATAATCCTTTGTACAGAGAATAAGTCGTCTTATATGAAAGCGAAATATTCAAATAAATTGATCTATTCCATTTATTCGAATCGAATAAGATTTGACACCAGACTGATGAAAGTTACAATTCTCTTTCCCCGTTATGTCGGTATCACACTAACGATTGGAGATTGCATCTGCGTTTGCGTTTGCATCTCTTAATCAATCAGACAAGAATTTCTGGTTAGTCGTTGCTTTCTGATGAAAGCAATCACTAATTGTTATACTCTTAATTGATTGAAAAATAATTAGTCAATCACAATCGCGCAATCACTAATGTGACTACAGCTTAACGAGCATTGTCCGTATCACTATAGCGATTAGAGATTGCATTTGAGTTCGCGTTTGTGTCTTTTGACCAATCAGAAAGGAATTGCTGGCCAGTAGTTTCTTTTTTATTAGTAGTATGACTTGTGTTATGCCTCACATTGCGCATTGCAGATTGAGGATTGCGAATTGAGGATTAGAATTCAGTCAATCAGAAATGTATTAAAATTAAAATTATCTGATTGGTTCTCCAATATGTAATGTAACACGGGTTATACAAAACCAATGTTGTACAATTAATCGTCTACAAATCCGATGAGGTCAAAGTCCTAAATCAGGGTACGTCCGAAACGTTTGCCTTTCGAAGCGTTACACCTGTTGTCTCATCGCTTGTATCTTGCACAAATGGGTCATTATACCGTCGAGTCGTATCTCCGCAGAACGTACCGGCTTTTGCCGTTTTGCATGCTTTTCTTTATGCGCTTAAACACACGTACATGTACAATACATAGTAGTAAGGTATGTGCGGCGTTTGTGTGCAACAAAAGCGGGACGGGGCCAATGTTATCGGAATGGCGTGAAAGAAACGCAAAGCTGAAACTAACGAGCTTAACTTTGCTCCGCAACCGCAGCAAAGCCAGCAGGATCAGACGGAAAGTCTGTTTTCCCGTCTCCTGTCACGAGCACGGTATGGCGCGGCGCGGATACGCGCCACCGCGCCGTCGAATTTTGTTTCGCCAACTTGGCTGCACGTTGACCCGATGAGTTAGACGTCCTTTCGGATTTGACAGGAACGGCAATTAAATCAGCCGATTAATGAACGACGCGACGATCGAGTATTTCGAGTGAACGTCAAATGAGTTATTGGATCAAATATATCTACGTGATGATATCGTTGTGTCCGTACATTTTTACTATTTAAAGAATAGTTTAAAAAACATTTAAATTTTAGATAGTTGATTAATACTATTAATTCATTATTAAAGTTTTTCTCTATAGTTTTTGATACTCGATGATCTGAAATCGATAAGTTAATTATTTCTTCTTATTCTAATTATATTTCTTCTTAATAATAGAGCTCAATTCACTGATCACTAATCAATATTATTAATTATTTATTTTAAAATTTTAAAATCTGTTCATTATTTGTCTTATTACTTTCTTTAAAAAGAGGATAATTTAAAAAATAAATCAAAGTTTTTATAAATATTATTAATATTTTATAAATATTCTTAAAATTGAACTGACGAAAAAATGTGATTAACTTTATCTAACTAAATCTCAAGAAATAGGAAAGATCTACAGTTCGAGATGGAATATAAACGTCATGCTGGTAATTCTATTATTAAGAGATTATCTAAAAATTAAGCAGATTATCTAAAAATCATTACAGAAAAAAATTATAAGTTGAAAATTTTTATAACTATTTTTCATAATCTTTTTACTCATCTTTACTATCAGTAATAATAAAAATACGAAAAATAAAAAACAAATAATTTTTGGGGATAATATTTCGTGTATATTTCAAAACATTCATATATTAATCTTTTTCTGACAAATTTAACAAAATGAGATTTTAATAATCTCGACATTAAATATGACAGAATTGCGTAGTTTTATTAAATATTCAAAATTTCATATTTTAATTATATTACGATCAATATTCGTTTCCGAATATACGTTTTATTTTTTCGGAATTTATAATTATAACGTAGAAAAAGTATGTTAATCCTGCTGCATTTGCGTATGTATTATTTTGCAATTTGTTATCAGGATCCATACGTATATAAACGGCATCAAGTATTATATTTTTATAAAAGCTTCAACTAATTCGTTGTGATGATAATAATCAAATATTAATGTATATGTACATCTTTATTGAAATTGAGATTGCAATAAAATATTTTAACTTTTATTTATTTATTTTTTTCATAACAACTGCAACTTGCTAAAAAATATTTTCTCTCTAAACGGACATTAGAATGACACTCGGAGATACAAATATTATCTGGACAAGCTGCTCTCAAATCACCGTCATATATCGCTATTCGATTGAACGCTAAGGTGAGTTAATTTTGTTTCTCGTGGGCACATCTCCGTCTCAAATTCAGGCACATAACACAAAAGCGTGATAAATGATTTATTCGCTACTTGGTAATTATTCTCACGGAATAATTCACTCGGGCCCGTCGTTTCTCCCTCGTTCGCGGCCCATTATTTGCGCTTCGGTTTATACGAAGTCCGCACACGGTTTCTCTGCCGGTCCCGGTAACGCGGGACTGTTACCGGAACGCGTTTCGGTATACCGGTGGTTGAATTTCCACGTGAAAATGCATACAGGTGTACATAAGACGTATGTAAACGAGACTTGCAACAATTTACCGTTGCAGTTGTGCTTCAGCGCCATTCGTATCTGTCGCGTAATAACGTGCACGGAAACACTCCTCTCCTCGTATCGCGTCGTTCATTCAAGAAAATTGTTTGTGATGCAGACCAAAAAAAAAAGAAAAAAAGAGGAATGGAGAGAAATGTCCACTTAGAAGGGAGAAAACTCGTGGCGTGTATTCGGAGTGTCCCAGGCATCGCGCATTTTCTTTCCAACTACGAATAATAGAGAACAAGTTAATGAAATGCCGCTTGTTTCGAAACAGCGGTGATTTTCGCGTTTAAAATTTAAGGAAGTCAAAGAAAGCAAGGAAATGAAGTTCTAAGTATAATGGTTTTAAGTCGAAGAAATTTTGAAAATTTTATAGTTTAATGTGCAATAGAAACTTTTGTATTCAAAAATTTACTCTATAAATTCTTTGGAGTGGAATCTCATTCTTAAAGATTGAAAATTCTGCCATTCTTGGAAAAGAATAATAAAATGTTCAATCTTTAAAGTGAGATTCCACTTCAAAAAATTTGAAGTGTAATTTGTAATTACTTTTTATACAATATAAAACAAATATGCATTATTTATATCATTTATACATTTATTAAATTTAATAGTTGACAATTAATGATTATTAATATTATATTTACATCTGATTTTAATTAATAAAAAATCATAAAACTCTTATATATATTATTGTGTACGTTTACAGAATAGAAATACTCATTTCTCTTCTTAAAGAATTTTAGAAATATATTTTTCAGTTTCATCATATATGTAATTGCTTCCTTTTGTACACATGCTGTTCAATTAAACTTCAGAAAATTTCAAGGAAAGATATTAGTTTGCGCTCGGTTTTATTGGATTGTTGCTCTCATAAATTTTTAACTTGCAACTTAAAAGAGTTTTTGAAAAAATATAAATATTATCAGTTCACATGTGCAAATGGAAAGGCTATGTATCACTGTCGACCGCACTCAAAAACATGTCGCGCTGGTACATACATGCCTAAAATATTTACGAACATTCGCAAGTATGCATGAAAGAATATGAATATCCCTGGTTGTCTGATCCTTTGTATCCATTGAATTTAAAATAATGGCCATATTTTTAATGCACCGGAAAGTACATCGCGTCACGATGATCTACTATTCAAGGATCTTCGTATTATAATACGAACGAATAGAAATCCCACCGTGGGATTGAGATAAATAACGGCCATTTATCCAAGTATTCTACTCATAGAATTTAATTGATTCTTTAGCTAAAAAAATGTCACCGCGCGTAAATTAATATTACAAAATTTGTCTTCCCCTCTAGCCAAGTCTTAATAAAATTATTCCTTATAAAAATAAAGATAAAATAATTTATTTATAATGCAATGTAACGTCATGCTTTCTTTATTCATGTCGCATACCTATAATAAATGGAATTGAATGCGAATGCAATTAGATATGCGAAATGATTGAAAGAGTTTGATTTTGTAAGAAGATAAATATAAAGCAATGGGGGAAATCATCAATTTTCATATCACATAGAGATCAATATGTATTTGCACTCAAAATGACATACGGTAATTAAATTTACTTTGCCATTTTATCTTACCAACAATTCAACATTTAGTAGAGACAAATAAAAGTCATGCATTTACAGTGAATACCAGGTCGAGCATCCGGCAACAGATTCGCGGAACAAGCGAATGTAGCCGAATACTGATATTCTCGTAACTATGAAATATGGAAAACAAACGTGCGCCTGGCTGGAGGTGGACAATGGGTACAGTTCGTTTCAGTTGCTATGAATATTTCGTTATATGCCGGTACGCGTTGATTCAATATACTGACAATACTTTATTTCATTATTTCATCACTTCATCTTTTTCTTCATTTCTTCATTCTTTCATTTCTTTATTTTTTCATTTAGAAGCCTTGATTATTTTTTAATTTCATACAAATGATAAACAATTCATTTATTCAAAAACAAGAATTTTTGTTACTGTCATGTAGACAATTTAAAAACTTAATAACATCATAAACTTTTATTTATGTATTTTACAATTTGATTTTTACAGAAAATTACAATTATTAATACTGGATAAATTGAAGATACATTGGTTTCCGTGTTCAAGTTTTTATGTAAATACTTATATAATAGAACGCCAAAACTTTTTGACACTCAATAAAAAATTACAGATGTTGACTGCATTTTCAAATTCACTAGAAGTTAAAATCATTGTTTCTATACTGAATCCGATACTCCTTTCATTATCTTCTTCTATAGTATATGTCCCATTATAAGGGCAAGCTAAATCTCAACATTTTTGCCGATAGTAGAACAGAATATTTCTCTTCTTTCTCGAAACAGCAAGAAATTGTCAATGCAGCCATTACGTCACAGTATTGACATACCGCATTCCGAACAGCAGAGTCATGCTCGTCCATCCATTGCTTGATCCAATTGCTAGTCTCCTTCGTGAATGCTCTCTAATTGAGAACTGCGAGTTGTGGGATTCTCCAAGATCCAAATGCACGCGAGCGGAAGTCGAATAGTCACGCTCGTTTCCGTCGTTAGTGGGCTCATGTGCTCACCGCCTAATTGCGAGGTGCGATTCAATGACGGTGGGAAAATCGAGAGGCCGAACTTGTTTGCGGTCGTCAGAAACGAGTGACGAATTAACAGCGGCCGCAAACGACATGCCGATGGCCGACTGCTGCGGTTAGCGTGACTGGGGCATTTGGAACGACGCGTAGGACCGGCGTTCGCCCCGTGGGTTTTCATTGAAATTCATCGGGGAGAACGGAACAACTGTGTAACTACAACGCGCGGGTATATTTTGTACAAAGCGCACGAATACGCGCACGCGAAAACGGGATACAGTACGAGAACAGCGCGACGAATAGTTGAATATTGACCGACATGACGAATGTAACCCTGCCTTTCCTGTGTCCGCGTAACTTTGTTACGTATTGAAAAGCTTTTAACTCTTAAGCACTCGCGTAAGGTCAATTTAGCCAGAGTGAATTTGCTCACGTTTAAATTTTTTATTGTAAAAATGAACGAGAGAAAAAGACAAAACCGTCTTATTTAAAATTTGCTATTGTTAAACTCCGTCTGGAAGTAGAACATTAATTTCATTTTGCTAAATAAATTGTACATGTAGAGAGCAGTTTATTGAAATCTAAAAATTTGAGTAGATATAAATCGGAAAATAACTTTGTTGGAGTATAGAAATTATTATCTAGAACACGATGATAATATTGCCAAAAATTTTACATTCTAGCAGGCAAGAATTTTTGAGAGAAATCTACATTATAATTATTCTCATGGTCCAGCAAAAATATTTTCAAATTTGTTTCTAACTAAATTTTTATATGTTTCAACAAAATCATTTTGTACCTGTGTTTCTTTCTTTCTTTTCGTGATAGAATGTTTGAGAAATATTTAGAACATGATAAAAAGATTTTCGAAAAAAAAATTTTTTAATTTGATTTAAATAAAAATAATAGAAAATCTATCTATATTTGCATTTATTGTGATATATAAATTTAATTTCGCTACAATTCAAGATTATATAACAAAGAAATATTTACTTATTTATAAACAGATGTTTCGTAGAATTCTCAAAAAACCAATAATAAAGAGGCTAAACCAATAATAAAATGCGAGTCAGGTGCGGTACTTGGTGTACAACATAAATATTTGAACTTGCTTTTTCAATTTTCGTGAATGATCATTACATTACCTTAACCCGTGTTCAAGTATCTAAGTACGTTTAAAAATTCCAACTATGTTTCACATTTAAACAAAAACTAATAATAACTGTTTTCTTATTCACAAACTAAAATTTATTTTTATATACATCTTCATATCACGAATTGTGCGGTTCTTCGTATTATTACGATTGTATGCTCTCGATATTATGGAACTCTCGTTCTTTGCTTCATATACAATATAAATGATAATAAGGACATTCTGAGATAACGAATCGACGACATGTAATAGAGAACTTGAGGCTCAATATTACTGCAGAATATACTCAGTATTGAATAAAGATGATTCGAAATTGAACCGAAATAAAAATGCATGAAAATTAAATAGACAAGTTTAAATATTTATATTATGCATCAAGTATCACGCCTGGCTCGCATTAAACCTTTTATCCAACTGCTTATTTATATGTATATTTCGATTAAAAAGACTCATCTCTGTTTGCGATAACTTTTATTTCGCGAGTACGTAATGATTAAAGCTTTTGCACAGAAAAAAAGATTTTCTCTGCCGCAGCTAATTTTGGTTTGTTATAATATATTTGCTGCCGTAACTATAAATTTATAAACTACAGCGAAATGGTTTGCTATTACTGCTATAATATAGCAAACATTAGCTATGATATCTATATTTTACACTTGCCATTTAGTTACCATATGCAGTTTTTAATTATGATAGCTACTTTCTTTTTTCTGTATGAAAAAGAGAGAATCTTAAATAAGTATGGAAACGTTAAAACTTTTGGAAAAGGGAATTTTAAATAAATACGGAAACGTCAAACAAGAATTTTATAAAGCTCTTGTGACGAAACTAATCCATAATAGTTGAGAATGATGTTTGAGAATGAAATTAGATATTATTGGAATTTTTCAAGCATCATGTTAGCGAAAAGCAATGATTGAAGCAGTGATTGGAAGATAAACGTTACGGACTTTCTTTAAAGACTTTCAAAAAGATTTTTCTAAGAATATAATGCATGAAGAATACGACGCATTTCATAGTTAAATAAGCGGTACAATTGATTTTACGTAATTCTTTGTAAAACCTTACGATAAAAAATCGAGTGCAAATTCAACCCCGTGAAATACCTTAGTTGGAAGCTATTGCAAGTGCTGCGAATATCTCCGTTCTTTCCGATTACCAACGCAAGATAAAGTATCTCATACTTTTACTTCTTCTCGCTTTTTTATTACGGAATTGTAGACTCGGAGAAACGACGATTTCGGAGGAAATTAATGGTAAAGAAATTTAAAAAATCAGGAGTAGTGTAAATACTGTCTCTTTCATATATACATCATAATTCCGTTTTTTCTCATAATGTTAAAAATATAACTTAATTTATTTATTTTAATAATTTATCAATATCATTTATTACATTATAATAAACTTGATGTTGTAATATGTTTACAAAATATCAAAGATAATACTTTAAACTTTAACGCTCTGTGTACAAGTGTAAAAAAATTAAAACATTTGTTTTTTAATCATTTCTCTGTGTTTATTAAATTTTTGAAATTTATCAAGTTTACATGTAATAACATTAAACATTTTATACGATGCATATATATATATATAAGCTTTATGTACGTGTTATTATATAAAGATTTTAATTTTTTGCATTATTCATTTTAATTTCATAACTTCTCTCTTTTTATTATAATTTCTATCTATTTTAATAAAATTATTTATGATTATACATTTTATAGTAAATTAGATTATAAATTATTTAAAAATGCTTCGTAGTTATGCGTCAAAATTTGATTTTATTCGACAACAAAGTATATACATTTTATAAGAGTGCATTTAACAATGAATCTTTTATTCCAACATATTATTCCGAAATATATCCGAAGATTCATAGTTAATAAAGTGGTACAATTGATTTTTCGTAATTCTTTATTCTTCTTTAAAACCTTGCTATAAAAAAATATCGAATGCGAATTGTTGCTGTATAATCCGGGATTTACAATCACGGGACATTTTAAGTCATGTATGTAAAGTGTCAGTAATGTATGTAAAATATACAGGTTCAATATATCAATGAAATTACGCGTAATAAAATTTTCTGTCGATTCAGGAATTTAAAAAGTTTTAGAGATAACAGATACAGCCAGATTATTATAGCCAGACAATAAAATTATACGTATATATTTGTCAATGCACAGCCTGTTGATTATACATGTAGATGCAGTTAATATTCATCATTTATTTGTTTATTGATGCAAACTTATCATAGCATATATATTGCGGTTTTTACTTCATTCAGTCACTGATATATCACTGACTTAGTGTAATAATCGCGGGTAATGGTATAATCAGACGTTTTATGTAAATTACACAGGCAGTCATTTAATTCCTTAATGTACTATGCATGTAAAGTGTAACATTTAATATACCGGCTTTTTCCCCTGCTGCCGTTAAGGCCGTACGTGTACGCGTTTATGCGGTACGAGATTAGATATATTATGGTAAACCATTAAAGAGAGCTAACCCCTTGAAAGTAGCACGCATCACAGTTATCCAACCTCGCGAGCTTGTCAGACTCGCTTTAATGCTAATTAATTCTAACGAAGAGCACTCGTGCATCGAGATCTTGACAACGTGAAAACCGCAATGTGTAGGAACAAATGCGCATGTATGTACAAAGAGCTTTGCTGAAGATACTTTTTTCCGATAATGACCTACCATATAATTAAAAAATAAAAGTTAAACGCTATATTCTTTGACGTTCTATTTATTACACCGGACCGGGTGGGTTAATGAAATCCTCCATATACGCAGAGTACAATAGACAAATTTATTACTGCCGGAGAAAAAGAGAGAGGAAGTTTTAACAATTATTCACCAAAGAATTAACCGAATTGCAAAGCCCTTTTTGTACGCTTTACAATTTACCGGTAACATTGAAAAAGAACTTTGTAGGAGTTTTGTAATAACGGATTAATTTGCGCAAATCCTCCACGATGTTTTATCACGAGACAATGAATATACAGTTACGTGTCGCTTTACCAATATTCCATTAACGCGTATCATGACATATGTTGATGGGAAGGAAAAGCTTCATCCAGTTACCGTAATTTGTTCACTTCGCTCTGTACGTAAACACATCGGCGAAATTAATCGATCGACTGTGCCAGAGGCTCCAAAGTGCCGAAGTGCCGAAAGAATTTCTAAAGGTTTCCACGGAAAAATCGGGTTTCCGGCTCTATCCATTTCCTTTCTCTCACGCCATCGTTATCCCGCAAACGCGTAATCCACGACTGGGAACCGATAGAGCCAGCCATTTTCCTATCAGACATTGGAAAAACGTGTCTATCGAATTGGAATATATAACGGCTGCCGGAGGTAGAGGAGATCCTGGCAGGATACGCCCGGTACGTGGTAGTTTCCACGTATCATCTTCTTCATACACACAGCCGCGCGTGGCGCTCGACACCCCCAGATTTCACGACCACCCCTCGCGCCAGTGAGCGCCATTCTTCTCACTTGTTCGTGCACAAGCCGCGCACCGGCTCTCGTACGAGAGAATATTTCTTCTTATCGACAAGTCGCAATAGCGACGTCTGAGAAGATATTCGCTCGCTCGGCACGATGGGCTCTTTATGAGCGAGGCAGATTTACAGGCGTGGAAAAGCCCCGGCCCGCGCACGCCGGTAGAAAGAGCTCCTCCCGTCCTAGACAAGAACGCGTGCCTTTATCGGGTGCACGATACGAGAACAGCTTGTATTAAGGGAGTTATCGTCTCGAGCAGCGTTTTTATCTAGCGAACGGTGCAGTCGTGAAGAATGCTCAAAGGAGGACGCGATAAATTGATGCGCGCCGGGGTTAAACAGAGAAAATTGGAGGCGCCAACGTGTACAATTCTCGAGATTTATAGTTTATGTAAAGATAAAAATTTCAAATAATTTATCGCAAGTGTAAAAAACAACATTTAATAGATAACTAAACATCTCATTTATTCTTGTGAATTTTTTTCATATAAATTTTTATATTTTATTTAATTTTCAAAGCAACTAACATTTATTTCTATCAATGTAGATTAACTTTCATCTTAATCTTTTTCTTGATTCTCAGTAGAGTAAGATAAATAGTAAATTAAATCAAGATTAAAAATAATCTACATTAATAGAAATAAACACATGACTTTTACTAAAAAACGATTTCATAACATAATCTGTTGAATTTACGTTTATTTTTAATTTTTCAAGAAATCCAAAAATATTTTTTAATTTTAAAAATTATATCATCAAATTTTTTTCTGTTGATTATACTTTTTTTCTACAAACTACAAACAGGCCGTATTAATTGCCCCACTGAACAAGGCGAATAATCGATACTCCATGATTTCCGGGTCACTTGGCGTTGCTTGACGGGGTCGGTACGTTTGCGAGTGCAAAGAATTCCTCATATGATGCACCCTCGGTGGTCAATAAGAGTGAACGTTCCCTATACTAATTGATATAACAAGGTGCATTAATTAGACCGATCAATAGCTTGTGATTAACAGGTCAGCCATCGCTACTTCATGTTCTATTTACTTGTGTTCGCTCCGGCTGTTCTCTCTCTCTCTCTCTCTCTCTCTCTCTCACATTTTATTTTTATTATAAAGCAGCGCTCCAGGAGGCCTCGAATACAAAGACTTTGATATACTGTCGGTGAATGTATGCAAATGTAAGGGTGCAGCTGTGCGGTTGATGAATGCATCAGAATATGTTAATTAACGTAGATAAGAAAGATAGCGCTATGGCTAGCCTGCGAGTAATGCCATGCCCATCAATTTCTTCGCGTCAATTGTAAGCGAGCTTATACTCCATTATTTTTTTCATGGGCTATATAATTTGTAAATGTTGTTGCTTCAGATTTCATTAAAAAAGAGAAAGAACTGTACGTTTCTTTGTGTACAATGTATAACAAAGAATAAGCATTAGTTCTGATATAAAATTTTTATCAAACTCAACACATATTCGAAATAACAGAAACAAATAATATCCATGTTCGCTATCCATGATCGCGAGATAATTGATTTTTTCTTCCTCATAAAGCGTTTTAGAAGCAAGCAGAATAGGTGTATTGATTATGTATAAACTTACTTGCAAAAGACAGCTTATTCTTTTGATGTGCACCCTCATTCTTTACTCAATGCTTTTGCTTGTTATTGCATGTACATGCTGGATAAGAAACGTGATTGATACATAATTATCTGATGTCGCAGTTATAAAAAATTAATATCACCTTGACAATACATCATAAAATACGATTACGAAAAAATCTATTCGTATCTACAAATAATTGATTATTTAATAATTTATTACTTTTATATATATATATATATATAAACTAAAATAAAATAATTATCTAATATAATAATATATATATATTTTCAAATTTATCATGATTTGAGCGACATAATTGTTTAATGTTTAAACACTAACAATTTGCAAACACTGATTTTAAAGTTATAATATTATAATACTTATCAAACAATGAATCTTTTCTCTTTTTAAACTAACTAAACAATTCAAGATTTCTCGTGAATTACAAATTTTATTGAGCTGCCACTAGATATATTACGTTTTCACCAATACGCACATGTCGAGCCAAGAGATTCTCAGGAGAATATTCTCTTCTTATCGTGACAGAGAAATAACATATTTTACAACAATGAGATACGGTGAGCCTTTCGAGAAAATAGAATCTCCATGCAACGAAGAGATTGATATATGTTCAGAGCAGGTTTAAGGTTTATCTATCATGCCTGCAGGCAGTCGAATCGGATAGCTGCTGTAGACTATTTCCTAGTTTTCTTTCCTATTGCTAGCGGTTTTCTATTATCATCCATATATCATTGATGCGATATCTTTTATTGTATTAGGTGTTGGAATTAATTCGTAGCGTTTTACAAGTGATGGGAAGTACTTTCATTAATGTATTTTTTAATGCTCATGTGAAATAAATAACATTCTTTCATTAAAAAACGCTACGAATTAATTCCAACACCTAATAATATATTTGTAATATATTTGTATCATATCAAACATTATATTTGTAATGAATTGCAAAACTATAAAAGGATGTAAATAATACGAATCCATTTTGCCATCTTGAAATATTTAAATGTGCAAATTAATTTCACATTTATCTCAATTAATACGAACAGTGACAAAAAAAAACCGCAATTAACTTATACAACACAGATCATTCCAGCTACATTGCATCATCATTGCAACGTTTCACCAATACTACAACAAACGTTACAGCAATATTGCTGCAAGTTTCTGTGCTATATAGACAATAATGAACTGTTATAATAATATTTAACAAGAATCGATATACTTAACATCATTCAAGCCGACTTGCATGTTACTAATAATATAATCGTATTAAAATGTCAAGAATAATAAATCAAACGTTTCGATGTTTAATATGATCATCCTCAATGTTATTACATAAAGATTAAATTATAAAATTATCGATGAAAGTTTTCAAATATAATAATACATATTTTTATTTAGTATAACAATGAGTGTATACATAATGTTTTTCTTGATGTATTACGCACTCGATTATCTTTTTAATCGAACAGCGCTCTCTTACTTATTATTTAAATTTATATTAGAATCTCATAATGCAATTATCTGAATTATTTAATATCATTTAAGTCTCACATCTTATAATTATTTCGCCTCGAATAGTTGTTTTTTTACAAACAAAATAATTTCATTTGTTTTATTCATATTAAATTCATATATCAAATTATATCCAATTAGTGTGTTTAATCATCATATCTATAGATCATCACTGCTGCTACCTAATATGTCATTAATTTGATTAAAACAAAGAAATTAAATAGTTTAATTCAAGAAAATGTATTAAATTCAACTCACAATTTTAATTTATTATTTACTAAATGCATACGTTTATATGGCCGATATTTACTTTGAAACTAATCACAGAAATAGGTTGATTTACATTATGATAAATGGAAGTTAAAAATAACAAAACATTATTTAACTCAACGAATTGAGTTACCATTGCTGCTTTAATATCCAACAATACATAGCAAGAGAATTTTAACTGGCTCCATATTGTGATAATTTATCCTATATAAACGGAATGTCTAGATTTCTGCAAGAAATATAGCAAGTCTCATCCTTTGGAATTAATTCGACATGGAGTAACGTCACGTCCGGCTATCCTAACGTAGAATTAAGCGGAATAATGTAATCTCCTTGTGACTAACAGATTTGCTCGACAATTTAATTCCTCCTCTGTCAATTCAAATCGGTTACCGAGGACATCAAGCCGGTGTCTCAGGCAGAGCACAGGCAACGTCGAAGTGCTGCCACGAGCGTCTCGTGTCACTATGATTGGCCGCCGCTCAGCTGAAACGTAAAGCGACGCAGTCGCGCGTCGACAGATGTTTGACTTTGGATTAAACGATCCGTCAGACCTAAACGATCGCCGTTAATCGCTCGAAAGCGGCGGAATCGCGTTACACGATTATTCACGCGCACGCTCGTAATGCGCGCAATTCAAAGGGAATTACGCGAGAGGTGAAAGCCGATTTACTTCGACGTATTCGGATCGGCGTGGCAGACGTAACATCACGGAAGCAAAAACTCGATTATTACCGACGTTGAATCTTTCGATCAGCACTGTGAATGCGGATGTTGTTCAATTCCGGTTCTAGTGCACTTTTCGCACTAGAGGCGCGTAATGTATGAAAGCGTACAATATTACGTAGAAAGATTCTATGTGAAAGGACGATTTTGCTGAAAGATTTAGTTATAGATCTAAAAGTAATTTGTTGAATCATTAAAATAATTATGTAAGAAATTCAAGCACAATGAGCAATGCTGCAAGAAATTTTGATATTCTAGCAATCAGCTTGAGCATAAAGAAATGAAAACGGTTATAGAATAAGGAATTGTGGAATATTACAATATATAGTTTACGCTGCATTTTGAAGATTACCATCAAAATTATTTCTTCACAATTTATTAAGACGTTTTATGGCCACTGGTCATTAGAGTTTATTGCGTTGTCATAAAAATTGTATTTTAATTTTGAACGAAGCAGACAGTTTTATAGGTATATATCTACTATTTACATAATTTTGAGAAGTTGGTATTAATTTTGTAACTTTAGTCCAACTTGGAGGCCTTGTATGTGGCTTTCAAATAACAATCGAATTAAATTGGTAACGAAATACAATATATGTATCCGATGTGTAAACGCTGAGAAAAATGTTTGATATTTGTAACTATAATTATATGTCATAATTATTATAATATTAGTAATAATAACTATAATAATATAGTTCTATCAACAAATATATACATAGTTGGCAATTGAAAATGATTATAATTTTAGTTATTATTATCATAAAAATTGTTAAAATTGTTATTACTATAATTTATATCTACCAAGTTATTTCAATAAATCAGAATAGTCTATAACTACTTTCTCTCTTCTTCTAATTATTTTGATAGTTATATAAAATTATTTTCAGATATATAACTAAATTTTTATATGACTCAGAAAATCGTTCCTTCCAAGCAATAGTAATTAAAATTTCTTTATCTCTCGCTTTATTCTGCGTGCAATATATTATCATCTAGAAAAAGATAAACTTTCACAAAATAGCTTTTTGACTTCTAAATTAAAATTCATAAAAAATCATTCTGTAATATGTGAATATAAAACTGAAAGAAGAAACCAATATCTATACAAATGGCATTACATTGACTTTTTCACGTGTGGTTTTAAAAAGGTAAACAATAGTAATGCGTAATCGCGGCTCCGCTTTCTCCGTGCAAACGCGACGGGTCATAATTCTGCTTCTTTTTATAAGTATAAACGGCGTGGCGAAACGGTGCTTTTGCAGACGTTAAGAAGTTTCTTAAGCTTTTAGGAGCACGAAACGTTGCGAGTACTTGGTAGCTAAACTCGCCGACAAGAAGGAAAGCAGAAAAATGGCACGAAAAAAGAAGAAAAATGTAAAACGCCATTCTGCGACGATGAACCAGGTCAAATAACCGTTTGCATCACAGTCGTCGAACAATTAATCAGTGGCGACAATTTATTCACCGTTTACGTAAATAATAAACGGAATGGCGAGCATTTGTCACGCGAGAATCGCAATTACCAAGCATCTGATTAAAAATAAAAAATAACGTGTAACTTAAGTCAACTTACATTTTTAAAGTATTAAAGATGTTTTGAAGTGTATTTAATTAAAGAAGACAGAGCTTCTTGGAATGCATTCGGAAACACTATTAGCGCTATTTGTGTCATTCTATCTTCATTGTTTATTAGACGTATAACAAAGATAGATGAACAAATAGCGTTGATGGCGCGCTCTTTGAATGCAGCCTTGATGTCGACTTCATCGTGAGCTTTTTCACAAAGTTCTCGCCGAACTGTCATGTTTGTTATTTACATTCAACCCATATACATATCGCACCGTAATGCGGGAAATTGTCCTCGCACCTTCAACCGGAAATAAACGTCAATACGGTGGCAAGCGAACCGCTGGGATCCCAAGGCGCAAAATGAACGTATAAGGGATCGTCTATGCTAATTTATGGACGAGACTTCCCGTGGCCGCAAAATGAAAATGATAAGCGTTATTTAAATCGCGTATGCGCGCGTATACGCGGCTAGATGCAGCGACGTTGTGAAAATACGGCCAACGTCGGGCGGTGTTTGTAAAATACACAAGTATTATATAGTGGGACGTGCGAGAGAGAGAGAGAGAGAGAGAGAGAGAGAGAGAGAGAGAGCTCGCGCGCGCACACAGCGCACTTTTGTTCGCACTGCTGCATTATTCATGAGTGTACTTATAAGCCACTATTGCATCGCGTACTCCGCATTTCACCCCCTCGTACTCTCGTTCTCTTCTCTCGCGCGCCGCCGGAAGAGCCGTTCTCCGCGCGGCGAAAAATCGACTACGGGCTCTCTCGAACGTATACACGCGCACGAACGATGTATCCCGTAACGAAAACTTTATCGGAATCGTGAGGCCGCGTGCTTTAAGCCGGGGGATCCGGCTTTCGACAGGACGATGTGGCGCCGACGCGACACAGCAGGCTTTAGCGATCGCCGAAGCCGCCTCTGTGGGTTGCTTGCCTCACATAACGTGGAGCTTACGATATTTCGACAATGTCGATGTTTTAATGTTATTTTCTTTCTTTTATTCACTTCGCGAGTTAATACCACTGTAAGACTAGCGGCATGATCAATATATGAACCTCTCATACCTGTTTCCACCAAAGATTAACCCTTAATACCTCATACAGTATAAATCATTCCGGCAATATTAATGGAACGTTTCAATGTTGCTGCAATATTGCTGGAAATATTTTGTGTTCTATAGAATACACGATGATACTTCAATCCTATATTACACACGATTTATTATATGGTCGTATCCTGGGTTAATTTTCATCACTTTTACAAAAATTATCAAGTAATTCTTACATATACTTTAATATCTTTAGAAAGTATTTATAAAATTGTGTATTTGAAAAACAGAAAAAATAAGATTCATTATTTAACTAAAGGCTTCAAGTATTTCAAAGGAAAATAATGCACAGGACACGAATAACCCTATCGTGTGTATTAAAGAGTTAATTTTAATCTCGGTTTAACTTACTCTTCACCTTTTCTAATTCTAAAACTAGAAAAAGATGAGTAGTAAGTGGACCAAAATTAATCTATATTGAAATGGGCATCAGAGGTCAAAACTGATCGATTCCATTTAGTGTTTAAATTTTAGTATTTAAGAGAGAGTACATGATTAATTTATTCCTTCATCAATTTTCTCTACTTTCTATTACTAAAATCAATTAGTTTGGCTTCTAAGGGGTTCATTTCTCTCAATATTGAGTATTTGTGTCGTCCAAGTATTAACTGAATATGCTGAAGACAGAATTAATCACTCAATCTCGATAATCGATAATTCTGGGACTTCTCACACTTTCTTATAATACATATCAACTATATAATTATTTGTTTATTGTTACTATTAATTTAACGTCGCAGGAAATTTTTCATTTTGCCTGTGAAAAGCAATACCGGCATCACAAAATTCCGTTTTGAGGAAATTAATGGATAATATTATTAATATTACTCGTTGCTCATAATCTCTTAATAAATAATATAATTACATGTATCGGATTGCTTTGACGTAAATTAAAGCTTTATTTAAATCTGATTATTTATATAAAACTCCTGCTGTTTGTGCAAAAACTGGAATCGCGAAATACCTATATCGAGGATTAACTGCAGTAAAAACATACAGAAGATTAACTCACGTCTCGTCTTGATCTGAAATTAAATTTTAATGGAAGAGAAATAAATCAGTTTAATCACCTATATGACTACATACACCAACGAATATTGCATATTAGATATATTGTTGACTATAGTAAACTTTTAAGATTATATCGCTCAAGAGACAGGAACTTTGGCGCATTTTTTATAAAAGCTGAGAACCTAAGAAGCATACGAGGTAAAAAAAACACGTTAACGTCGAAGGAACTTTCTTTTGTGTGTGTAACCCACAGCTATTTTTCGACTGAAATTTTGCAGACCTTCTGTATTAAATTAATTAAAGGATCGACCTACACCAATGTTACTCACAATCAACATTTTTAAATAAATTCAATATTTAACAAGCGCCGCGGTCCGTTTTCGCTTTGAAAGCAACAGAGAACAGTGAGAGTAAATTTTCTTTCTTGGTAAACAGCACGAAAGAGTGAGTTTACGATAGAAGAAGCTATGTAAGACGGAATAGATGTCTCGTTAAGACTCTCGGAGGATCATTCTTCGGTAAACGCGTCGCGCTAGAATGTGAAAACGTGTACTTAACCACACGTAACTTGTCGAAAGTATTTATCGGATGTCGAGAAGATGGCATACCGGGCGTTCCTAAGAAGCTTTTTCCCATTTCGTGCAAAGAGGCTTTATTCCTTAAGCTTCCTTCAAGTGAAATATTGATCATTCGTCGAAAGCTAATGTATCAAGAACATGATATATCATGATACTGTAATAGGAAAAGTATCTCATTAATTTTCTCAAGGTGATTATCATTCTAGAAGCAATTTTGCACATGCGGACGTGATTGTGAAAAATGAAGATTTTATTAATTTTCTTGAACTTTTTAAAAAGTAACTACAAAAATTGTTTTTTGTCCAGCAATTTCAGAATTGAATTACATGCTAAATGATATCTTATGATGAGACATCAATCACAAATTAATTCTAAATTGAATCTAGAATTGGTTTTTAACAGTTACGGGAAAGTTGAAATTCATTAAGTCAGTCCATATACTTTGAAACATGAGTTTGTTAGTCCGACAATTAAAAATTTCGTACCTGGTTATTTTGCTGGCTGCTGACAACAAATTTGAATTTCTAAAATGGCCGATTTAATATGGACCGGCGATATATAAAAAATGTTTTGTATGAAAAATATTTTATAGCAATTTTTTGAATCGTTGATTATAAATCTGAAGTCAGATCTTCAGTTTTCTTAACGTACGTTTCCTCAAAAAAGTTCACAAAAATTTATTCTAAAAATACACATCTCGCATATCACGTATGATGTGACCATATTTCTCTCACATTGATAATACTCTTCCCTTTATGACTGCAATATTTATGAAGTACCTACACCGAAACGTCGTAAAATCAAATTTTTTTGGTATTCGCTTTGATCTTCATGTCTCTTTACTCAGTTTTCTATGATTTATTTTCGTAGGATACATCGTACGATGGTTAGCTGTTTTGCAAGAATATCTTTCTGTATCCAAATTTATATGTTATTATATGAGTCCGTAATATTAACATTTTATAATTTCCTCTATATTTCACAATTAATTACAGCCTATATATAAATAATTTATTTTGAGTGTGTATGCGTATATATTTATACGCACACACACATTTATGTTATTGTTCATAAATTATTATATAAAATTGACATAGTTCAAATAACAATAATAATACAATTTGTTAAAATATACAAAAAGATATATCGTTAAAACTGTGTATTATATTGCAACTGATGAAGACTATAAATACGAAACGTCTTGTGATTATTTGTTGGATTTTTAAAAATACGAACCTATGTATTTCAATTACTTTTTAATCACTCTAATTAAATTTTTAATTTTTTTCTTCGTTCATTTTAGTCGTTTACCTCATTGTATTTATTTTAAAGATTTTAAGCTTTCAAACAATTTTTTAAATTTAAATATTGTTCTTTTGAACGAAGTTGCAGCTACTTAAATTTCAAAGTTTATAACGTCATGAACTTTTATTTCAAGCCAATATATTTATTCATTGATGGAATTTTATTTAAGTTCCAATGTATTCATTAATCCTGTAGAGAGGAAGAGATAGAGAGAGAGGGGGGGGGGAAGAAAATAAATTTTTAATCCATTAAAAAGCTGACATGTAACTTTTACATGAATTTCCGTTTATCTGATGCGAGTTCTAGTGCAGACAAAGTAAACTTATCATCTACAGTGATATTTACAAAAGCAATTAAAAATTCAATATCGTAAAGATTTAAAGGATGTAAATTTTTTGAGCGTGCATTATAAATAGTCCTGCGAGACTTTGCATCGTTATCAAATAGTGTAACAAAATGGATAAATAAAATAGACAGCCGCTCGGTATCCTATGGGAATGAAACTCTCAACGTGTCGATCATACTTCCGATCCTCTTCTTCCCGCTCGTAAATACAATATATCCTTTTTATGATCCTCAATTTTTTACGATTAAACGTAAAAAATATTTAACTATTGGAATTTCGCGATGTCGCAAATATCATAAAAATTTTAAAATACCTTCTCCTTTTGAATCTTGCGTGTTTAACTTGTATCCAACTTTTTTTTGCGTATCTAGTCTTGCATGCCTAATCTTGCAGTGTCCAATCTTGCGTTACTAATTTTGTAGTGTCCATTTCTGCAGTATCCAATACTGCAGTGTCCAATATTGTACATTCAATATTGTGTCTAATCTTGCACTGTCTTTTTCTTTTTTCTGTTTTCAAAATTATCAGTTATTTTGTTTTCTCCTTTTTAAAATTATATAAAAACATTATTTGACAACATGTATGAATATTTTATTAATTAAGATATTTACGTTATTTTTTTCGCACTTATAGATATAGTCATGCATTATTGTATTTTAACGTTAACAAAATTTAGAGTTGTGATCAGTTGTATATAGAGCAGATGATCAAATTCACCATAGCATTTCACATAAATGTCCGATTACAATCTAAATCTATTTATGTCAATCATGCTTTTAACATCTGTCAATACGACTTTCCATTCTGTATCTTACAAAGGACATATGATTAAGGTGGCATTTGACTAGGTGGCGATGACTAGGACATTCCCTTTAGTATGAAGTTCATACATTTATCGGTCATCAACACGCGAGACAAACACTTCCTGTGAAGCATAGGCGTGAAGCGCACATGTTGGTACACAACCGACTCTCGCACACAGACTCACGAAATTTCGTCTCGATTCGGCGAGAGTCGACGCTCGTTTTGCAGGGTACACAATATGTGCCCCGTGAGAGAGCCCGCTGCTGGAAATCAGCAGTTTTCACCGTGAATGTCGACGGCGGGGACCGCAAAAAGCGATAGAAAGTTACGGTTGATATGCGTCGCAGGCACGTAACACCCAACGAACACGAGAACCAACTTCTTGCTGGTTGGTACGCGATACCGTCCATCGTTCGCACACGAGAGAGGAAAGGAGAGAGAGACAGAGACAGAGAAAGAAAAAGATGCAAGAGACGGCATATAACCTTTGTGCAGAGCGTTCGCGTGTATGCGCACCCGTGTTTACGCGTGACACGTCACGAGAGAGCGGCTGGTCCACACTCGGCAAAATCTCTCCAATACGAGCTGCGACGGTGAAACGGCCTGCCCAGGGCTGAATTGGCCACGGTGACAATACCAGTGCTTTTGATGCTGAAACTCGAGCTGGGGGAAGGGAGGTTCGTCAGAAGGGTTGAATAGGTATAATACCATTCGCAACAAAAATTGAGGATTTGAGTGTGATGTCGTTCATTAGATCGGTAACAAGGATTTGTCGCGTATTTCTATTAAAAAACTTGAAAGAGAGATTGTATCTCGAAGTAATATTTTTATTAATCAAGATAGTTGTGATTATCGATTCACGTAAAAAGACTTTCTCCGTAAAAGAAATTTTCCTTTTAAAAATTTAAAGTATAATAATTCTAATTAAAACTGAGTTATTAAAAAGAGAATTCCTTTTCTAAAAAAAAATCTATTAAAATGTATATCGCAAAATCAACTTTTCTGATTAATATCTAAATATTATTTCGAGATATAATCTTTATTTGATAAAATTATATGAATTCATACAAATCCTTGTTATCAGATGTTAATAAACATCGAATTCTCAATTTTTGTTGCGAGTGGCACAAAAATAAGAATTCAATTGTATTATTTATTAAGCCGGTAACACAAAAACTTGCTGTATATTTTTATTAAATTCGATTCACGCTTCAATAAACTTTCTGTATCTATCTGTATAATATCTCGAAGAGAAATTCTTTTTTTTTTACTTTAATTCAAAGTGAGTCTAATTAAAACCGAGAAGTTTTAAAGAAGTCTAATTAAAATCGGGTTTAAGAGAAACAAATTCGTTATGTACGATTTTTTTATAATAATTGATAATAATAATATTTTATGATTAATTTTATGAAGATATTAAAGCGAAAAGCTAAATTCATCCAAAAATAATTATTTTCGGTTAATAAATATCATCTGGACATCAGAATTAAGTTTCTTGCGACTTATAATACTAATTAAGAAAAACATTTTATTTGCCGAAATACGTCAACCTCTTTTCTTCGGAATTCGCATTCTCCCTAGTTTTTACTCAGGCTACTTAAAGTTTGCTGAAAGCATTCTTCGTAAATTCTTGTGTTTTTCATCGTCCTCGGCAGGACGCCTCGAGCGGCGTCAACGAAGTAACTCCGAAGGGTTAACGATTCTTCAACGTAAGGAACGGCAACTATTCTCCCATCTATCCGAGTTTCCATTTTCAGGCCGTCGGCAGTTTGCTAAACTATCTTATGTAACAGTTAGTCGCAAAAGGCAAAAGTGTCAACATCGTTTTTGCACGTTGTTCCATTTGAAATTATATTCTCGCGTAGGAAAATTGATAAATTAAAAAATCTATTTAGAAATAAATATAAAGAAAGAAATTACAATCTTGAATGCAGTATAGAAAAGAAAATGAAGAAAATAGTAGACACAGACAATTACCAGAGATACATCTAAAAGAAAAAAAAAGATGCTTTGTAAACTTCAATTAATATTCATTTTCATTTCTTTTCTCTTTTGGCTTGCGACAACGTTCTACTTTTAACAAATTGATAAATTTGCGCTGTGCATATTATTTATCTTCCTTTATATTTTCATTCTTTTACAATAGCTTATGTTATGATATAATTTTTAATATGATAAACAATAATGATGAAATATTATTATATATACATTCTGTTATTGTATCGGTATTGATTTTGTTAATCATTTTATTAATAGATATTTTCGTGATAATAGAGATACGGTTTATTCATGTAGCATTCTCAGCATTTTTTTTATCATTGAAATCAAGAGTGCTCAGAATATACAATAAGTCGCTTAAGAGAATCATAAAATTCACGAGTGAGAATTACGTTGAATGACCAATTCGCCATTTTGACGGTGGAGCATTGGAACCCGATAAGCGGTCACGATTATTTAATTATCACCGAGGACGCATCGTAGAGCGTCGCGGGACATTTCCGTGCGGGAAAAACGATAACTATTTACATACATACGCGTCTCTGGCCAGCTGCTAACGGAGGTAGCGAATTATTCCGTTTGAATCGAACTTCGATGAGAACGAGCCACTCAGCGAGCCGGGACACACGGAGATATTTACACTGTCAAGAGGACTGGTGAGAGTGGATTAGTGCGCGGTTGAATACGTGGGTGCGTTACACGGGACTCAACGCGATTTTCCAATTTACGCCGATCGATCCGCTGCGCCTGACCCGAGGCGAAAGCGCATATCGCGCATAAAGTAGCCAGTTTTCATTATTGAGGCAAATTCGACGTGGCGGACTGCTGAATATTTGCAATTCGAATTAAGAGAAGTGTTAATTTAATGGAACGGCAAAAATAAATGCGCGACTGCGCGATATTCGAGCACCTTCGATTGAAAGAAAAATTCACTCAGACATTCGGTTACGACTGAGCTTATTCTGTGGAATATTTTTGGCAAGCGTCCGACTTTTTATTTAAGTACAGAAAAAGAGGAACAGTCGAAGAGGAGGAGAGAAAGAAAGAAAATAAACGTTAATTGAAGTTCGTTAAACACGCTTATATTTTTTATAGTTATCAGAGTTAATCATCTCGGAGTTAATCATTCAATTTTCTATCTACTGTTTTTTTGCATTTTATTCTCGCATACTGTATTCAAAATTATAATTTTGTTTCCATATTATTTCTTATAAAATAAATTTTAATTAACCGATTTTTCTATACGGGAATATAATCTAGAAAAGTATAAGGTATCAGATTATACAAATTTTTGTAATATTTTCTTAATTATTATTCATGGTACATAATTTATTAAATGATATAACCGATAAAAATTTATTTAAATCTAACGCACGAATAAGTTTATTTTATGTAAAAATGCATCACGTGTGTTATACAATTAATAATAATACGCAGCTTCATAAATACTAAATTTACAATATAATCAAACAAAATCGGGCGATTTGTTATTAAGGACTTTACAATAGTCTTCTATGAAATTTCTCGCAAATAGAAAAGCGATTGACGCATATTAGCGTGTATGAACATGAACGGGCCATGTTCCAATCTAACAGCGATCACATCAGTTCTATCCATCGTTCACGTTTGTGTCGCACGAACTGTCATTTCCACACTGTACATTGCGCGATTAATTTGCCCGTCTCTCCATCGGATTTTAAGGCCCACGCAAACAAACGATGATATTTGATGGGATACCAAATGTCGCCGTGCTCAGTCCGGTATACACCGGCTTAAAGAAAAATTATTTCTTCCACAACGAACACCACCGCTGATTCGTAGACGGGTGAGAAAATTCGAGCCCGCTCCGCGGCATTTTAAAGCCTGTAATCCGCAGAAGAGAGGATATAATGGGATTTACGGCTCGAATTGAATTTTCGTGCATAGGGATCAGCACCGCGTGCACCGGCTGAATTCGAGCATAATAAACGGATATACACGATTTTTTAACCACGTTATTTATTTACGTGGGTATTTACGGGCAGCGCAAGTTTTGATTTTTTTTTAAGCGGCTGCAAAATCGCGATTATTTCTGAATAAAATAAAAACGGTTTGCATGATAATGAATTAAACTATTATGCGGAACAAATTTTTATCGCAATTGTATAACATAGCATTTATTAAGTTTCTTAATATAACATGAAATATATACAAAGATATTTTATATAAACTCATAAGTATTTATAAATTAATGAGAAAATATAATATGATTTACACATGCAATTAAAATATTCCGACTTTGCGCGAATAGAATTTCAACTGCACGATTCTTTTTTTATATCATGGCAAAAAGAATTATATAGAATTGTATAGAATTTATAAAGAGATCTCGTACAAAGGTATAAATCAATAAGAAAATATAATTTACATTGTAATTAAAATATTCTAACTTTACGAACAGAATCTCAATTGTATAATTTTTTTATATATTATGGCAAAGAGAATTATATAGAATTTCCTTTCAGATTCTGTCACGAATTATAAATCGTTTGGAACGAGCTTTATCGGTCTCTTTTACAGAGAACATTCTTTTCGTGCATTGTATTACGAGAGGCGAGAATGCTGGAAATCCAAGAAAGTAACGATAATGCCCTCGCAACAGTTTGTCGGGGAACTAATGGTTTCGGTGAAAGTTCGGACGGCACCTCGCGTGGCGCATCTCCGTGTTGTGTCCTGTGCAGAAAATAGAAGCTCCCTGCGGTCTGAATTGAGCTTCATGCGAGGTGCACGGTGTTTCGATGCTCATCGCTATGGTTCGCGGTCCGACCACGATGGCCGTTGATAACGTTGAGTACGCTGGGGAGATGAGCTTTACTTTGAAAAGCCCGCAGCACCATTGTCGAAACTCGGTGATTTTTATGTGGCCCGGTCGCGCCTTGGAGGATTTACTATTCCAGCGAGCAGAATTTTACAACGCCTTTGCGTCAATATACAGCAAGCGAGGAATGCACGATAGTAATGTAGGGGGGGGGGGAGTGAGGAACGCAGTGGGGAAAAATGAGAATATGAAATAGAGCAGAGAGATAAGGGAGTACAAAGAGACAGATAAGTATACGGAGAGACGAAGCGCGAGTAGAGAGTTAGGAAAGAAAACGCATCGTCAAGCGCGTGGGCATAAAGAATTGTTAAGAATTGTCCGCAAGTTGTGGAAAGGAAGAAGAAGAGAAAGATGGAGTTTTGTTACAGAATGCAAACATAGCGATAAAATGGTATTAAGGGAAAGGGAAGTAATACCGGCCCTAAGATGCGGCAGATTATATTTCTGTAGAGCTTATTTCTGTAGAAGTTGTTTTACATACTAACAATATCTTTTTGCATCGCGCATAAATTGTAACGCTCTAAATGCACATTTAGATTGGATTATTAGTGAGTATGGAAAGAAGATGATTTTGTTTAAGTGTCTAAAAATTTAATTAGCTGCATTTGAAAATAATTTTGTTGGAAATATTATAATTATGTAGAACGCTTAAAACGTGATGAGCCATCGATGACATTGCTGTAAAAAGCTTTAGCATTCTAGCATTCTAATAAATTCAAGTATTCTACATAATCATTTTGATGGTCCAAATTTTTTTCAGATGTATATTACAGTTAAATTTTTAAAACTTTAGCAAAATCGTTCTTTCCATAGTCTCTATTTTAAATTTACTGCATACGTGCATTCTTCATAATAAAAAAATAAATATTACTTCGTAATTAAGCATGATTTAATGGGCATATACCATATTAAATTTTCTAGACAAAAACTGTATAAGATAAAATTTGACGTGATGTGCTAAACACATTTCCGCAGTTCCCAAGATGGGAAAATCTAAATTTAACATTTTCCTCTGAAAATATTTTAAATAATGTACAATTTTCTATTTTCTTTTTAACCCCATAGTACCAAAGTAGACGCCAAAGTGCCATACGTTAGCAAAGTATTAATAATGGAACGGGAGACACACACACACACACATCTGTGACAGGCATATATTGCAATCTTTTCGCGTGACAAGTGCGCATGCCAGTAATTGACTGATGAAACGACATGGCGCATTTACGACTTTGTGATGCGGTACCTTGATTCGTTCATAATGGTCCATCAAGTCTTTACGATCAATGATACTCGCCATTGCATTTCTCAAAATCCGCTGCGCAAACAATTGCAGACGTTAACTTATACATGAATCCGGAATCACATTTATTTTGCAACATCCGATTTATCCGTTTTACTAATCTATTAAAATCACTACCCGAATAATACTAATTGCGTATAACCGACATAATTAAATCAACTGATACCACGCTTCTGCGAGCTGATGCGATTCTATTTACTTCAAATAATCGGAGACCGTGTAGATATAATACAGTGACTGCCAAAAGTTTCCAGCCAATATATAATTTCGCGATATTTTTTGTTAATCTCTTTTCCAGTTTATAAGTCAATACAATTTTTGCTATAATTAACTTAAGAGTATAATATTTTAAATACTAGAACATATTAAATAAATACTTGTATACTAGATCTTTATTAGTAAATTTTTTTTATCTGAATAATACGATAAAATTATCTTGGCAGGAAACTTTTGGCGGTCATTGTAAATTATCAACTCTCGTTACAATATCCATTGTAGCATTGATATCCCTTCGTATAAAAAACCGATAATATAGTAAAAAAAAACTTTGTATTTGTGTTGGAAACGGTCAAATCCTTGTTAAAATTTTGTGTTGAATTTTTATTTGAATGTTAATTTAATCATAATGTGATTATGCTAATTAAATATTTTGTACTAAATTGATTTAACGGTTCTTAATGATAAAATAACAGAATTTATGAATTTATTTTAAGTGAATAAATAATATAAAAATAATGTTTTAAAATATAAATTCTAAGATGAACGAACAAAATATGTATTAATTTAACGTATCATAAATATAACATTCATAAATATTAATTTTAATTTAAAAAAAATATGCTTCCACAATTTGCTTACAAATAATGTTAAATTTTTGTGTTAATTTTTTAAATGTAATATTTGTATTACTTTCTAATATATTCATCTTATGTTAAATTAACAAAAATTTGAGTGAATCATTGAGACATATGAAATGTGTTAAATTTAACACAAATTTTCCAACTGTATAGCGAATTGATTCTCTCTTTTAATAAATTTGTCTCCTTTTTAATGCATCTACAAATATCGTCGCGCTGCTACGGGGGGATGAAAAGAGCGCCTCGTGTATTCACCCTCGCGCTTCGACGCACTTGTACACCGTATAAATCACGATTGTATCGCGCCTCGATCCTCAACAACACGAAGAGAGCTCATTCGATGTCAACGCTCGGACACCGCGTAATCATATTCGTCACGAACAGGCGGCTTTGTCGCATGAATTTACGCGGGTTTACGATTTCGCCGCGGTGGATCGTATCGTAACGGCGAACGGCAACGAACGACACGATGCGTGTGTTGACGAGGTGTTCGTCTCGATCTACAATTCGGACGATCACGTTAGAGATCAGGAAATTATCGTGGAAGCCCGGCGCTAATTATCATCTCGCCCTATCGTTGTTCCCAACGAACTCGTGACATGAGAACTTCGATCGATTGGTCGCTTCGACGGAAATCATCACACACCAGCTGTCAGAACGCCGCCGCCCTTTCATTATCTTGCATTTAATCGCTTGGTTCTCTCTCCTCTTCTCTTCTCTCTTGGTTGTAATCTTGTAAGTCTTTACTTACCATATTACCATAAAACTAGAAATAAGGAAAATCAGGGAAATATTCAAGGAAATTGAAAATAGTTAGGGAAATTAGAGAAAAGTCAAGGAATTATGCAAAATTTTCTGGAAAATTAAAATTTTTAGCTTCAAAGAAGTTTAATATTCGTACATCACATCTACGCAGTATTGAAATATTATATTACTAACTTAACAATTAAATGTAATCAGTGTTAATAACGTCAATTATAGTAATTTATATTGCTACGTTAAATTGCTTTCTCAAAATATTTAACAATTTTCAAATCAGGATGAAATTCAGATAAACTTTAAAATATTGTTAAAAGTTATCAGGAAAAATTATGAAATTTTATCTGGAAATCAGCTAATAGTTGTGGAATTTTAGGATGAGGAATTTTGATAATTCTGCTTTAATAATTAATTGCTTGATTTTTCGCGTAGATAGATATATTCATAGCTTCTATATATATATTTGTAGGTTGACTGTAATTTCTCTGATTCCATCACAGAAATATGATGGAATCCATCACAGAAATGTACTGCCAATTTATTTATTGAAAGACAGTAATTAATTATTTATTTGGAATAACAGTGTTCTTAATATCTACTTAAAATAAGTAATTATTTATTGTCTTTCAGTAATTGACTAGTGTTAGATTTCTACAAGGATTTCATACGCACAATAAAATATGTACACAAAATTATAAGAACAAGAACAAGAAATCATATATTTCATAATACTTCATACATGCTTTTTAGTGCGTGAACAAACAATTAAAAATTAAAATTATGTTGTCTTTTATATTTTTCATAAATTTTTGTATTGCTTTCTCTGTTTTTCTCTGACATTTTCGTGTGACTCATAAATGTTATAAAAGAGCGTGATATTGTGAATGTGAATAGAAACGTAGAGAATTTTCATAAAAAATTGCTTTTATCCGCGATAAACGCGTAAACAGAAAAATATATATATAACAATTTGCGATTAATAACAATAATTGTCAACTCACAGGATGCGCTGTCGAACTTCCAGTCGTCATGTCGCAATATGTGTCACTTCATATATTGAAAGCATTATTCCAGCAATTTTTGCAACGAGAAAGCTTGTCGCGATACTCGTTTGATTTACGACTGCGTGAACCGGAATGCGCTAGAAAATGACTGAATCATCGAGTTTCGAATTCGCTTGCGATAGTATCGCCATTGTCGGCAAATCCCCCGCGTGCTGCAGCTCGTTTGCCTTCAATGACTCGGCAGTTCTATGAGAACAACAGGACAACCATACGAAATCTTATCGTAACTGCAAGTGGAGGACCGTAACGGCAGCCGTGAGTCAGCGCGTCGTCGACGATAGCTTGATCTCTTTTTTAGTCTATATATTTTATAGTGAACGCGTTATTCGAGCGAAAAATCAAAGCACGAAAATGTCTGAGTGCATTAAACGTTATGCGGTACATACAATACATGTTTTTACACGTAAACTTATTAAAAGCGATAAAATTTATTAAACTTCATATAACATTCCTGATAAAAATTTATTTCTACATACACTAACAACATGCTAAAACACATAAATTTATATTATAGAAAAAAATTTCAAATAATTATATTATTTTCTTATACATATATAAATTTATACTAATAATAACATCAATATTGCTAAGATTAGAGAAAGAATAAAAAAATATTACAGAATACTTTTTTCATACGCACAGTAAAATATGTACAAAATTATAAGAACAAGAACAAGAAATCATACATTCCACAATACTTCGTACATGCTTTTTAGTGCATGAACAAATAATTAAAAATTAAAATTAAATTTTAATTTTTAAGTATTTGTTCATGCACTAAAAATTGTCTTTTATATTTTGACAATTGATAGGAATCAAATATATAAGCTTCAACTTTGAGGAATTGTAGATATTGCGAGCCGATATAAAAAATTTTTTTGTCTTTTAGGTTTTTGTGTTTAATAACAATATTTCAAGGAGAATCGAATCAATTCCATAACCGCCTTCTTTCCCTTAATTATCTAAGGAATAATATCTATCTGCAGTCATATTTTAATTAAAATATTTCCTTTCAAAAATCAGGATTCTCGAATAATCATGCGAATTTATCATATATTTATGATGTATGCATCTATTATAATAACAATCTTATGTCGATGTTTGAAAAATGTTTGTAGTTCATGGCATTCTTTCGAGTTTGTAAGATCCTCGAGTTTAGTTTCGATCGTTTTATCAGTTTCGATTCTACGTGATACGAATGACGAATGGTAGCGCCAAGTAGTCGAGTATGGTCACAGACGTCGTCGGTCAGACAACCGAGGATGTAGCTCAACCGTGTACGAGACGCTCTTTTTCTATTTCCGCCGTTTTACGATCATTCCGACGTAGGATCGTTCGTCGAATAAACGTTATGTTGAATCGGCTATCTATTTCGTATGACAATGAAATCGAAATGATAGAAAAACGCTTGTCTTTTTCCACATTCGAATTCGAACACGAAGTAAATATATTATGTGTTTCACATAATGGAAAGTAAAAATATTTATTTGACTAAAATTTTAGAATTATTGATTGAAACTTTGTTACTTTGTCTAATCACTTTGATTAATTACTTTTGTATCTAGAGTACCTAGTGGTTAATTTTTTAATTTTAATATATCATAGATTAGGTAATTGCCAAAACAATATTCTTCTACATTTTATCTTCAGATACTACATTCAGAAAATAATTTATAATGTATATAAAGAAAATGATATATAATCGACGACGATAATAATCTCTCATAAAAAAATAAGCAAAAAATATCTGAACTTAAAAAAATATTAATTATCAAGTCTATTCTGTCGAAAACAAAGTCTCACATAAAAAGCTTTATTTCAAAGACTATTCTGTCGAAAATCTCATATAAAAAAATTTATTCTATATTTTCAACTTACTTTTGCACAATAAATCGTATTTCCATTGGCTGTAGCATTAATTTTTCCGCGTAAAATTTATTACCTTATACATTTCAGCATTTTATACATTATATAAATATCATATACTTGATTAAGCATTTTTAAAAATCTTTAAAAATCAATATCAGTTAACTTTTATGAGAGATATTATATTCTTTTTATAATATATATATTTTTGTTTAAAAAATCGATACATCTCGTGGCGGTTTTCACGGAATCTTCTGTGTGTACTGAATGTATACGTATCCTATACATTTCCACAATCCCAAGAATAATCCGCAGCGCTGTGTATCTCGTATCACGTATGCGCCGGTAAATATTGTTTACCGATGAAGAAGTGTCCGAATCGCGTAAACGCTTCAGTAATGGCGAATGAAAAGAGTGGAAATGTCGAGGAGCCGGCTTATTTCTACAGTCAGGATATCAGAAATCGATGTGGCGGCTTAACCTGCCGTGTATCTGCGCAATAACACGTTGAGGCTACACGGTGGATAAAGTGCAGGATAAAATGAAGTCAATTGGTTATATAATCTTCTGAATTATTTTTATATTAGGCCCGACCTGAGCTATTACATATGTCGATGCGTTTTCCGTGAAATCAAATCGATCTTTCATTCTTTTCCTTTCTTATTGAATTGAGAATATTACGGCAAAGATTTAAAAGAGATTTATTATATGAATTTCCCGAACGGAATAAACACAATGATCAGCGCGAGTATTACTTTTTATAGACGCAAGTCGAATTCGTATAGAGTGAGAGATCGTAAAACGAATTTGAGATCGCAATCGAATCGTTTAAACCCGAAATAAGATGGTCTACAGAGAAGGAATATAAAGACTGCTCGATTTTATTTCTTCTACGTTTTATAGTAATGTTTTAGCAATGTCTTACAATAGGTTATTTTGTAATTTTAGTTTCATTGGTAAATAACGTAATTTTCATTATGTATTGTTATATTCTGAAATGAATAAATTCTTTGTGTATATAAATTGTTTCATATAGTATACACATTTCATATATATACTCTTATAGAAATCTAATATTTGCCAATTTAATACTGAAGATAATAATTATCATTTTAAGTATTAAAAGCAATATTGAACAGTTATATTATTGTCCTTCAGTATTAAATTAGCCAGTATTAGAATTTTGTGAGGATCAATAAAATATATTTGAAATATGTAAATGTGAGAGAATTCAATTATAAATAAATTTAGAAATAAAACCAACTGTGTGTGTGTGTGTGTGTGTGTGTGTGTATTCATGCTTATAAAAATACAACTATTCATTTGCATTTAGAGTTTGATAGATAATCAATAAATAGTAATCAGAGATTGAGAATGATTGAAAGTATAAGAATTTACAAGGAACTAAAATTACTGTTTAATTAAAATTTCCCAGAAATATATGAACAAACTTTACTTATGACAACGAACGTTAATGACTTAATTAGCTAGAACGCGTAATATTGTACATTTTACCGTGATGGATTAGTTTCAATGATTAATAACGAGCTCATATTAATCCGTATGTATAATATCGACATGTTACAGCTCATTAAGATTTTCTCCGCGTCATTTACTAGATCGGTATTGCGGTATTGATTTCTCAGCGCCAAAGCGGGATGGACTACAGCCATACATTTTTCAGTGAATCTACAATTCTCGGATGTCATCCCGATGTCCACCTTATAGCTCCTTTCTTTCTTGTGTGGCATCTTTGAAAAATTTATATTCATCCGATCTAGATTCTACAATAAATCGGCTCAATACGCTTCACAACCAACTTCGCAGAGCGAAACATCGATCATCGATCCTTGCGAATGGGTATTACAAAGATCCATTCTAATATTTACGATGATAAATCGCTCTCGTGCATCCCTTTCAATTAATTTCATTCAAATACTAGACAAACTTCTTTTTGTAGGATATTTTTATGTAACAGAATAAAACAATGTAACAAATTAATTTTAAATAATTGATAATAGATTTTTTAAAACTTTACTCAAATGTTGTAAATTTTGCAATAGACAGTATTTTCTACATCATAAATTTAAAACATCTTTCTAAAAAGACCATAAGATTCATATATTACTCTAATCCAATGTTACTTCCCAAGAGAATAATTAATTATTAATTGATGAAAATAATTTGCTGGCATTGCAATTTTTATATAAAATTCTGCTGACATTTAATCAAACACATTTATTTAACATTTAATGTTCTACTTCGTCTATAACCAAATAACGGATAATCATATATGTAACCAAATAATCCCCAAAACCTCTCTCTGTTCTAGTATGTACAATTATGGATACAGTTTAACTCCCTTTTGTGCGATATATCACTTTTTGCTATTTTCAACGCGGTCCTCAAATAGGGATCACGACAGTCAACGAGTGAACGATCGCGCGGAATTCGTGGGCGAACGAAGCGGGCCAAAAATAAAGCTCGCTGCCCACCTATTTATCTCTTCCGGACGGCACCATTGAAATGCGCACGTGCGACTCTTGGGTGTTTCCAACAATAACGGTGCGCGATGCATCCCACAGAGGTATCGTCGCGCTGAATGCACCGGCAATCGATTATCCCCGGGCAGGCGACGACGTCACGGAGACCGTCGGGGGCTTCCTCGCGAAATACGACAGCGCTATCAGAAGAGCCACGCTCTTGCGCTTCTCTGTTATTCATTTCGTCGTTAGATCGTGCCGTCGTGCGGATTCGCCCGCCGCGCAGCAAATCGTACGGCTTATCCGGATTTCGCGTGCATCGAGTTCCGGCGGATACATATAACCGGAGTAACCGGTACCCCGGCACTAATGGTAACACGCATCAAGAGCGCACGTCTCGTCGTTGATACCACGACTATTATTCCTTCTTTCTTCTTACTGTTCGAGAATTCGTTCGGTGAACCGAAAAAGTTACAAAGCCGCGCGACTGACGTTAACCGAGATTAACAATATAATACATCGCTCTTGTATACACATTGCCGATCTCTTACAGAAATTCAATGATACCGTCCAATATAGATACAAAAACTCATTTTTGCGATATAATACCCAGAGAAAAGGTTGCTTCGATTTAAAGAAATTTTCTTTCTTTCTATACGGTTAAAGAAAAAATTTCTTTGCTTTAAACATTATTTTTTTTAATCAAATAAAATTTATTTGATTTAAAGAAATTATGTTCAAATCCAAGAAATAACGTTCAAATCGTAATTTCTCGGATTTGAACATAATTTCTTTAAATCAAATAAATTTTTTATTTGATTAAAAAAAAAAATCAAAGAAATTTTTTCTTTAATCGTATAGCAAAGAAAATTTCTTTAAATCGAAGCAACCTTTTTTCTGGATGTAGAAGAAAGAAAGAAGATCAAGTAAAGACGAACATTCGAAGAATGTTGCATAAAAATGAACTCTAATTTTACTCAATTTATTTTAAAACGTAATCATTAAATTAGTATTAGCTATTTTAATATTGGTTATTTATTTTGAGTATTAAAAGCACGAAGCAGTCATATTTGTAATATTCAAAATAAATAGTTAATTACTACTTTTCAGTATTAAATTTTTATAAGAGATGTTCTATAAAATTTCCGCAAAATAGCTAATAATAGAATATTGTAAGGACTTAATTGGATTTCTTCTCTCAGGTTTTGAATTATTAATATTGTGTGGAATCCAGTCTTTTGAATTAAAAAGAGAAAGAGAAAAGAGAGAGGGAGGTAAGGGGAGGGAGGGAGGAAAAGGGGGGAGGGGAGAGACGATGGAACTGCTAACAATAAAAATGTGTTTTTCTCTAAATTCTTTGGAGTAAGATTTCACTCCTTTGGAGTAAGATTCATTCTAAAAAATTTAGAGACTTACCTTTCCTTATTTTAATACATAATTTTCTTGTATATTGGAAATTTTTCATCCTGTTTAATTGCTTCATAAATTAAACTACTTTGATGCAGTCCCAATACTCGCGAATATCATGCTTATTCGAGGAAAGGGATCTCTTTTCATCTAGGATATCCACACGTTCAGCTGATTTCGTTTCGTAAGATCGTTTCGGAGTTCGTTTCCGCGAATGTCTCGTTCCCCGCGATGTTGCGGATTAAAATGGTGAAACGATTCGGTTGACGGAGATTGGTTTCGGGCGGTAGATGGTGGCAAATTCCCTATGCAGGAGGTGGTTTACCAAGATCGAGTGAAGCTACCTCATTGCGTTGGAGCACTCATCGAACCGAATCGATTCTCATCGTATTGTCCGCGTTACGCCAATGATATCGAAGAAACTCACTCACGTCGCGCTACTCAATAGCCAGTTACACATAGAACTTAGATAATCCAAGCTTCAATAACGAATTATTTTTGAGAACACTGCTTTATTTTAAGGATTTTTTAAATTAAAAATATTAAGAAAGAAAAAATATTGTCATATTTTGCTCAAACAGCAACGAGAGCAATCTCGAAGAATAAAATGGAGCGAATTCATTAAAATGTATTCCTAATACATTTTACTAATTAGCAAATTGTTTACAATTTCTTTCCTAATACATTGTACTAATTTAACTATTTCTTAATTTCATTTTACTGATGATGATCAAATTATGGTCGAAACGATCCTTTGTGATAAAATTTGAATATAATTTGAAAAAGATTATAATATTTGACTTATATGTTCTTGATTATTCACTGTTTAATTATTTCTGTCAACAATCATACGTCGCGTTTATTACTTAATTACTAAACGAAGGATAAGCTGTGCAAAGTAGACGTTCACAGTCAATATTTTATATTGAACATTATTTTAGAGCAATTTAGATAAATTAGAAAACAACTAGCGAGAGGATGGCACGATGCCTAAGAATTGTAGAAAAGAAACATTAGTGGTGCACTGACGCTCAATAGTAGTTTCACGATCTCTTATTTCCTAATATTGAAATCCCTGGAGAACTCTATCCGCATCGTGCGATTGCCGAGCGACTACAATGAAATAAACTACGCTTAGCCGGACGCAATCTCGTAGGAGAACCGATGGAGATTCTCCTTTCACCTACCGCGCGAGATTAATTTACAGCGGCAAACGACCAGAGAATCCTGTCCGCAATGAAAATCATAAACTTCGTTAATTTGTTAGCCCTCTAAGTGGCTTTAGATGTACACTCATACATATATAGGACGTCTTGGAGTCTGAATCTAAGGAACAATGCTATTATTTCGTTAAATCCATACAAGTCACGTAAGAAACCACTCATCTAAGATTTAGAGATAGAAGGAAATACAATACACATACACACACACATACACACACACACAATGGAGCTGATCGAATGGCATGGGCAATCATCCTGAAACGTAGGTATGTTTATCGACGAGAAATATTTCACATTATATAAATTTTCAAAAGATTAATAGTGATGAACAAAATTAAAAAAATAACAAATATCTCAACGAACTGAAAATGAACGTAATTATATATAAATGTAAAACAATTTATTATACGTTTACATTAAATTATACAATGTACATTTCGAATAATTTTTTTTAGTTATCAGGAAATATTAATACAAATAAGCAATTAAGAGCCAATTGAATGCTTCGATCATATTTCCTGAGAAACAGTAAATATTTAAATACAATAAAACTTATTATACATATACAGGGTGTCCCAATAACTATTATCATCTGAAATATCTTCTAATCTATAAGGTGTAGAGAAAAATTTATACAATATAATCAAAATTACACGATGCAAAGGGGACTATCATATGGTGATAATAATTTTTGTTCAGGTGGGGGGCTTTGGAGATTTCAAAGTCAATTTCGTTTATATATACATATATATATATATATATATATATATATATGTATATAAAACAGCGTTTATTCCCAATAGTTCTTTTTCATTTCGTTGAGATAAATTCTTGAGTTCGTATGCGCGAAAATTGATGGTAATTGAAGTTATTAATATAATGTAATCGTAATCGATCATGTTGCACATCCATATGTAAATATTACGATTTAAAACAACAAATTGAAGCCATCGAAGCGGCAATCTTCGTTGCGATTCTGCCGCGTTGCAGTATTTATATAAATAACTCAAAACATATAATATCAGCAATTTTCCATTTTTCATTTTATAATTGAATTTAATCTGAACAGTGAGAGATATAACAATTAAAAGGAGGAACAATTTATAGTTCTCTTAAACTTTTTACATATTATTACTTTTTATATCATAAAAATTTTGTATCTCTATTTCTGTTAGCATAAAATCTGAAGACAGATCCGTCACGTACCTATTAAACAGACTTAAATTTTACAAGATAATATATATTATAATTTTCTAAAGATATCTAAAAAATGATTTCTTCGCTGCATATGACTTGCTCTCGCGTGCAATCTTTCTAAGCAAAAGCCATAACTGAAACGGCGCAACTTAATTCTGAATAAAAATTGCTGGGTTCACGCTAGTTACTTGTAACGACTGACGTCGCAGCGTCACGAAATAACTTCCCGTGAGATTACCTGTGTCGCATTTCCCACGGATAAGCCAATCTAGATTGATGCCTATGCATCCATTTGATATTAAAATAAAATGGGCAAAGCAAAAATAATATTGAGATAAAGTAAAATGAAATACAATTATTGCAAAAATGGTAAGATTTTGCATCGAATTAAGTATGGCATCGGTAAAATTCAATTTTTTCACATTTAATATAAGACTATTTTATTATTTTTTATTTTCTTGATAAGTTTTGCTGCCGTCCGATATTTTTCCTTATTTCTCTCAAGTATAAATAGATTGCAGAAATGTAAGAAATTATATATATAATATAGGTATTTCAAATGCATAAATCCTACAATATCAATAATAATAATTTGATTTAGCAATTCCTTATTCCATTTTTATTTTTAATATTACACAAGATGTATATTATATTGTATATTAAAAATAAATATATCAACTTATAATAATATAAGAAGACTAATAAAAAGAATTCAGCAGTTATAGTTTTGCTATCGAGATTACTTCCAGTAAATCTTTAACTTAAAATGTGGAAACCTTCAGGAATAATATAAAATCGAGCGATATTCTAAATTCGAAATTCTATATATATAAAATCATATTATATAATAATATTCATGTTTTGTTTGAAATATTCCGCCAAAAAAGGAGAATGGAAATTAATTTTCTTACTCAATTCCCTATATTAGACATAGTGAAAGCTGATCAATCCTGTTAGAAAGACGTGCCGCTTTATATTTAGAATAAAAAGCCAAATTTCTATATTATTAAAAAATTAAATTTTCTCTTATTTCATCATATCCTATATTTCATACGATAGACTTCGCTGAATATATCCTCCTTTTCCTCAAAATGGCTTATAGTAGCCGTCTTTTTGCATGGTGTGGTTTAAAATTTAAGTTTAAAATATTACATGATAACTCTGTTGCTAGCGCATGTAGAAGTGATACACTTGCAGTAAAAAACAAAATTAATTACGTTCATATTGCTTCACGTGTCCGTTAAATGCATCGCGAATTCGTTCCCGTGGCCATTGATTTGCGGCTGGATATAAAATATCGCAGGAACGTTAGAGGCCCTGGAATTAATCGCGGGGCGCGTTCGAAAATTGTGCGAGCCACTCGGAAATGGAAATTAATCGATTTAATTACCGGGCATCGGGTTAATTCTGCGGATATTAATGCCGATTCGTCCGGTATTAAGCGCTCAATTTAACATCCAGTCGCTACCTACTATGATTAAGGATCAAAACGATCTACTTAATTTCTATTATATAATTTTTGGCCAAGACATCTGAAAAGGGATAATTCATTTCGATAATTTCTTTTCCTTTAATCCTAATCTCGATCATTTATATATATTTCTTTAAATACTTTTTGTAAAGGTTCCCTTAAAATTTTTTAAACATTAAACAACAAAAGAAATTCGAATATTATTAATAATAAATAGATAAAACAAACTATAAAAGTATCTGTATAAAAAGTATTTTGTAATATAAGTACAGAAATATTATATTGTAGTTTATATAAAATTAGAATGATGAATAAAAAACTGAATATGTATCATGTTAACATTAAAACTTACATATTTAGTTTAGATTACTATTTTTTTCATATTATTGTAAGAATTATTAATATACTAATTCGATTTTATAAATTTCAAATTTATGAGAAAGTTTTTTGTACATTTATCAACATTTATTCGTTATTATTAATTTATTTAATTTTTAACAATTTAACATAAAAAAATTGGCTTATCTGTTTTCAAAGGATGTAAAAAAATTTTATCTGTTCGCACATTATTAAACGTGAATTATGTTTATGCGTAAATAACGCAATTGATAATTAAAAGCGTTTATATTATGTATAATATTTTATCATCTAATGTATTAGGTGTTGGAATTAATTCGTAGCGTTTTACAAGTGATGGGAAGTACTTTCATTAATGTATTTTTTAATGCTCATGTGAAATAAATAACATTCTTTCATTAAAAACGCTACGAATTAATTCCAACACCTAATATATCTTAAATTTTATAATCAATATCAAGGAAAGATAAAAAATTAAATGCAGATTAAGGAGATAGGAAGGTATCGCTAAAAGCTGAAGCTTACATATGTCAAAAATATTATTTGTCATTGTCATCAAGAAGAATTTCTCACTAAAGTCCACGAGGACTTGTCAATTTGTAATTAAGAAAAGTCTTAAATTAAAGCCTGGCGATGTCAGGCGTTCCTCGCGGCGGAAGATTAACGTCGGCGTGAGAGTCCGCAATCTCGACGCATCGCGGTGAGATTTATCGTTTGTGGGCCGTGGCGAAGGTGACGATAAATTACAAAAACATCACACATAAATCGCGCCTCTAGTTGGCGTTTATAAAGCGTAACGAATAAAGAGCGCAACTATTCGCAGTAACGACAATGCATTAACGTCGCGGAACACTATTGTTCCCGACTGCGAAAACGCAACGTGAAATTAAGCCGAATACAATTACACCGTAATGAATGGCCGTAATAGCCCAATTGTGTCACATTCTCAGGAATGCGCAAGAGTGTTGTGGATTGCGCGGTAAGCCAAGAATTGCTCACAGGCCGTTGTAACTCATGGGGCGACAACTCCTAATTACGCCATCATAATACATCATCGTGACAAATTAGTAACCCGGAGAGACTTATCTGACGAGCTGGCATGCGTTAGGAGTTCTATTTTGTCATTTATTTACAAAATTCTTGTCCTTTCATGCCGTTCCTTTAACGGTTTTGATGAATAAAGCTTACGGCACACGATGTATTTTTTTTCTGCTGGAATGCTTGCGTTTTGGTTCATTATTAGAAATTCTATATTCTATGTAGGGCAATAGCGTTTTTCACTGCAGAGTTGGTGCGTACTCAGTACACATTAAAGCCGTTATACATAAATCGATATAAAGATGTATGTTTAATAAAAATATAAAAACGAATTAAACCACGAAATCCACAATACATTTTATTGTGGTATTTGATAAAATATACATTGAGTTATTTTATTAATTGAGATATCCACTTTTACATTCAGATTAAGTTAGTGTATAACAGCTTTAATGTGCATTGAGTGTGCACCAGTTTTGCCAGTGAAAACGCTATGATACTTACTAAAACGCAAACGAGAAAGCAAGAAAAATTACTGTGTAGACTTAAATGTAAAGACATATTGCAAAGCAACATAATAATTTTTTTAGTTAATTTTAAAAGTAACATAATAATTTTTTTTTTTTTTTGAGGTATTTGGAGGTATTTTTTTAAGGTATTTTGTTTTTCTGATTGCAAAGAATGTAAACAATTAAAATTCTAAATTTTTTATTGTAATGTACTTTTTTATTTATTCGTCACGAATAAAATGAAAATGCGAAATATTCAGAATGAATGACATAAGATTCAAACGGCATGATAAATCTTTTGCAATTAATATTACTTTCAATATCACACGATATACAATTTTATATTATAAATTTTTATAAACAAACTGTCGAAACAAACTGTCAGTGCTTCATATTAAATATATATTTAATAAAATAATTTAATAAATACGAATTATATAACACATCAATATTTTTAAATTTTTAAATAATGCTTTAAAATCAAATATTTTGAAATTATAATATGAATTAGATAAGTTTTCAACTAATGTAAATTGATAATCTATGATTTCTGTTTTGCGATGAAATATTGAAATAATACTGGATTTTGTTATAACTATTTTGTTTTAATTTATGTAAAATCAAGTTACAATTTATATAGATGGATAAATTGTACAAAATCAGGTGCGTTACATATTTATATAAAAATACATGTATCTTTACATGATGAGTTTACTATGCACAAGTCATTCGTGTCCCATTAATTTTCATCATTTTTACAAGTATATAAAAATTATTTGGTTCTTTTGTATACTTTAACATGTTTAGAAAATATTGATTAAAGTTGTGTATTTAAAAAAAGAGAAAACAATATAAATTATTATTCTGCTAGCTCTCTTAGAAAAGAACACGAATGGCCCAATCGTGTGTATTAAGGATTTAATAATTCTTAATTTTTATTGAAAAATATGTAAAATATGCTATGTACATTGAGAAAAAAGTTGGGTTGAAAATGGATACACCAGAAAATTCTGATTATATCAATCAGAATTCCGGTTATCTCAATTAAAATTTTAATAGATTTAATAAAAAAAATTTTTTAATAGTAGTATTTTAGTAGATTTAATCAAAAAATTTTCTATTATAGAAAATTTTCTGATTAAATTTACTAAAATTTCAGTTAAGATAATCGGAATTCTGATTGATTTAATCTTCTGATTTGTCCATTTTTAATCAAACATTCTCAATGCAATCACGTGATCGCGTCTTAACGAATATGATGTGCCAACTCGCGACTTGTCTCAAATCGTTACATTACGTTTTATTTTAACATTTTTTATTGAAATACTTTTTACCGATACTATACTAAACGATGTGATTTAAAACTGGTTTAATAATTGACTCAATGTTTGAAAATATTTAATGAAAATATCATACAATATATTTTTAATATGTAATTTTGCAAGATACGCGTGCCGCTCTTCTTCATTTCTTTTGAAAACGTATTTGCGACAAATAATACGAAACGTCGTACTTTAGATTTCAAAAACTTACTTAAAATATTAAGTGATAAATCAGAAAAAAAATATTTTAAAATAACCAATACTGAATAACTATTTAATTTTTTTATTTTAATAAACAAAATACATTACTAATGTTATTAAGTAACAAATTTTCCATAACCTGTATTACTCAATTCGACATTTTCTTATTCCGTTTTATTTATTTCGTATCTCTCCACTCAAATATTCAATATAAAATAATGAACAAATCACACACTCATTTACATGTTAATATTAGTATAAAACGCGAGAAACGTTTTTTAAAGAAAGAATTATCATTCGATAAAATCATAAAGCAATAAATTATAATTTTTATTCTTTATCACTTTGGTTCAGTTTTATTTGAAGACAAATTTCAAGAGATATTATATTTCCTTCGATAAGGAGTTAGTGTAATGCTTACAAATCATAAAAGTTACTTGATCGTATTGATACGATAATCATTAATTATTCATAAAGAATTATCACGTTTCGAGAGATGGTATGTGAAACGGTTCGCGCATGTACCTGCTTGTTCGAGTACTATTTGCCGCGCGAATGATAACAGTGGATATGCAGGTTGCAGCGGCGCATTATACATCAAAACAAGTCGCATGCTAACTGACTCGTCAATACAAAATATATAACATTTCATAAGATAACTTCGCTTTCAATATTTTATTCTTTGCATTAGAAATTAATTTTGATGCACATGGTCATGTGTAATATTTAATATTTACTTGAAGAATAGAGTTCACTTTCTTTTAAAGTCAAGAAAATATGTATGTAAAGCTCGTTTCATAATCGCATTTTTATTAAGTGTTAGAGATTGTAAAAGCCTGTATTTAATTTTTTCTATTTTTATTCGTCTCATGTTAGCCAATCTTTTGTTTCGCAAGTACGTGCTTCAACGACAACGTCGTTATTTACGGCGCTGCTACAATCTACGCACACGTAGTTACGAACTTTAGTTGTAACAGAGGATCGGAACGCCGTCCGGCGAGTTTTGTCTAAGTTAACGAACCTAGAGAGCCTGGTATCGGTCGAAGTTCGTTAATCGATCGCCGGAATTCTTAGAGATACCTCGCGTGGTTGGTTGTCGTCAGCAATTTGAGGTATGTGACATTTAAAATAAACTAAAAGCGTTTCTTGAATTTATTGAACCAAAGCAAAAATATTCTTTATTATAATAGGTATAAAATAGATGTACCTAAAGAGATAAAAAGACCATCATTTTAATAAAAAAGATAAAATTACATTTTTAATAATTGAGATAAAATTTGGTTTATAAATTAAGGTTTCATGAAGTAATCAAAATACATAAATTTTTACTTTTAAGTTAATTGAATTTAATTTAATTGCGCATTTGTGTACAGAATACACAAAATACACAAAGTGGGGCATCAGCAAAGTTGTTACAAAAGGAAGTAAAATATAAGAAAATTATAAAAGTCAGCAATTATCAGTCATTTTTTAATAACAAAATTATCTATTTTTTTCTTGCAGAGTTGTTCTCAGTGCTATGAAAACAATTTTACTCATAGATTTGGAATCACAATTTAAATGAGAAATGGACATGTATCTTTTTAGCATTTTAATTTAATTATTATAAACGTTAGTTCGTTTGGACATTTTAAAATTGATGCAACGTAACATTGTAATCGATTTAAAAGATTGTAATCTAATTACATAAAACCAAAAATAGTGATGGTATTCTGCTATTATACTCTCAGTAACGATTTGATTGTGCTTCAAACTCGCAGTTTGATAAGACCATTTTAAAAGTACTTTGAATTAAATAAATAATAATATTTAATATCAATAATAATAAAGATTGGCCTGTATTATAATATTACATAAATATTTCATGAGGTATATTAGTCTTAATCCAATAATAATTCAAGCAGACGAGTTTCATTAATGCTTAATTTTTTTTTTAATTTCTATCATGAGGATTCACTTCATATGTTGATCGGAATAAAGCACGGAAAATTTCTTCAGAAGATCCGCCAGTATTACAAAAACCCGAGATAAATTCACGTCGACACAACGGGGAGAAACGGTGAAGCGCGGGGGGGGGGAGGGTGGAGGAGGGAGGACTTTTTGGTACACTTCTTCTATTCACGAATGAAAACGGCATAATGTGACGTATTTTGATGGGTATCATGAGTTTGACGCGCCATGTAAAATTTTGCCGGTGAGGAACCGGATCATCGTGAAAAAAAAAGCTTGCGGCTTTATCGCAGTGTGCGCAGCATCTGACGTTAGGGAAAAGGCCTCTCTAAAATTTTATGTCACGACGAAGTGGAAGCAATTTGACACGCGTCCTGCTACCGCAGTATATATCAAATTCAAAAAAGCAGCGCTCATGTTCCACTGAAATACGATAACGCGTTGCTTTTTTCTATATACAGCGAGCTCGCATTTCTTTATGCGTCGGAGTGAATAATGTTACGCGACTCTCCAAATGATACTCGTAATAACAATAGTTGTATCATCAAGTTTTTATTTGCGCGACATATGAGCTGGTAAAGCCATCGATAGTATTGGAGTGAAGAACTGATACGATAAATAAAATATTCGAGAAATAAATACGTAGGTAATGTGAATTATACAACAAAAACATTTAGTGTGAAAACGTATAACATTTATCACAATTATATTAATGTAAAAGTAAGAGAAAAATGTATTAAAAAATGAAATGTTCACGGATATAAAATAAATTTTACAAAACTCAAAAATATTAGTAAAATTCATACAGTTATTTATTTGTTTAACGAGAATAAGAGCAAAATTTATACTATGTTTATGTATGATAAAAGAACCAAATTTTTGTAATCTAATCCGTGTTTTTAAATTAAATGCAACGCAATTTAACAAATATATTTCTAGGAATATTACAAAAAGATTTATTCCGAAATTATAGATGCATTTATGGAGCGATTGCAAATTATCAAAAATAACAGTTGACAGGAAAGAAAATATCGTCTAATTTGTACATGCATATGTTATTCTCCATCTTTAATTCGGAAATTCAGCATAATATATGATTATGATTATTATTACATTTATTATTTAATTTTCCTTGAATTTATCATCATAGACTCTAATAAATATTAAAGTAACCTTTGATTATTTTTGAATACTAAAAATGAATATAAAGATAAATGTAAATATAAAAGATAAATTAAAAAAACAAAAGTGTGATACATTCTTATTGTAATTTCTGAAAGTAGAAGTTATTATATGGAATATATAATTGCAACAAAATAACAGTAATCACCATACAATCGTTATCTCATAAAAAAATATATGAAATTAGTATCGAAGGTATACTCTAACTCGCATTATGCAAATTCCTCGCAATCGGTAATAAGTGTTGCTTTCGTACATAAGCAGGCATGACACGTTTCATTTAATATCGCGATGTAATATGTAAATCGTTGTTCTCGTTATCTTAATGCCACGGCTTGTGAAATATTTTCGAGTTCAAGCGTGACTCAGGCAGCTGCATTAATGTTTGCTGCAGCCGATAAGGCTCTTCTGTTCCGACATCGCCATGGATACGAAGCGAAACCCATTTGGAAGGATAAGGATGGCAACGAAAACCGGGGATTACCAGGTTAATTCCGAATATGTATTCGCTTATAATAACAAGGATTGTCATAAAGACGTTTACAGCATCAAAACCCGTAAAGATTGCAATAAAGATGCATTAGCATCCTATGCTAATGTCCATTGTTCAAAATACATGTCACATTGTCTTATCCTTATTATCGCTAGACATGAAATACGAAATGCTATAATAAAATATATATTGCGTTCATTCGTAAAAAATTTTTTAATATTTGGAAGGGAGGATGGATATTAGATAATTATATCCCTTCGTTACAATTTTTTATAGTATACACACAATTATATACACATGTGTATATAATTAATTTTAAAGCAATAATTAAACTATAAACTTAAGGCTAAAGATGTATACGCAATAGAATCTATAGGTCTGGTCATTTATACAAAAGTCCCGAAAAAATCTATATAATAATTCGATACTTAATCTTTCTCTACTTGGAAGAATTTCGTATGTTCAAGTTCAAAGACGTTATATGATATAAATATAATATAACAAATTCATCGTCCTTGCGGTAACGAATAAAAACAATGAGGAGATCGAGCGTGAGCGTTAGAGGATGGATAATCAAAGATTGATGCAGGCGCTTGCCGCGGTTCGTCCAATATCAGTCGGATGAGGTGATTGATCGAGACATCAAAACCTTTTATGGCTACGCCGTCTAAAAATCCGTTGGGATATTATCGAGAACAGAGGCCCCACCGCGAATACTTTCGTTCGCCACTACCTCGTCCGTCTATCGTGTTCAACTTTAAATCGAATTTCGTACTTTGCGCAGAGTCACGCTCTACGGACCGCGAAAAGAGACCGTTAGCATATGATGAGATTCGAAGAACCGTAATTAAACTTCCATGCGCGTTTCCGGAAGCTAAAAAGATGTTGGAACCAGAAGAGTGAATACAAATGAATAAATAACTTTAGTTTTCTTTTAATCAAGTCTACAATATGTCATAGAAATAATAAAAAATGAAAAATACAATATGCTTAATAATATGTTCAATATATTATATAACATGAATATAATTAAAAGATCATTGCACAATTTTTTTATATTTTACTAAATAATTTAGAATTATTTGATTCTGTTTATCTTTTAATCTTTCAAATTAAATTATCTTTTAATCTTTTAAAAAAATTTAAAATGATCACATGAAAAATACTGCATTTTTTTCAATATATAAGTACAATAAAACAGAAAAAAATAAAATACTGAATAATTGACAATGCAACATCCAGATTACAATGCTAACAATAAGTCATATGTATGAAGCAGCAATACATTGATGGCTGCTTGCCAATAAGTCTATCTTTCATTTCACTTCGTATCGTATTACGAGTTCAATAAGTCTTATCTCAAGTTTAATTAAATATCGAACTTCAGATCGCTTATCGCAGGCTAGATTACGTTTGTCGTAGTTTTATTGCAAATTGTTGCAATTGCAAATTAAGTAATTTTTCGTTTTCGCGTTATAATACTTCGACTGGCACAATTAAATATTTAACGATACTATTGCGTAATCCACTTTTTATTTCGCGAAATATTACGCGTTCCAATATCGGATCAACGGGTCGCCTTCGCCTGCTGGTAATTAAGCGATTAACAACGTTGATTGTGCAACTCGGTATTTATTTTTCATACCATGGTGTGCAAAATTGAATTTCGCAAATACGAGTTGGCATAGATTTTATTTTATTGGAACGACTAAGAAACATAATGGGAGAAAAATCAAATAATATTATAAATAAGGGCTGCGAGGTCCGGATTATGAGATAAACCAAAGATTTTATGCTTAAGAAAGAATAAAATTGAAATATAGATATAAGATAGAAAATTTAGAGTGTTTAATTATAGAATTTAATTTTTATAAAAGATATAAAAGTTTTGAATATATGTGATACCTTGCTTAACATTTGCATTATAATAGTTGAAGTTGAATTTCAACGCATTTTTACTATATATGTGTAATCATCTAGGACCTAAGTAATAGCTATAGAAACAGAAATATGTATTTTAATAACAATGTTAACAGTTTTTTGAGAATATTATGATATAATGATCTGCAAGATAATTATAAAAATAATCTACAAGAGTCATTGAATTGTTTCATAATAACGTAACAAACTCCTCCTTAGAGTTATTATTGTGATAGTTCATACTGCATTTTTAGCGGAAGAATTACACAGATCTGTGCTGCATTCATAACAAGTTTCAAACTTCAAAACATTATTCGCATTTTGACAGGCGTCGGAAGTAGCACATTTAGCTCTCTGCTGTATGACTTTGTATGACACAAATAGTAACGGATTATAGCATCAAGAGCTTTATTCTCGGAAAATATCATATACGAAAATATTAGGGAAATCTATAATATGTATAACATGTATTATAGCATTTTCGTATGCGATATATTTCGAGAATACGGCCCCATGTTTTAGTTTGTGCAAATCATATTTAGTTTTAATTAAAAAGATATATAAAATTATAATTATAGGTCAGTAGTGAAGATACGCAATTTATAAATTAAATGTATACGTTTAAATAATTTTACAATGAATCATGCAACATACACAATAGGTTATTTATCATATATATATTTTTCTACCAATATAATATAGGCATATACGTGTGCGAATTTTGTGCGACAATGCTGACAATTTTAGTGTGACTATGCTGTCAATTTATTTTAGGAGAACTTACGCCCGCGGATATATTGGACATATTGGCTTTTCGACTTTTTGATACATATAATATTATTCATGTATTTTTTTATTGAATAACGCATAACGATTGTGTATGGCTTTTATATTTAAAATAATTATTTGTACTAAAAGCTTTTAATTAATTAAATTAAATACCATTGCATTTATCGGAAACAATTGGTTTTATCCAAAATCTGTAATACGAAGGAACTTTTCATTATGATTTGATTGCTTTTTTTTTTTATCTAATCTAGGTCACTTAAATATTTGAGTTACTGCTGAGTGGGTCTATTTGAAATGGGTCAGTTCGCAATGCTTTGTTAAATCGTTATATTTGCTATATGTAGTATAACAGTAGTATTATAAGTATTATTTAAATTATAAACTTGCAAAAAATTTTAAATTTAATAAATATAATTTTTTATATCAAAATTTGTATTTTGCCAAATATTGTATTTTATAATATTTTATTATGATTATACAAAGTTATAAGTATATAAACATACATTGTAAAATTTTTAAACAAAATATCAATTCAATTTTGATGTTTACATTCAGTATAAATATTTTTATTTTATGTTAGTTATGCATACATGCTTCAATATATATAAATATACATATAAGTAAATATATATTTATTTATATTTGTAGTATATACATCTTGCATTTATTTCATCTTTACGTTCCGACTTTAAGTATCGAAGCATAACGCAATTTCACACATGCATTTGTTTATATAACAAATGTATTTTATGTGCTGTTTTGCATGGCATACCGCTATATTTCAGAGTTTAGTGCCTGTTTACCTTAAAAGCTATAACGTGACTTGACGCGTAATTTTCCGCAATACGCGGATTACGTAACTCAGTTTACCAGGCGGGGATGCGAGATTCGCTGCAGATTCTGGGATTCGGATACGCAGATTTGCTCCCTTCGAGAGCTTGGTACATCGAGAAAACTGCTCTCGTAGGCCTGAAAGTGAGGTTCTTACCCGGTGCGAATTTAATCAAGACGTCTCGAATAGGCTGGATAGCGAAAGTTTAATCAGGCACCTAGCCAGCTGCCATTCGATGGGCGCGTTTCGCTTACCGTCGGCGTTATTTTCGCAAATTACTTAACTCCTGCTCCATTTGGGAGATGGGACTGATTACCTGCTCGTCATTACGCAACTTCAGCTAAATCGCCAGCAATCAGAGATTTAATCAAAGGGGAAAACCATGAGTGGATTCTACACAATATATCATGCCGCACCGCATAAGAGGACACAGATCTCCATCTGCTTTAGATAGTGCTTACGCTTGTTCTCATTAAACATCGAGTTGCATTACAACACAATAGCGAGGATCTTAACTGCGTGCGATAACATTTAGTGCACATCGTCGCAGATATAACTCACTTGCTCCAATTTATGACTTGACTATGTTTCGATAACAAGCATTCTATTAATTATGGTAATATTGTTGTAATTTCTGTTATTTCATTCCATATTTGGATTAGTTTTACACACTCAAAACAAATTTATTAAATTTTAATTAACATTTCTTTGAATAGTCCTAGAATATTCACTTACGATAAATAAATATTTAGATAAATGAAAAAAATAAAAGTTGAAGATACACAAACTAATGATTCTTATATCTAATAAATATGTGTTTACATTTAGTAAATATTCCAATAGGACTATTTAAAGAAATATTTATTAAAATTCAGTAAATTTTTTTCAGTGTATTTATTGCATTATGATATTACGTAACAAATAATCTTTATTGTAACAAACGAATAAATTTTAAAATTCTAATGGGATTTCAAATAGAGAATAATTACATTCTGATAATACATTACATATTCTGATAATACATACTGATCTCATTTAATTTTCCTTAAAAAATAAATAAAGATATAAATGTAACTATTTTTATCATAGATAAAAAATTACAGAGGAAGGGGAATTAGCACAAGAGGAAGATCATCTTAAGAAAAATGTAAGAATAATAGACTAAAGAAAACGTGAGAGAAAAGAACAATCTGAAAATCAGTGGAATGAGAAATAACCACTGAAACTTACAAGCTCGAGAACGAATAAAAATATATATGAGAGTAATTGAAGAAAAATAATATTTATGAAGAAGAACTATAAGGAACAGCAATTGAATGTGAATAACGGAAAATTTTGAGAAATGTGAAATATAATTTAATATTTAATATTTAAACTAAATACTTATAATTTGTGGTCAATTTTCAATGTACCTATATATTTGCTGTTAACATTGCTGTAAGCGAGACCATACATTTGTCGTAAAAATATCCGTAGTTAAAATTTTTGAGATTAAAAATAAAATTAGAAATAATCAAACGATTATAAAAATTCGAATTCGTTTTTTGGATTCCTTCTATTTATATAGAAACTTTTGTTAAAAGTAGTACCATCAGCGAAAGGACCGTCAATTAGACGTCGAATTAATGTCGACATCATCGTATTGATGTCGATTCGATGAGTCATTTCTCACTGGGATGCGTTAAAATGCAAACGAGGATTCCAGCAACTACAAGTTGCACAGCGTATCACAAAATGATGCTGCGAACGCAATTCATGTATACTATCTCCTACCTGCGTATTCATGGATTTTGTAAAGCCATTCATCTTTGAATTTATTATGATGATTTGAATTTCATTCAATTAATTAACTACATGAACACAAAGAGAATATCTTTCTCGATTAATGTATCTTCTTCTGTCCGTTAAATCGGACAAAGGAACGTATAATTTTTCGAGAGCACGATTCCGAGAGGGGATGAATCAGCGACAGCTTTATCGAAGTTCGTTTAAAACCACATCGGAATAATTTGCCGCGTATAATGTAATATTGCCGTTGCGATCTATTACGATAATTACAATCGTAATAGATCGTAATCGTGCGAGGTAGGGATCGTTTGCTTTATTAATGAGGAATTCTGTCGTATAAAACGATTAAAGAGAAAATATGACTTGTATAAGTTAAACGCGCGCGAAGCTGACTCCACGGAAATTGAATTAATATGTGGCGACTATTCCCTACAATTTTTACGAGCTCCCTATTTATTTCTTCACGTCGCGATTTCATCGCGTACGAATATGCGACATGATAAAGAATTCTCAGCGGTGGCTGAAACAGCTTTAATTAAAAGCGAACAAGATGTAAGCACACAAAATGAAAATCCGCTTGTTTTGTCGTCTTCCATCTCATTGCCAGTGAAATTCGCACATCATTTCCTTTAACGACGACGATCTTGAGAACATAATGTAAAGCGAACTAAACCGCGATTTTTGCGTTCCGACTTATGTATTGCTGCTATCTTTCGTTTTTTTATTATCAAGTTAGTCACAATGACGTGGAAGTCGCGTTTTATAAGCAAAACAAATTAATTCAAAAATATATAATATGGTTAAAAATTGATTCTGAATGTACGCTTTATGATAAGACTAGATTATTAATTTAGACTTATTTTGACACACTTTAAAAATATACTACAAGATAAAAGAAAATAATAGGTTACCTTATCTATAATGTTAAAACGATCTGAAATAAAACAATCAAATCCATGGTTTTAGATTAAAATTTAATGTAAGTATATATTAAAAAATAATGAGTAAATTATATTAATTAATTTGACTAATTCTAATATACAGCTTTCCTATTTCTCTTTTTTTCTTTCTTTCAATCAATATTTTCAGGCAATTTTCTTAACCCTGGATTACAGCAACAATCGTTTCTATCCGAAGCAAAAATTTTAGATATTTGATGATCGATATTATATTTTAAACTATAGATAAAACAAATTTTGAACTTTTCCTATTAATTATCGAAAGCGAAAGTTTATTTACATTTTGTACTACAAGTGCTTTAAAATTTAAGTATAGTTTTCATAGTTTTAGTTGAGGATTAATCAATTGTGACAAGTAAACGTGTAATGAATTTGCTTTATTGGCTTATGATAGTATTAGTCTTAATTGAACCACCATTATATTGATACATCATGTATTTACATATCATTTCATGTAAACATAATATATACGCCAACACATTATCTTTAAACATAGTATTGTTCACGATCACAAATGATATCGCCACTTAACAATTACTAACCCCCATACAAACTCATCTATGCGGGCGGTTAATCGCAAATTCCTTTTGCATTGGTACACCCTGAATAGACGAACTCTCTTCTGGGGTTCTCGACTTGACCACTTGCGGGTATGTGGCACGCGCGGGATCTCTGAAGGAACACGTTCAAGCAGGATTGCTTTCATGTAGCGTCGTATAGAATTACAAAGGCTTTGATCCTTCACTTCGGCAAAGTGCTGCGGGCTATTATTGCCTTAAGTGCCGAAGTCAGAGACATACGCGGTTATCTCATTGATGAGAAAAATCGATCATGTTAAATGCTCGAAGATTGGCGTTATACGCTCATGTATCATCATGTAATATCAAATTTTTTGATGCCTCTATTCCTAATGTATGAATAAAAATTTTTCTAAAGAATCGCAACTTTGAATGATATGATAAAGTAGAAATAAAAGCAATTTTTCTTGTACTTTGAAAGATTGTTGGATTATTGTTGGATATCGGTAACTATATTTAGCTCTGAGATATTTATAATCGATTCTTATATTTAACCATCAAAGTCATAAACTAATTATGGAGCTGTATTATTATAGCATCTCAAGACAAATTTTAAGACGGTCTTAAAATAAGAACGATCTATAAATACCGACCTAAGAATAATTTTGACAAATTATTCAGTAAAAATAAAAATATTATATTAATAAAACAGTTAGGTATGTAAATTTTGTAAAATTAAATCTTCACATTTTAAGAGAAATTACACTGCTTCTCTCGATTGTCAACTCATAAGAGGATATAATTTGTGATATTAAACTCTATTTACAATGACATCAAATACGTATTATTCATATAATTTATACGAATAACACTAGCATGCCTGTGTTATATACGTATAATTATTTATATTACTTCGACGGATGTTCACATTAATACAACGAATGACTTAGCCGTTCATTACGAGTAACAAGATTAAAAGTGTAATTGATCACACGCTCATTGACCGAATAAATTTTCGTTGATAATCTCGCGAGACAACGTTACGAGAAATAAATCACAGTGCGACAGTTTGCAGCACGTGTAATACAATTTTTCGCGCCGCACGAGGCGATAAGGACGATAAATGCGCTGATATATATTAGAAACATGCGTATTACCGTGTTGAAACGCGTGAAAGGGAAATTACGCATGATACATCAAGTCATATAAAATTCTAATCTCGATCATTAATAACCATGGATAGAGCAGTGCTAGCACAGGCTGTCGCAACGTGTTTACGAAGCTATTTATCTTTCTCGCGCACTAATCATGGCTGGAGTAATTGTGGCTTGATTTTGCCATTAATGAGAAACTGGTTATTGACGCAAGTAGGTACTGGTCATTCCGATAATTTCGCGCTATTTCGCACGAAATAGCAATTTATTGATAAATCCATAGAGATTTCAGGATCTTCGTACAGATAATTAATATACTATATATATGTATATATATGTATATATATGTATATATATATATTTTTATAAATTATTAACATATACATATTAATAATTTATAAATTTCAGTAACAGGATTTTTATGAATTGGAATATTATTAGGTGTTGGAATTAATTCGTAGCGTTTTACAAGTGATGGGAAGTACTTTCATTAATGTATTTTTTAATGCTCATGTGAAATAAATAACATTCTTTCATTAAAAAACGCTACGAATTAATTCCAACACCTAATAATTCAGACTCAAAGCTTGCAAGAAAAAAAATATAATAAATGTAATAAATAAATAAATTCTATGTTTCTTTGTTGATGTATTTCGTAATTAAATAAATTTTCTTTCTGTAACATAAAATATTAGTTCATTACTTGATGAAACAAAGAAATAAGTAATCTTTCCAGAATGTGTAAATGTATAATATTTTTCCGAAGATAGATATGTTTTAAATTTTTTTAAATATTATATGTCGCGCTCGTACACAGTTAGTTATTTTCAACATATATATGGAATGTATATGTGTTACTTGTTATAATCGATAAGTAACTGTGAAACGGAACAACTGCGATTAATAGCACGAAATGCATGAAACGTCGGCTACATTTCTATGAGTTGATCGATATAACATTGCATGAATGTTCAGTGCGTTTGAAAGCATCAATGACTTGTTGCATTACAACAAGCTTTGAGTCTGTACAAAATACATATATAAACAACATATTTTGAATAAAATATGAATAAAATATTTTTTGTATATGCTCATCAATACAAAGCGTTAATACAAACAAGCGATGCAGATATGACATCACTCACTCCCGATAAAATCGGGAAATAAAATAATAAAAGGTTTAACGTAACGCACTGAGTAAAATGTCAGGTTAAAAATGGACGGGCCAGAAGATTTTGATTATATTAATTAGAATTTCGGTTATCTCAATTAGAATTCTAGTAGATTTAATCAGAAAATTCTGATTGTCCATTTTCAATCAGAATTTCAATTAATCCAACCAGACATTTTTCTCACGCATCTTTAGAGATGACTAATCAAGAGCTGAAAGGCTACTTTAGAAAAGTTAGTTGCACGGTCAAGTTCATTGAAGAACGTTAGTTGCGTATCGCCTAAGCACATGTAGAACATTGTTCAGGACGAAGAACTTGATTTCGCTCGATCAACAGGTCTTAAGATCGCGACAAGTGCCGCTTTACACACAGAGCAAAGGTGTTGCGCTTGAGCAAGCAAGCGTGACAAGTGCAAGTGTATTAGAGTCTCGAACTTTGATTTACGTAGCAGCACTAGCAACCCGTGAAGGATCGTTGACAGCACGCCGATGTATTAATTATTCGCAGGAACACGTGGCTAGCTATCGCGTTAATAAACTTATATATGAAATCTATATGATAAAATATTCCGTTCTATTATTTTCCAGGGTGTACAAAAAAAATTATTCCGTATTTATATGGTGGATAGTACACATCATACTGGATAAAAAAGCCTTAGTGAGTTAGTGACTAAAGTCTTAGTAGTTGACATAGGTTAAAAATTCATTTCAAGTTGAATATTTAAGATATAAATAATTTTGTTAGTATCACTGATTTATTCGCATTCTACATGTCGAATGCGACGTGAAGATTTACCTCAGTGTTTGCAAACCACGTTCTGAATATTCTGATTTAATTTCCATACATTTAATTTCCATAATGAAAAATTTCATCAGAGAATCAGTGAGTTGACATCAACCAGTCGATTATGATTCGGATGAGCATTATTATTAGGGAGATCACTTTATATATTGTAATTCTCCCAAATAGATAGTGCTGAATGGTTTTTTTAACATCCTATATAAAGAGAATTTGTTTTATTTGAATATTTGTTATCATTTAATAAAAAAAAAAGCATTATAATTGCATTGGAATATATATGAAAAGGAAATTATACTATCTAATATCCCAATAAAGAAAACCTTTCTCATCGATTCGTGTTTTAATTAAGAAAAATATTAGTTTCAAATTGATGAGAAAATTCATAAATGAGAGAAAAAAAATTGTACTAAAGATTTACATAAGTCAATATTGATTAATATATCAATATTTGAATAAAATAATTTGAATACGATAATAAATAAAAGATAAATTGTTAAGAATAAAATTCTTTTACGTGAGACTTATATCATTTGCTAGTTTTTATAAGCGTGCAATAAAAAGTCATAAATCAGAGAAATAATCAACATTTTGATACGCTTAAATTGCGTATTTAATAACATTTCAGCAAGTGAGAAGATCATCTATGGTGATACGAGTGTTATCTTAATTGTCGATTATTTGAGAGCTTTGTTACCGTAATGGAAACAACACTCGATACGCCTTTTCGCGCGCCGTGTGAGTTTGTGAGTAATTAAGTACAGGAATGAAGATTGATTAACTACGCGAGGATGCTCGTTAAGATCTCATCGCTTTTGTATCGCAAACTTGTCGAAAATTCTCCTCTCTCTGTCCGTGTTTTTGTTACCGTTTAGGACTGTTAACGTTTGATCGAGCGTAAAAATGACCTAAAAAAATTATCATTAACGATAAATATACCTAACGATTCTACACTCAATTACTAATCCAAAGCTTTCTTTAGGTGTTACTAAAATAAAATCTTTGTCTTATAAAAAACACTTAACATTCCCTTATGTAATCTTTTAATTATGTATTTTTATTAACAATTGTCGGTTTATTCAAGCAAATATAAATTTGATAAATTTGCAACATTCGACACATATAGCAGAAGAAAATAGTAGTATCCATGAGTGTTGCGTATACAGTTTAATCTCCACAGAAATAAGATAAGAGAAGAATTATTCAGTGATTGTGTACATCTTAGTAATTTGTAAAGCAGTACTCGCGGTCGGGAAATTAATTCGGGCGCGCTCTCAACGGGCGGTACGTGACAAAACGTAAAAATTAAAAGCTTCATAGTCGCCGGGCATTCTGTGCCCGAGATTAATCGCCGAACACTCGGCACGGTGCTTCTAGACGAGGCAGAACTCTAAACCACCCCGACTGCGACCGCGATATCTCGCGCAAAGGGCGGACAGAATTACGTTAGCCTTATCGTTAGCCGTTAACCCACGTGCCCGTTTCCGAGTGATACGTACAGTACGCCGTTGAAATTGCACTGGGAGAAAAATAGCCCGGGGAAATTCCGCGATGTTAGCATGTCGTACAACGTCAGGCTACGGTCGCCCGTCGGGATAAGTATCCCAAGCGAATGAGAAATTTCCGTGGGAATTTTAATTGAGCTTCTGACGACTGGGGCGCAATAAGCGCTGGAAAGCGAGCTGCTTCCGACTCGTGATCTCGTCCAGCGCGACCTCGTCGTCTGCACCCGAGAGTAAAAACTTCGCTTCTTGTTGGAATTCACGTAATCCACGTAAATACATTTTTACGAACTCATCACCGACGTTTACTATTGTTTTTTATTCGAGAGTTTTTACTCGTCTTGTCTTTTGTTTGATTTCAGTGAACCTAAAGGATATTTTAATTTTTTATATTTTTCCATTGGTCGTTATTATTATCGTGGAACCATATTAAAATAATTTAATATGTATCCTTCAATTATCTTTATTAATAATTTTTCTCTTTCTCTTTTCTCGAAATAAATTTTTTGAAATAAATAGAACTTTAAATTTAAATTATATTAAAATTAAAGTTTTGTATTTTTTGACTAATTAATAATTAAGATCGTCTCAATCTATTTAGAACTACAAAAAATAAATTTTTGTTAAATTATCTAAAAGTTTAAATAGATGTAGTCTGAAAATAATTTTATTGGACACTAAATAAATATGTAGGACACTTAAGCTTGATGAACGATACTGCAAAAAGTTTTGACATTCTAACAACCAGTTTCAGCGTCCTATATAATTATTTTGATAGCCCAACAAAATTATTTTCAGATCTGTATCTAGCTAAATTTTTAGACACTTCAGCAAAATCGTTCTTTCCATTTAGCATTGTAATTTGTTAGCTTTATGATAATGATGTGTCATTATAATATGATATATCATTCGTATTCATTTATTAGTCATTAACTTATTATTTCTTTTTTACAACAATATAAATTTCTAATTTATTTATCTCAGCGTATTTGCAATGTGTGTAACGGAATCGTCGCTCATGTTTGAGGAATGAATCCTCGAGAACCGACAGCGCGGGATAGCCTACTGACGAAAGAGTCGTCTACTGACCACCTTTCCTCTCCACTGTCAGCAAACGCGTCAAGTGTAAATTGCAGTAGATTCAACCGATCTAGGTCAGATCCTTCGTGCACGACTTGTCGGAACTGCGACCGAGCGCTTCGCGATTAAACGAATCCGCGAATGTGGGAGACTCAGGTTTCCCTCTGAACAGGTTTCCCTTTGCGAGGAAGGTCTTCTTTCTCTCAGCTTCGGAAGCCCCTTATCGCTTCCTGAAATCATACCTGCGTCGGGATCGAGCTTCTTGATTTACGATCTGGGGATACGAAACTGCACACATCGCAGCTTTTACAACTCCACATATACGATTGATCTTTTCATACAACGCGCAATACTTTGCTCGCCAAACTGTTTCGATTCGCGGAATTTTGACGAGGGGATGATTTCGTGCGATACACGATTTAATGAATGGGTTGGAACAACACGCGAAATTCAAAGAAAGTTATCACGAGCAAATTGTACGGTTGCAATTAGAATTATAATTAATCTTTAACTGATACGGGGAAAAGGAGAAAAAGAATCACGCACGTCATGCTACAAGAACGAGATCATTGACATTTCTAAATTTTAAAGTGGGAATGTAGCATTAATAAAATATATCATGCAAATTAAGAAATGAGCACAGTGTTATAGATATTAAAAATAAATTAATAGTTTATTCATACAACATATTTTAAGAATAAAAACGATTCATAGACGAAAAGAATAGTTTTGCTGAAGCATCTAAAAATTTAACTAGATACACACAGATCTGAAAATAATTTTGTTTGGAGCTTCAAAATAATTATGTAGGACATTCAAATTGATTGCTAGAATGTTAAAGTTTTTGTAGCATTGTCACTAACGCTTATCATTCTACATAATTATTTTGATGGTCCAACAAAATTCAAATATGTATCAAACTAAATTTTTAGATAGTTAACCAAACCGTTCTTTTCAAGTATTCATTAAATTTGTTCAACTAATATAAAGAAATAATTTAACAACATATAATTACATAATCGATAAATGTTAACCCAATAAAATTCAAATTTATACCAAAACGTTAAAGTAATTAGGTTCTTATATAAAAATCGCAAAGATTAACAATAAGACCATATCAAAAACTGGTCATATATAAGTGATCGAATAAAATTAAAAAAAAACGGCAAAAATGTCTTAAACATTGGATATCATTTATTATACTTTTCACAGATTCTCTGATTAATTTGAAGTGTTAGAGATATTGCCTGCAGAGAAGTGTCTATTTGATGAATGTAATTATCATAAATACCCCAGTACAGTTAAGGGTTGCATTACAATAATTAGATATCCCATTAAATTGATTGCTCATAAATGGCAAAGTACATCTCTCAATATGCGCGATGGAAACGCCAATTAGTTTAATCGAGTCTCATTCACCTTCTGACGCATATCACGTGCGGAACGAAAGCATAATACAACTGGCGACGCGACGTTTACAAATGTTATACCGGTTATACCTGAAATCGCAAATTGTAGTATGTGCTAAATTATTTATGCTGACATGTCGGCTAGCTACAATGCTCGCACACCATCAATCGCTCAATTCTCACGTTAATGAGTTTGAACTTCAATTTATTTATTACTTCTGTCATATTATTTTCGTACATTGAAAACTTGGTTGCACGAAGATATAACGAGTGGCACGTTCAATTTATTATTCGTAGGTAATAAATTACTTGGGAATGACATCTAATGTACTTGCGATGTAATCTTCTTCAATTTTCAAGATGGAGATAAAAAACAATTTAATGCTTTCTCCGTGCGTATAAGACGCGCAGCAGCGGGACGTTCTCCATGGCGATATCATGTCGTTGTTTCACGGTTCTGGTTTAGTTGATTATTGTTATATGCATACATAACATCTCATTCGACTTGCCATGCCTTGAAGTGCTTCCACTTCAGACAGCAACAATAGTATGGAGAAATATGCAGAGAGCTAGCACGATGCGATAACGATACATTTAATCGTTTGATGTGGAGAGATACGAGACCATTTGCTTATGTATGCGCGCTCATAATTGAACACATTTATATTCGCTAAAGAATAGCGGACTCGCGATCGCACACTCATCGTTCTCATCATCGAAACAGCCGTTTGTGTCGTTTCAAAGGGATATCGAACCGGGCTAATAGTGGAGCTCTTTAGTACGTACATCCGCAGAATTTCTTCACAAAGAAAATCCAATTAGCGGTGCGTATGGCGAGCATTGGCGGCTGTATTTCCCTTCACGTTCATTATCATAGCCGTAGTCCATTAATCGGGTTATCAAATGTGGCGAGGTCGATCGTTAATGTCTATCCTACCTTATTGGACGCTGCTATAAATCCCACCGATCAAATTATATGTCGCGGGTAATGAGCATTTACGATAATAATATATTATAGTAATACTTATATTATTAATCCGTGCGTTATATTGTATAAACGGTAGCTTGTTAATCGCATGGTCGCATTTACGTTCAGTTGTTGCACCAGATTTATCATATTATAGTTACATAGCGCCGCTTGTTATTCCAAATAGATGAATCGCATGGATATTTTCGCATGTATATGTGATACCGTATGATCCACTACACTTTAGCGAATATGCTAATCATCGGCGCTAATCGGGCGGCCTGCTGCAGAATTAAAGCAAAAACCAGTTACGCATGAATTTAATATTAATATCGCGTTTCGCGTATCGTGCGCAACGATGAGAGAAGGTAAAGAGAATTTTTCACGGATATATCAACCCGACATTTCTTATCGTCACGACAAAGAAGGCGGAGAGACGTTTCCATCGAGCGCCAGCTAACTTCCGGTTGGCTCTCTTTCGTGAAAGCCGCGTATCTCGCGTTTTAAACTGCAGTAAAGAAAAAAATTCTGTGTCAGCTTGAGCTTAACGTCAGTGTCGCTCTTTAAATATAAAATGCGAATTGTTATAAAGCACGCAAGTCTTTGTCTCTTAACTCTTTCCTTGATAATTCATAAACTAGACAGATAAATTAACTAGAAGATTAATCGTCGAAAATTATTACATTATAGTAAAAAAAAATTTAAACTTTTCGACAAATCACCATTGTGTATTTTATTTCATTTACTATTCATTTTGTCGCTATTATATTTCAAGCGCAACAGACAGCAATAAAATCTTATGTGAAATGGAGAATTGCGCTTAAGAATTGCTTTTTATTCGAGCAGCCGCGTCTTTTATAGAACTCCTGTTTTTCGATCGAACCGGATAATCTCGAAAAGAAGCGCATCGTCTCACCAATATTGATTTAAGAATAATAAGATGAATGATAAGAGAAATTCAGAAAGAAATAAAAAATGATTCTCGTTTATAAGTAATTAATTAATAAATTGACTTATATAAGAATTAAAAAATATTACACAAAAAAATGTGGCAATGCAACTCCAATAAATCTTTTGAAAAAAATATTCGAAGCAAAAAACTAACGTAATACTCTTATGCACAATCAATATTTACTCTTTCAAAAAATATTGCAGCACAAGAGCAGCACGCAAATACAATACACGCACCGTTGTTATATTTAACAAAATAAATTTAATAATATTAGTATAACTTTTAGTAACGTGCAACTTTCTCGCAAATTATTAATGGTATTGAATATAATATTTATAATTCATTTTATATGTGGGATGTTAACAAACTTCAAAAATTGATAAGAATATAAATGCTTCAAAATGCGTTCTATAACAACAACTTTATACGAATGTAATTACAGTATTGATGATCATTTGCAGGTAGGCATACGCGTTGCGTAATTTAATTTAATTGCATAATTTATATCGCATCATGTGCAAATATAGATTCTTCGTAAATGTGAATATTATTAACGCACTTTTGTCTTCTAAATAATTATTGGCAATACTTTGAGAACAGATTTACATGATTTAATAAAAGTCCATAAGTATTCACAAACAAAAATAGATCCTCTCAACACGTTAGGTATCGATGTTGAGGAAAGCTCACGGTTGTAATACGTATTTCACAGGAAGAAGGAAGCCATTCGCGATGCCAGCTGAGAGGAAGGAAGCGATTTAATGCGATCTCTTGGATCATTTTTCAATGTATGCTACGCGAAGATGTGCTGTCTATTAATACGTAATCGGTTTTATGACATCGCGAGTCATCGTGAAACGCCATTTGGAACTCGCGTCGACTTTTGCAAAGGAATGCTCGTGCAGGTCTGTCAGTACAATTTTACATACTGTAAACAACACATATACGCAAGAAAATAGCACTAAAATAAATTCCTAAAAAAATTTATTCAAATAATTTTTGTTCATATTTTTAAAAAATTGTAATATTTTAATATTAATTTTTGTTCTATAATTATTTTGCCGTATTTTTATAGTGTTAAAAATTAATATTATAATGTAAAAATATATAGTAAAATGCAGGTACTTATATTAAAGAGAAATCTTTATAAAATTAAAATTAAAAATTATGTTTACAAATAATCTGATTTAAAATAAATATCTGTCTTTACTAGAAAAATGTCTATTACAGTCGAAGCTGGATCTTCATTGCTTTAAATAATTCAATCTTGAATTACTAATATATACTATGTATATACTTGCATATATACCATATTGAAGTCTTTTTAGAACTGCGCCGAATTATTTTTCCGGACTATAAACGCAATTAAAACTCTAGTAATCGCGAATTAAATTGACAAGCAATTTAATAATTTGATGCTAAATATGTTGAAACTGTTAATAAATTTATTGCACAGTTCTAAAAAGACTTCAATATGGTATATATATATATATATATAGGGATACATATATAGTGTATATTAATAATATTCAAGATTGAATTATTTAAAGCAATGAAGATTCAGCTTCGTCCGTAATAGGCATTTTTCTAGTATTGATTGTATTTCTCACATATGCGATCTAAAATAAAAATTCTTAATATTGTTTATATCTATCTTTAATATGTAAAATAATAAACATTAAAAATACAAACGATAAATAATTATAAATAATTTACTCTTATATATTTCAGAATTCTTAAAAATTGAAATGCGATTCTTTTAAAATCCAATTATATAAATGTGAGTTATTTATAATTGGATTTGAATTTTTTTATACTCATTAAAAATATTTTTTCATTTTTAAATCAGATTTTTAGTAAATATAATTTTAAGTTTTTATAGTCAAAAATCTATCTTTAATGTAAGTATCTAGTTATTTTTGCTTCTATTTATATTAATTTATATATTTGTAAATATTGTTATAGTATTCAAAGTTTTAGTGGAAATTTTTTTTTTATATTTTTCTATTTATTTTGGTACCGTACAGATTAAAATGTACGTGAAGCTCACTAGTGCGCTTAATCTTATTACCACAGTTTGTTTGTTAGTTACTTCCTCGTTTATTAATAATAGCATGTTCTCTTCATACCATATTTATCTGACTGTCTCGGAAGTACATCTTCACATGGACATCTGCATAAGCAATCGGAACCGGAACCGGGCGCGGATGTGCACACGCGTGTATGCGCAGCGACGTGTATGCAGAACGTGCCGGTATAAAAGCTTAGAAAATACGCTGGTAAGTTGCAGTTCTCACCTAGCCGCCTCAAATATCGTAATGGTGAAGATGACTTTCAAGGTAGAGTGTCGAAACTCGTCGCGAAGGAAGGAAACGTGACGTGGATCAGAGAAAGTGCTCATTAAAGAATAGCTCCGCGACACAGAGACGAAACAGATAAAAAAAGAGATAAAAGGAGAGGGAAAGAAAAAAGAAAGCAGAAGGAGAGAGTGAAATATAAAGGGTTAAGAAGGGAATAAAGATGCGGTGGATTCTAAATTGCCATTAATTACGCACGTATAATTGGCCCGATAATATGCGCTTGGAAGGAAGTAAATAATTCGACATCGGGAAGGTAGCTCAACGCGGTTTTCTCGGAGAGCTAAGCAATGTCGTGAATGTAAAATGGGATTAAAGTGTTCCTTGACATTAAGTCTACTCGATGTAATTAGTTCATTCAGCTGGATTGCCACGAGCGTAAGTTTTTGCAAAAGATATAGTGTACGTTTCACAAGAGAACAGGGTGTGCTCAAGAGATGGTAAGGATTCTGGGGTTGAACTTCATGAAAATTAAAAAGTGCACGCTGACTTCTAACAAACGTTTCTCTTTAATTGTATTAAGCGCTTCTTTTGTGCTCGGCTAATCTTGAAGTCTTCTCAACCTCAGAGGTCTTATGTTAGTTGTTTTATTATAGCTAAGAGCTTCTATTATTTTCTTACGTACATGTGTGTGTATACGAGTGAATACATTTTCTGCTTATATATTTTAACAAACTCGCGTTTTACTTCTATTGTAAGAAAAACTGATATTAAGAGCCACAAAAGCTTTTAAATTAAGTTATTATTCTGATAATGTAAATTTTGATGATTGTGCAAAATTGTTTATTAGATTAAATTTGTTTATTATATATGCTTTAAATTTTGGGCGAATTATAACATGTAACATATATAATTTTTTGATAATATTACATTAAATATACATGATATTGTGAAGTTTCTCATAACTCGACGAGTGCATGTAAAATCTTACATAGTACATTTTAACATGCACATATTCTATCTCTTTTCGCATATATTTTACTATATTCCTAACTTGAGCGTATACTTATATATGTAATAATGCAAACTGTACTTCTCCACGTGCACTTTACATATATAATTATTACGATAAAACAGTGTCTGCAAGTTGCATTAGTTTTGACAAAATTTACATAAAATAAAATAATAATTTATGCTTGTATCTTATCGCTTGTAACATAGTCAATATTTTCAATCAAGTATCAATTTTGAATAATTTACGATATATTGTGTTTATCATTTTACGTGCGTGTTCAATCTTGCTTGAAGATAATATAATAATCTGCTGATTACATCAATTTATAATTACAAGTTAAAAGATTTTAATATCAAGTGAAATACTTTAATTTTTAGTCGCGAAGGCTGATGAAGCGGAAAACAGTTTTACTGAAATATCTAAAAGTTTAGCTAGATATAAATCTGAAAATAATTCTGTTTGGACCACAATATTGTAATTATGCAGGACACTCAAGCGCCTCAAGCTAGTTGCTGAAACGTTAAAACTTGTTGCAGCATTGTCATCACGCTCAGGTTCCCTAAAAAAATTATTATGATGGTCCAACAAAATTATTTTCAGATCTGTATTCAGCACAATGTCAAGTCTTTTAACATAAAATCGTTCTTTTCATGTAATTAATGTTAATTAGAATTAATTTAATTAATCTATTAATTTTTAATTAATTATATAAAATGTATTACGCGGTTTATATTGAAAGAATGATTTTAAAGTATCTAAAAATAGATATAGATTTAAAAAAAGTATCTAAAAACTAGATACAGATTTAAAAGAATTTTGCTGGACCATCAAAATAATTATGTATTTTGATATTCTGATAATCAGCTTGAACGTTTTTTTACATAATTACTTTATACAAATTTGTACAGCTAAATTTTTAGATATTTCAGCAAACTCGTTCTTTTCGTGTACGAGCAAAGACGAAGAAACTTTCTCCGATGAATCGTACGTCCATTTCGCTCTTTCAATCGAGTCACTTCCATCGTATTGGTTTACGTTGGTTTGAACATTGACGACCGAGCTGTCAGGATCCCCGTAATTAAAAACGAGAGGTCGATGACTCGGCCATCGCTACTCGATGTCGATGTATATTGTAAATGTCTAGAGTTTCATCATGGGATCGAGTGAGTTTTGTATACACAAGCGACATCGATCGTATAGATCGTATAGATCACGGTTACATTTCCGTGCAATTTTGACTCATCCAACATATTTTATCAGCTTGAAATATTCCACCTTGTTTGACTGTTTATACAGATACATGAAAAAGGTATCTGACACTGGAACACATAAAAATGTTTAAATCATATCTTCCTTCGCTCGGCAATTCCTTCCCGTCAATCGATTTTATTCTGCAATAAAATTTTTTTCTAAAAGAAGCTTTTTTCCCCATAAATAAGAAAATCGCAATGGACCAGGAAAATTACGAAGACGAGTAAATATATCCAACGCTCATGTAAATGAACTATTCGGTTCATAACGCACGCTATTTACAATCATGATCGATAACTACCAGAGCATCGAAAGCCCCTTCCGCTGTGTCCAGAGGTGAGTCTCCGGACAACACGACACCATCGACATGAACTTCTTGTGTCGCAGGTCACCGTCGCACTAACCATTGGCCTCGCCCTGGTCGATCGATCAATCGCCGGCGTGATACTGGACCATGATCATCATGTCTCGGTGGCTAGCTCGTACATGCATTTTCAAGGGCCAGTACAGGGACCCGAATACGAAGTGAAAGTGCCACACGTACCTGTGGACCATCTTAGTGAGCACAACTTTCTGGGCCACAACGAGCATCACCATCACGACGGTTACACAGTCGACTATGTGGCGAAGCCAAAGTATGAATTCTCATACGGTGTCGAGGATCATCATAGCGGCGACTTTCACGGCCAGAAGGAGTCCAGCGATGGTAAGTGAAAAAGGACGAGTCACTTTTATACTTCCGTGACTTTCGCGAGACGACAATGCTACGAGCCGAGTCTTTGAATGGCCGGCTACCTGTGGCTACGTCGTTTATCCGATTTCCACTGGCGCCAACACGACGTTCCGCTGACGTCGGCAAAAATTGCCATGGGTGAAAAGAAAATTGCATTTCTGCGAAGACTGTCCGCGAGCGCACCCTCCGACACATCGAGAATAGACGAGCCAGTATATGCGAATACTTATGCGTACGTGTATGGATGTGAGTATATGTACATTCGTGTCAACTCTTCAGTTGGAACTACGTTTTCTTACTTGAGTTGTGAAGTTGACTCGAATTGTAAACTGGCTTCAACAGCACATCGGTACGATATCGTATAAGCATGCCGTGTCGAAGTATAAACTTACCTTAAAATAGAACAAACTTTACAAATGCATTCCTTAATCAGTTGGAATCAATTCTTCTTTAGAAAATGAAAGAAAGTGTTCAATTTTTTAATTACAAGCGACTGAAAAACATTTCGAGAATTACGCTTCAAAAATTTAAATAAATAAAAACGATCTTCGTCTGCACTTTAAGCAAATTTTGTTTGAACAGAATTTTTTGAGTTTTAAATATGTCACGGTACGTAATGTAAATATAAAAAAAATTATGATAGAAGAGCGTTCCTTATTAAACCTTCATTTTAAAAAATTAATTTTGAATTAATTAAAATTATTAAAAGATACGTATGCAAAGATTCAAACATTTCATTTAACATTTTGCATAATTGCATAAAAGTGGAATTATTTAAAATTATATACATAATATTGAGATAACTAAACTTTGCGCGCGATTCTAATGAAATAGTTTCTAAAATAAATTTAAATTTTTATTGTCATGCATAACAATTGAAAAAGCAAAGAAATCAATAGATAATATTTATATAGGTTGCTCTAATTCTGGAATTATTTTACATCAGAAAAATTTCGTCAAACAGGATTTATAAAGTAATTATTGATAACATAAAAAGTTATTATTAACCTTCCGTCTGCAATTCGAATTTTTTTTGGCACGAGCGAAATTTTACTCCCAAACTTCGAAATAAAAGAGAGTGGAATCCGGTTCCCTTATTGCTACGTTATACATTTTTTAACAAATTTCCACTTTTACTCATTTTTGCTAAAATTTCAACTTTTATTAAATACAGGTTTTAATATTTGGGTTAAAAAACTATTCGATAATGAAATAGAGAAGTTAAAAAATTACCCTGAATTTTTCCATGTTTTTTAAAAGCTTGAATAGTAAAAAAACTTGGGTTGGACAAAAAAGAGCCAGATTGCGAGCAGAGAAAGTAAAAATATAATAACACTAGACGGAAAAGATTTAACCATTTTTCTATCTCCGGTTACGGATTATCCACAATCTCGAACTGCATCAAGAAACTCCTTTCTACCTCTTGAAAGCTATTTCTTTCACGCAGGACACGGCGTGACCGGGGAGTATACCGTGAAGGATCCAGGTGGCAGCCTCCGGGTCGTCACCTATCACGCGGACAAGGAGGGATTTCACGCAGTAGTACACACTACCGGGAAGAATGATCATTCAGGCGGAGTCTACGGCGGTCAAGGACATGAAACCCAAGATCACTTACACGAGTATGCCGCGTTATCCGCGCACGATGCAGCGTTCTGAAAGAAAACTATAGCGACCATCATGACAACTGGTGACTGATCGTTTTTGTTTGTACCTGGCACGATTAGACTTTTCCTTTCCCGAATCGTCAACATTGATGTTTCCGTTTTGTATACCAAAGGTAACAACGGTGCTGTCCATCCGACATTACACGCAAGGATAACGTATCGTATATTTGTAAATATATAGTTTATCCCTCTTGTACACGATAAACGACATAAACATGATGGAAGAATACATGTTTATTCCTTTTGTGTTATGTAGGCACTAGTATGCCCTGCTTTTCCAGTATATAGAAAATTATTGACAAAACGTGATAGACACATAAACTATATGAATAAAAATTTACAAGATTAATAAAGGTTTCCGATGAATAATTAACGTTTCACTTAATTGAAGTAACGTAACCGAAAATATTTTTTATTATGTTTTCCTATTCTTTTATGCATAAAACTCTTTTTATATTTATCGAAAACCTTTTAATTGATTAACATTTTAATCGAGCGCTCGAGTTTATTTGAAAACTCCCGCTGAAATGAGTGAAAAGTTAAATATACAATATAAGCCACCCACAAGTTATAATTACTCAATTTGCGAGAATTTCTGCGCTTTACTAAAATTACTCGATGGCCCGAATTCTGACTGGATTCGTTAAAAAAAAAACAATATAAAATATTTAAAAAATATAAAACATTTCTAAAAATACAATAAATTGATCATTTTGTAGTCCCAATTACAATATTTATTATCGAATTTATTTTCGAAAGGATATTAACACTACTATTGTTTACATAAATTTTACATGCTTTTATGAATTTGACAGACATTGAAAGGTATATTTTATTTCGAATTATATAGTATTTTATGGCAAAAACAAAGTGATGTGTGCCTAAGCTTATTAACTGATACACACCTGATCTGATTATAAAAGGTATACGAGAACTATGTCTCAACATGTTACATAACAGCTCAGAAAGATAAAGTGACAGTGATGATACACGCGTGGTGCAATTACTTTAAAGTTATGCTGTAAATTATCTGTCGCATTTCAGTGGGACGCGACATAATATGCATATACTGTAATAACATGGAGGTCGCATTGTTACGAGATAGAGCATCTTATTATGCGACTATCGATCATTAATACTAGGAAACTGTGTGACAGAAGATCCGCGAGCAAACACATGTAACGGGTGAATCGCGAGGTATTGCGCACTAATGAAAATAAACTGCTCGTAACAGAGGAATACGAGTGATAACTTCTAATGTTCTTAAATGCGAGGAGATTCCAATTGCCACTGATCACGTGGATTATCGAGTAACGAGTGGCGCAGGGTTGATCGCTGGCGAAATGAAAATCCAGGTCACAGAATTGAATTATCCATTGAATATTATGGACGCGCGGACTAGAAATTGAAAATCATCATCGGCGATGTTGTTATAAAGTAAACCACGAAAAAAAGCGCTTCTTTTCGTATGTTTAACAAAGAGTTAAAAAGCTCATTTAGAGCCCTCCTCTCTCTTTTTTTCTTTTTTTTTCCCTTTTCTCTTTCCTTTCTTTCTCTTACAGCGCGGTTTCGTGTTACTAATATACTAACAGAAGTTCTTGTAATTACTACTTTTAAAAAAGAATAATTAAAGTAAGCGAAAGGAGTGCGCGTTTTATTTATGAAAAGCCACGTACTGAACATTCGCAAAACAAATATCACATACAAATAAACATCATAAAGTGATGTTTTGCGAATGTTAAACGTAACAAATTTCGAGAAAACAACAAATGGAAGGTGAGTCGAGAATGCTGTAAAACAAACCAAAAAGCAGAAGAAAGATATGTTTTGCAAGTTACAGAATAGAAAAATTTATATATTTTATGTATTTTATGTATGAGTCGCAACAATTGAATATTTAAAGGTGATTCTTCTGTAGTATATAATTCGGGAAAAGAAGAGGAAGAGTCATTTAATTCGATCTTATCATTGGAACAGACAAAGACGAGCACATCGTTAAACTGTATCTTGCACAATCTGTCTGATAATAACAAAATGTCATTATCAAGAATGTTTTGAGGAAAAACGCTTAATCCCATCGAGGATATTTCCGAAGCAATAGCGCACACGACCTAGGGGAGATAAAAGAAACATATTCTCGAGCTAACAATAGCGAACGATGCCGATGCAGAAGTGCTTGGAGAGAGGCAGAAGGTGAGAATTCGCACAACGTTAACGCTCCAAATATTACGTATATTACGTCATTAAATCGATATCGACATTTCCGATAAATATTCGCAACACATTATAAGTATTGCAACGAATCAGCAATGTACATTTCAATAAGCGACAAATCTCATATCGATAAGACTAAATATCAGTGGTGGAAAGAAAGTGTCTAATAATTTTATCCGTGTGTCGCTTAAAACTTACACTCGCGTGACATCGAAATCGCGCCCACCTTACGTGCCTTCGTCGTTTCGAACGATCGTGATAACGACTGTTATATATGTAGATATTTCGAGGGTGTTTCCAACCCCTGAGAGTCGGCCGCCTGCAGCAATTTCCGCAATACCGCGCGAGCTACTAATTACTGCTGGCATCGCGATGATTATTGCTCCCGCTGCTCGTACCTTCAACAAATCGCTCGTGATCGAGCCCTCCGCTACCGCGACGTAAATGTCGTATGCTGTCTGACAAAGGAGAGTTTATACTCGGTTTACCTCCGATCCTCAGCCGCGTTTACTCTGTAGAGAACATTCTAGAGTGAATTTCACCTCATCAGTATTACCAAGAATTTCGTAATATTCGAAAATACGAATGTTATTGTAAAAATTTAGAAAAATTTGAAAAATTTCACGTTATTGGAAGATTTTTATTTTCCTGTAATAATAATAAAGCAAAATTTTGAAAGGGGTATTAATCAATGTAATTACAGTTTTAATTACTGTATACCATGTAATCTTATTTGGATATAGATTTTGAACATTCTCACGTTTTATCAACCGGTTGATAACCATTGCTTACGCCTGTAGGGCGAACAAATTAATAATTCATATTGCTGATTGGAACATACGATTGTTGCAATCAAGGTTGTCTCGTCAACATAACGAGGACTTCGTGCATCATGGTTTTATTTGCGTACTCGAAGCATTATAATAATTATAATGCGAACATGTGCATTATGCAGCATATCAAAACGTATGTAGTTACGCGGATTGTAATTCTCTGAAAGTGCTATTACAAAAGCGCTTTTAGAATAGAATATTTCCGCAAAATATCTACAAAATTTTTAATAAATTACCAGGATTTTTTGGAATTATCTAAAAAATTTATAATGAAGTACTTTTTAAAAAATTTTCTTATTTTTTTAGTTTAACGTTTTGTTAATGTTTCTTTTAACACTTTCTATTAACTGTTTTATAATAAATAAAATGCCATTTACAAACTTTGACACGTTAATGTCTAACATATTGTAGCTTTTATAATTCTAAAATAATTCTATAATTTATAATATATATTCTAAAAATTGTCAGCTCATTAAAAAGATTATAACACTCTTTATATCAGATATTTAAGCTTTTTCCAGAAATTTCCAGAGGAACATATGCGGCATCTTGAATATTCCACAAAAAGAGGCTCTGCATGATGCACTTGCTATGCTGGGCTCGACTCGACCGTAAATTTGCACACGACTAGCAAGCTTGATATAAAAAAAGCACGAAGTATAATTCGTCTCGCGAAACAGCAGAGAAAAGTAGACAACCGATTGGCGAATCGTAATTTTTGTGAACTATTTTTCCGCGCGCATTCACAGTAATAAATCATTTTACGTAATACTAGCAAATCTCGTATGATCAAGGAAGATAATCGCTAGATATAATAATTGCATTGCGTAAATAGTGACTACAATTGTCTATATGCCAATATATTGAAATATTTTTTTATAAATATGTTTTATAAATATATATTGTATATTATAAGTATACACATATATAATTATTTTAGAAAAAATATATAATTATTTTATCTAAATTTTAAGTAACTCTCCTTTTATCTAAATTATGTAAAAGGAGAATTACTTAAAAATTACTTCTGCAACAAATAAATTAAAATCCAAATTAAAATTGAGTAAAAAAATAACTCCTAATCATTACTTTAAAAAATAATTGCAATATGAACACATGCAATTTGCTGCAAAATAATCGTACAATTATGAAAATATAATTTTTGTAAGCATTAAATTTTGAACCCATTATTTAATTATAGATATATGACAATTATATATTTTCTATAATAATATAATTATACATTTTTTTACAAAATACATAATTCTAAAATAATTCTAAAATATATAATTCTAAAATAATTATGTATATCCTTTAAAGATCTTAATAAAAATTAATTTGTTGAAAAATAAATTGAAAAATAAATTGAAAAATAATCGTACAATTATGAAAATGTAATTTTTGTAAGCATTGAATTTTGAACCCATTATTTAATTA
>NW_011627575.1:222405-249413 GCF_000204515.1 Acromyrmex echinatior | reverse complement strand
TATATATATATATATATATATATACACACACACACACAGCTAATAATTGATACATTTTATAAATGATAAATAAGATGTTCCAACATATTTAAATATGTAAATTTATCGTCCATTATTGAAGGAAGGATGATTGTCGTCATATTAGTCTTTACATGTGAAAAGAGCTATTATGGTGGCACTGAAACAGTCACATTTTGAGGCAAAAAGTACAGTGAATTAATGAATTATGACAAATCTTATTAAAGGAAAACTATAAGATTTAAAAGATAAACTCTCTAAAAAGGCGAGTCTAAAAGTTAATGTTTTCATAATTTAGACAAATTGATGATCAAAAATGTAAGAAAATATCAATTTTCTCTAATTAATTGTAAATAAATGAATGAATAGTCCCAAAATTTTTAGTTCGTTTTAAGCGTTTATTAATAACTATGACTACATATTGTAATGTAGAAACTGATATAACAGATATAACAATTAAAGTTTATGGAATGGACGGTAACGTTTTGCGAACTTGCGATTGCCCGAATATCTAGTTTTACAAATCAAGTTTTACAGAAGAGCAATCTTCACGCTTGTATTTTCGTTTTAAAACCAGATTGTTAAGAACAATTTAATCTTGAAAAAGATTTGACCAACTTTTATTTTGCGAATGCTTCATTTTTTTGCAATTGGAAAATAATCGAAAGGCATCGCTAAAAATCGGTGAATTTGTCGATAGCCATACGGGAAAATATTTTCGGCTCGTGCACTCCACGCGGTAATAATTGAAGCTAATGATGCCAAATTGCTACATAACTGTAGCAATCGCAAGAATCTCAAAAACTCAATCATTTTGAAGATTTTTATTGAAATATTGTCTAAAAACCTCTCCACATGTTTATTTTATCGTAGATATAACTTCAATTTTTACGTAGTCCTTGAAATAAAAATAATGAAAGCATTAACACAGCACAGTGGTGGAGCGCAATACATATTCTCAATAATTTTACATTAATATTATATATAATATTGTATTTATATATATATATATATATATTGTATATAATTGTATAATTACATTCTTTTTCTCAGTATATAATATTTTTATTAAGAATTATCCGATTAATGCAGAAATGAATTTAAAAGTCATATACCCAGAAATAAAAACAATTACAGTATTTACAATATTTAATTTAATTTTATATTATTTAATGGCTTACAGAATCTTCTCAAGAGAAAGATAGTCTTTTAAGTATTAGGCCACCGTCATTAACCAATAATGAATATCGTCAATTAAATACTTCATTACCCATACAATCGAGATACTATCTTCGAGTAATTTTTTGTTGGCAAAATCGAAATAACAAAGTACCTACGATCGCAACAGTTTATTCAGATTACAATTAACAAATGTGTAGACACACATGCGTGTCTGACCTGTATATGCGTGCGGAATTGGCAATTGGTACGCGGCCTATAGGCTACACCGGTATTTCCCGGCCGATTGAAATACAGGCCCCCGGTTTCGACATGTATAGTTGTATCGGCCATTCGGCCGCTTCCAACGGCAAACCTATCGATTATCCGGTCGCGCGTTTCTATCACACTCCGTCCATTTGCAAACTGATTCATTATAATTGTAGCGTCAAAGTGGCCCACGTCCGCTGATGTATGCGCGATTTCACGCGCAGCACGCCGCGCGGGGGGCTTGTCATCGGGCTTGTCGTCGCGTGGCACGTTTACGAGTTTATTTTACGAAATAATCCGGCCAGGCCATCGCGCGATAAATCGTTCCTCGAGTTTTATCTCGTAATTGAATTCCCCGGCATGGCGAGAGTTAACGTTAACGCTCGCGCGTTACGCGGAACGACAGGCTGCCGAAGAGTCGATGCTGTAACGTTGCTGCAACCAGGTCTTCACATTGACGCTTGTACGCGGAAATTGACCGTGCTCGTTATTTATATACGTGATCCGAAGGCGTGCATTATTTTGATAGTCTTCATTATATTTATAATAGGCAATTTATAGTACAAAACAGCGTTATTATATATTCGTAAATTATAGTTCGATGGATCTTGTTTAATAATCATTTATTTTTACAAAATCACTGTTGTTTCCAATATAGGTAAACACCGCCTTTGTTATCGATGTTTGAAGTGTTTAGCATTCATAATGTATTATTCAGGAATGCTTCGTGCAAAACGAGCGAAAATGCACTAAATAAATTTAGAATTTAAATCATTACTACTGTTGCGAGAACTTTAACGTTAAGTCTACTTATAAGCTTATAACTTTTACGAGCGACTATATTGGGTGTTTCGCAGCCAAATACTTTTGATAGCGTATTCTGAAGATTGAAATAAAAAAATCTCAAAATGAAAATGCCGAGTCTCGTACAACGTTTCTCGCTTTATAAACGACCGAAGTTAGCTTAAAGTTTGCAGTAACATTATTAAACGCGTAATCTAGACGTAGTTTTAAGGAAGGGTCGAAGAAACTTCGCGCTGTCGACTGTTTTTCTAACCAGCCCCGGAGAAGAACTGAATCCCGCGCGTTAATAAGCTTTATTTTTACAGAGCGGCTCGGGGCCGCGAGTTGAACTTTCCGCGGGGTTTTTCTCTATTTAATTTGGAACGCGTCAGGTGGTTAGCAGTACAACGTTCGCAAAGTAGCTAAGTGGTTCAATTGCGGCGCGGCACGAAGCGCGCGACCATGGACTACTGCCGTAGCTCGTCGCGGAAAGACTTTCGAGTGTACCAAAGTGCCAAGCGGAAGTGACAAATTTTCGATGCAGAGAGAATTGCGAGAGAAAGAGAAAGAGAGAGACACTCCTATTTTTCCGCCGCAAATAACGTCACCGAAAATGAATAACGTGAGAATCAAATGCTCGCGAGAATATTACAAATTTGCGAAGCAATCGTCCGGATACTGCTTTAATCTTCCTGGAGTATTGTCTACTTGGAAAGAAAAGCCGGAGATTGATGAACGTGACTTTTTACTTCTTGCTATGCTCATGCGAATCGAGTTTCACGAACGCGTGCGTGCATACACATACGTAAAAATGGGAATGGAGTTATATGTTTATTTGCTTGTTGACAACAGAATTCTTTTCATATCAACATATTAATCAGTATGATAAAATATATACTAAATATATTTAATGAATATTCTAACTCGTAAAAATGTATCACATATCACTGTACCGTTTTATCATCTGAGATATTTTGTGCCTCTAAAAGAGTTCAAATACTATTTTTTACGAGCTATTTTTTATAAAATTTTTCGTGATGCTATTAATTAACACTATGAAATACATGCTGCAAAAAAGTCAAACAAAATAACGTAAAAATCGATGAATGACTAATAAATTTCAATTTTCAGACATTATATCTGTGAATATGTCTATTTGACGTTTATTTGTTTTGACGTACACTGCTATAGACAGTATAAAAAACATAAAGAATTTCACGAAATGAATAATTTGCTGTTTCAAAATCTGCATTGAAAGGATTCATTGATGCATCAAACATCCCCACTGTAGCTTGAATGGTTCGATATTTGAACTGTGTGGGCGATTCGTGTCAGCGATGCAACCGCGATGATCGAGATCTGAGAAGGAAAGAGAAAAAATGAAACGGAGTCTGTGCTCTTAAGAGCAAACTGAATCAATAGCCCAATCTACTGTGACCCGTAGGCCAAATGTGGGTCATACCGTTATCCAGTTCTCACTCTTCCCTGCCACTCCGGTTGCGCGTTCGACTGCCATTCTCTTTCTTCCTTTCTTCACGCTATTTATTCTCTTCGCGCCCCTTATTTCCGCTCTCATTCATCCCTCGCACAAACACGCACACTCAGATCCTCTCACTCTATCTTTCGCGTATGTCTCTGCACACTCCTGCGTAATGTTTCCTGCAGTCTTATCCTCATGCGCGCTGACACACACAGTTTGTACATTTCTCATAAATAAATTCCGAGGAACGTTTCGTAAGCAATTCTTATCCTTCGCGACTGATACAAACATGGAAAGAACAATTTTGCTGACTTTGTATCTAATAAAAATTCTGCTAGATATAGATCTGAAAGTAATTTTGTTAAATCATCAAAATAACTATGTAGCTAACTCAAACATGATAAGCAATATTGCAAAGTTTTGACAATTCTGCAATCATTTCGAGCGTTTTATATAATTATTTGATGGTTCCTGGCTGAGATAATATTTTTTGTAATAAGTTTTTTACAGTGTTTCAAGACGCCTAACATTATTGTAGGATCGACGATCAATTTAATAGTTATAGAAATATACACATTCCTTTTTTTGCTAAAGTACACACACTAGGGTCCCATCCATATTTGTTACTGTAACAATAAAAATAGACATATTTCAAAAAAAGACAAGACCAAACGAGATTCAATTAAATAAAATTAAATTGATAGATCAGGGTTTACGAGCCTAGGCTAGATTTTATTTTATTACTAACTTTTAAACAAAGTACGGTTTAAATCGTATTGACTCTTTCCTTATTTGATTTATTTATATATCTGGATCAACTTATTATTATTTTAATGATTTAACAAAATTCTTTTAATCTGAATATCTAGCTGGTACTAACTAAACTTTAGTAAAATTATCCTTTGCATGTAATATATACTTGCGGAATTACGTATTTAGCACGTTCGTTACGACACAGCTTCATCGATTTTGTCTCTCCTTTCTCTGGGATTATAATTGTAACTCAAGAAAATATTTAATTCCAAGTATATGGTCAATTACAAGCAGGTCAAGCTTTGTATGAAAATTTTTCTCGTGAAACATATGCAGCGGAAGCTCCTCTGTATGTGTATAATGGCTTTCCAAGGAGATGACTTCCCAGTCGCATCTCGTGTGTAAACGCTTTGTTACACAACATACATTCTCTGAAGAACGTACGTTGTATGCACGCGCTCATCGTTATGACATTTTGGATAGTCTACAAAATTATAAATGACTTCTCTTAGATCATGGAATAAAATCTAAGAGAACAGAAATAATTCGGGCAGACAAAAACGTAACTCATAAATATTCTGAAGATCAAATTTATTTTAGACAACGATAGCACTGGCGCTAATTGTTAGTATCTGTCGTTACACATACACTGAAAGAAGAGTTGTTGCATTAATTGGATTTCTGGTTGAAAACAGACAAATCAGAATTTTCTGTGATTGAATCTATTATAATTCTAGTTGAGATAACCAAACTTCAAATGCTTAGAAAATTTTCTGATTTGTCCATTTTCAACTAAAAACTTTTTGTATAAAAAAATAATGAAGCCGTATTTGTTAGAATCGTGACTTAGATGGCAGAATAACGATTATCGTTAATATTAATAAACGTTTTTTAAATTTTCTCAATTTTTATCCTAATATCGGCAGTGAAGGAGACGCGGCATTTTCCATGTCGTCGTGATGATCATGACGCTACCTCCGAAAAAGAGATAAAGCGACGTGCCGGAAGATAAATCGCCGCTTCGTAATCTTTCCGAGAAGATAAAAAGCATGGCAAAAATTTATGAGAAAAATTATCATAGACAATAAAAGAAACCAAGGAAATGACGCGTTCACACGAATATTCGCCGTTTCAAATTTAATGATCTGTGCGTATTATGCGATATTATGTTACCCGACTTACAATTAGTGGAAATATGTCTTTTAATATTCGTACTTCTATCCGTATCCATTATAGTTACAAATCTAGGAAAGCCGCGTAAGAGACACGATCGCTCTCAAGTGTAACTGCCTGCGACAAGATAATCTCGGATAACTCGATTAGTCTCAAATTTGCATACATGATGAAATCTTGGCATAGAGTAGGTTAATTACAAATAATACCGACGTTATGAAATTATAAAGCTCTAATTACCAATGGTACCTGAATTACAAAAGAGAAAATTTATGTAATTATATAGTACATTTCTGTAATTGTTTTCCTGCAGAATTAGAAAAGAAACTGACAGAAAAGAATGCACGAGAAAATACGCGATTATATCTTTTTCCTACGTTTTCTTTTATCTTATCTTATTATCTATTTTTCATACTATTATTCTGTTCTACGAATAAAGAAAAAGCGCTCCTTGTATTCAAATATGCAATAGATAGCTCAACACTTGGTCGATTTTCATCGCAAGGAAACTTTTACATACTATTATGCATATCGTAGCGTACGAATCGGCACTTGACGATCTACGAACTCGATACTCTTCGATGGTGCTCCACAGTATTTCATGATACTTGATGCTCAGAGTTGTATTTCGCAGGATTATGTATGGTTCGACTCCGCGACAAGTATGTAGACTCATTTATACTCATGACACTGAACATGGCGTTTATACATGGCATATGATCCTTAAAGAAAGGCAGGCAAGGATTAAATAAATACAAGAATAATATAAAAGATGAAAATTATAGATATAATTTTTTTAAGAAAATTAATCGTTTGTTTATTCTAAACTCTTAACTATAGATATAATTGCATATAGGCATACTGTTGATTTGTCATTTATTACACAATTATTTATTATAATTTCATGGGAATTTGATATTTGTCAAGTCCCTACAAATAAAAGTAAAAAAATATAACATTTCTGAATTTATATGTAATAATAAGCATTTATCTGATATATCTAATCAATTAATTAAGAACGTTTTTATATAAACACAATTTTAAAAAGAATAATTCATATTACATATATAAAATAAAAGATGAAAGGCAAGGAGTTGCAAATTAAGAGGTTTCAATGAAAAAATATAAAAGATATTGAAAAAGTGTACATACTAAAAAGAAAATAAATTGGATGTAAAAATGTACTTCTGCATTTATACACTCTCTCTCTCTCTCTCTCTCTCTCTCTCTCTTCCTCCCTCTCTCCCCCTCTCTCTCTCTCTCTACCTTTTTATAAAATTATGAATATTTAAACATCTGAAAGCTACTTCTTGAACTAAAATATCATTTACTATTTTGCCATCAAAGCGAGATATCTGAAATATAAAAATCTAAAAATTTTTTTTATTTTCCCAATTGATTTTCTTTTACATTTAATTCTAAAAAAACTTTTCCAATTATTTTGTATTTTTAAAATAATCGATTTATATAGTTATAGGATGTGATTATTGTCGAAATATTTTACATTTTAAATTACATTATAAATCTTTTATATTACATTTTCATTATTTATTTTAGAACAATGACTGCAACATAATTTAATAATAATATTTCATTATTATACGATTTATACACGGTCTCTTTTCGTCTTATTTATAAAATCTACGTTTTAACTCATGTCCGTTAATGAACTTAACTCACTTACTCTTTATTTTTTTCTAATTCTAAGGAAATCGAAATTTAAATTAGTCTTACGTTGGTGAAATCTGGACTTATTATAAATTTATAAAACACGCCTCGCTTAGATAGTGTCCTTAAATTCTTCAATTACAAACAGCTTCCAGGTGTATGCAATCACTTCTAATCTGGAATACGCAAACTTCCAACGTTAAGATTTTTCTCCCTTTACGGATCCATCTTTACAGATAAGAATAAAGAAGGATCTGTCCTATGTGAATTAAATGAGCCACATCAACCTAAACTATTTCGATGACACGTGAGGGTTTCATTGAGTTCTATCACTTTGACGTGCAAATCCGATAGATAGGAGCGTAAGCTATCCTCGATAAAAGGGAAAGGGAGAAGAAGGGAAAGACACCTCGAGGATAACAAAAGGGTCTACACAGACAGAGCAATCTGAGAACGTTGAGGGGACTGATATTGCACAATGCTGAATATGCGACGTCACGTTTTGCGTTTGAAGTGACATGCGCGGTACCAAATCCTCAGAGAAGGAACCGTCAGAAACTCATCGTACCTGACTGCTAAAGCATTTGTTAGTTGTCTGGTATCATTTCGCCACTTCCTTTTATGAAAAAGGGGAAAACTTTTATTCACTGTTAGATATCAGAAGAGCTATGGTATTAAATCTCTTAAGTTAAATAACATCTTCCTAAACACCAACTAACGTTAACATAACTGTTAGTTATAATTTCCCTCAACAATGTAATTTTAACATACATACGAAGGATTTGCAACTAATAATTGTGTTAATATTAGTTGGTATATTAGCTGAATTGTTATTTTTAACTTTCATGTATATAATCAAAATGCAGATCCATTTTTGTTAGTTTCAAAGTAAACAATCGATATTAACATATGCATTTAGTAAAAAAGTTAAATTTATGAATCAAATTTTCTTTTAAGTTAAATTATTTAACTTCATTATTTTAATTAAATTAACAATGTATTGAGAGAGCAGTGGCAATCAATAAAAATGATTAAAAATATATTGAATATTAGTAATTTAACATTATTAATTTAACAGTGTGAGGCTGTCATGATAATGCTGGATTCCTATCGGCTAAAAACCCCTGTTCATTAATGCATTCTCGACTAATATTGGAAAGACCTAAAATGTTAATTACTATAATTTTAGACTCCCTTGACCTATGTATTCCATGATCTCATCCTTACATTGCCCATCGATTCATGTTGAGATTTCTGCACTTCGCGATAAGTCTATTGTGGAGTCAACAGTGGGGAAGAGGGAGGGAGATGGACAAATAGATCTGTTTATAGTATTTATAGTATTTATACATTAATGGAATACTTACTCCTTATTCAGCTTCTTTATTAAGTCTAACCAACTTTTATCTTTTCGAGAACATGCTCCAATGGAAAGAAGTTCATGTTAAGTTATCCTTAATCCATCTAAAAGCAGATTGAAAGACTATTCTCCAGATCTTACTCGTGAGACTAGCGTCATTCTGGTACCTACTTAACCCTCGGCCGACTCCCGCGGGATTACACGTAGCACCATGTATGTACATAAAACGAGAGTAAACAAGTTCGAGTATGACGCATATACGCGTAATGGACAAATACGGGACACTCTTCGTATCATGTTGCACTTTATTTATCATGCGTTCACCTACTTTATTGAAATGTAGTTTAAAATTAATGTAACAAAGCAAATATGACATCCAGATAACATGTCGATAATTTCGAGATATTGGGCCGCATAATATATATGTACAACACATATTAAACGAGAAATATTTTTGTTAAAACAAGGAAAACAAAACAAACATTATTAATATTTTTTGATAATATTTTAATATCATTTGTAAATAATACAAATATTATTGTTTGCTTTGCTTCCTTTTTGAGATAAATCATTATTAAGGTTAAAATAAATTTAAAACTTTGAAATTTTCATAATTTTTTTTTTCGTATAATTTTCTCAATTTTTTAAAAACTTTTAAACGTTTTGATTATGAAAGCTCAATTAAAAAATTAATAATTAATCACAAATTTTTTAATTAATTATTTTATTATTTAGCTTAAACTGTATGTAATTCATAATCTTGTTTGTACATACTTTTTACACTTCTTCTAAGACGTTTCTGAAAGCTCGTCTTTATTGAAGCCAAACGTGTCGATCGGCGTTATTAGCTTCTACTTTTATAAAAAAAGAAGAAGCCAATATGCTGATCTGTACGATCGGCTTCAGTGGCGATGAGCCTTAAGTCAAAATATATATTACTTTGTTTAAGTACAATTATTGTACTCTATTTAATTGAAAAACGTTACATCAAATTGCATTTTTTCTTAAATATACAATTATTGCTTTGTAGAATGATCGATTTTCTTTTTTCATACTTTTTCGGAGTACTCGTTAATTATGTACCCGTTAATTATTACGAATGCAAATGTGGATTGTTGAGAAGTTATTACAAACATTTGTTTGTTTGGTTTGACTAGCAATACGTTGTGTGGGAAACGCTGTTCGACTCCGTTCGCCCATCGCACGTATGTATTTCTTTTGGGATATGTATTTCCTTGCATGTGGGAGCGTAGTCGGCCACAGTAGTAATCCTTTTGAGATTTCTAGGATTTGTTGGAGCTATGCCAGGCCAGAGGCGAAAATGTAAAAGTATGATTCGAGACCAAAATATTACGCCATTATAGTTCTTCGTGCAGCACTAAATCATTTATTATTAAAAATATATAGCAACAAATATGAATATATCGAGCCTTAAAATTCTTCTGAAAATTCGTGGAAGCCGTTGCTTTGATTTATTTTCGAGGGTAATAATGATTTTTAATTCTAACAATTCAAATTTCTCATTTTTATATAATTCTATCGCACAAATATAAGAAATTTATATATTACATCCGATAATTATTTATTGCAGTTACAAATTTTGTTAATACTTTTCGCAATGCTCTACAAAATGTTGGTCGTTTGTCTGTTTATCTATAAATAAGACTGAATTATGTTATGGAGATAACTTAGGCAAATAATTTATGCTAAATGTAACGTAACAGTCAAATATAATCTTATAATGTTATAGTCGCTAAATTAAACGATAGTAAGGATAAATGCAATCAATCATTTCTAGAAGATCATATATTCTCGAATATGCTGGTATTTCTCTTCCTCTATTGAGCCAAGTTTGACTTTGAGCATCGTCGAATTGCTTGTGTGCGGAACTCGTTTGTGACATGATGAAGTCTGTCGTAGTTTGTGCTTGAACTGTTTCGATCACCGCCAAGAAGGTGTGGGTTGGCAATTAGCAACTTGTTGAAATTAAAGTATCATCGAAAGCATCTCGAGAATGCCAAGGCACTCGCAAAATGTGACTTGAATTAATTGCATGATTTTCTGGTCTCGAGACGAGCATTCGATGAATTCCATATATTTTTAAGACAACGCATATCACATATATCGCTTTAAATATTAGTTTAAAAAATAGTCAATAGTATTATATAAATGAAGTATTCTATAAATGTTGGTTTAAAATAGCCAATAGTATTATATAAATGAAAAATAAAGCTTTCTTTTGACTTTTCTCTCTAAAAACATTTATTTTACCTTAGATAGATTTTACAAATAATAATCTTCGAGTTGTTTTGTGCGATATACGTTTGCAGCATCTTATTTTTGAAAATAATCAGTTTATAAAAGAATGTTTCATTGTCGATTATATAATATTTCGCCAATTATATTCAATTATATTATGATGTTACATATTTAAGACAATAATTTCTTGGAGAATAAAACTATTTAACTCAACGAAATAAGAAATGAAGAAAATTGATAAAATTATAAATTAATTATTTACTCTAATTAAAATCTATTAAAATTAAGAAATTTTAAAAAAGATGATATTATATAGTTTGACTTCTGAAAGACTTTATTCCAAAATTATTTTATTAATCTAATAATTGTTATTTATTATATAAAAACGAAACATTTGATACCTAAAATAAATTTTATAAAACTGAAATTAATAATAGTAACAGAAAGTAAAAAATAAAATCTTTTCTTAATGAAATGGTTTTATTTCGCAATGAATGCTTTTTGTGCAATAAACAATTTTTGAAACTGATTTTTACGAGAGAACAGTCAAGAGAGAGCAGGACAGAAGAATAGTAGAATAGGGAAAGGAGAGAGAAAAAAGCTGTTTTGAAAAGAAGCCCAGCCAGTGGCAACCAATAATTGACTATCCGCCAATATTCCTGCAGAACGTCGCGTTTCACGCTCTACGTTCACGCGACATATCGCTGCGAATGCGCGCGCGTTGGCGTTTCTATAAAAATTCGTTACAGATAGGCAACCGATACGTCGATACGCAAACACGTGAAAATCGCTCGGTTGCATCCCCGGTGACGCACTACCCCTCATGGATTACACGCGTGCTAGTAAAAAGAGTCAAAAGGCAACGGAAGCGAGATGCAGGAGAGAACCGAGACCGAGAGATGTTCGCGTTCTGCCGAGGCTTGGAAATTGGCCAACTTACAGCACAGTCTAGATAGGCGAGGATAGTAGAACCACTCCTCACCTGAGTGGCAATTGAATTTTTATATCTGTCGAACGAGAAGTGAACGGTGCGATAAAAAAGAAATGTCGAACGGCAAGTCAAGTTCGCGCGGGGCGTAAGAGATGGCAACGAGGAACTATCATTTCGTCTAGAGCGCCTGTATCTACTGTCAGCATTCCTCGTTTGTCATGACGTTGCATTTTCCCGTATACCATAGCACGTTTTATCTCCTTTTACACATATTTTATATCATATATTGCTATAAAATTTTAATAATGTAATATTTGCTATTGTATACAAAATCAAAACGCACAGTCTGCAAGTTTCTTCAAAGTTCAAATGCACTATTTTATTCTGTGTCTTATTGTGCACCAATAAAACACGATAAAATTAACATTTGCATAACTTTTCAAATAATCATTTTTAAATACAATCCAACAATAGGAAAAATTTATAAAAATTCCTTTCTAAATAAAAATTCAATTAATTAAAGCAAATATATCCAGTTAATCATTTTATCAATTTTATCACAATCTTGGAAATTTTATTTTTATAAAAAAAAAGTTCGTTACAAATCAAGTATTTGATTGTAAATGTAAATTAATTTCAACACGCGTAATAACACAGATAAATCATACGTTATATGTTAATAGTAATTGTTCGATATAAATCATACATATTTCTATTTCCCGCAAATTATCTCTTTCCATTATAAATTACACGCACCATTTTAATGCATTCCTTCTGCAGATAATATATATACAATCAGATACATACACAAACACACACACACACACACTCTCTCTCTCTCTCTCTCTCTCTCTCTCTCTCTCTCTCTCTCTCTCTCTATCTCTCTCATGAAAATTGGTTACACAAAATTTTCGTAATATTACGACGCGCTGGATAGAGAAACTATTGAATTCCGGTGACGGTTCATTGAATACCAACGGAATTTTTCGGTAGTAGCCCTGCCAGCTCGATCCTCACAACTCATCGATATCCATCCTCTATCTTGTTTAGAATATTTTTCCTTGGCGTTTGCATCCCGGTCTCGCGTTATTGCTTCCACGGCATTCATTGTCGTAGAAATATTTGATGTGATGAAAAATATCGAGCGAATTCTTGCGGTATGCAAAATACGAAACGGCCCATCGATTTGATATTAAATTCGGAAAATGTAAACGTTCGAGAACGCGTGTTATTCGAGAACATTAAGTTACGATGTTGTTAATTCATTTATATTATTAATCATTGAATTTTAATAGCACTTATGCAAATTTAACGTCAAGTCCTTTTTAATTAAATATGAATAAATTTACTGTAATATAAAACAGATATACGATATATTTAAAATAGTTTGTTATCTGAATACGAAACAATTAAAATACATAACAGTACAAAAAGTCTTTGTTAAAAACTTTACACGGAAGGAACGATTTTGCTAAAAGACATAAAATTTTGCTAATACAGATCTGAAAATAATTATGTTAAGAACTAACAAATAATAAGCAATACTACAAAAAAATATTTTAGCAATCTGTAATGCTATAAAAAGTTTTGATATCTTAGCAATCAGTTTGAGTTTTTAATGAAATTATTTTGATGATCGACAAGATCATTTCCCGATTCAGCAAAATTTTAGATATTTCAATAAAATCATTCTTTCCGTGTACTCATATAATATTCTCCTTTATGAATTAAAGTAAACATAAGTGCATTTCGTAACATTTGAGTGCTGCATAATGTACACTTGCTTTCATTTGGGACTTTATTGACGAGACTGATATTATTCGCAATTTCAAGCTTCTTGCATGGAGTTTATACGCTCGTTTACATACGCATGTTTATGGAGGGCCTTGCCGACGACGACGTCAAGGGAAGGTGTGACGATGTATAACTCTTGTTTAGTGCACAAACTAAATAAATTAGAAACTTGCCGTGCGCGATCATTTGCTCTTATGCCGCGGGATGCGAACATGTCTCCGCGTACTATGTGACTTCTCATCCCCGAGTCAATTAATTCCGAATGTAGCCAATGGCACCGCTAGCACTCTCTGACATCGATTTCTGCTCGTAAATGAACCTTGTCATGCATCTCCTCAAAAGCCGTAACTGATGAATGAATATACATCTGATATATTCATATTCGTATCCGTCATTTTTTGTCAAGAATATTACGTCGTAAATTTAGCTCTTGCCTTAAACTTGTAGTACATTTATACACATTAGTCTGAGACAATCTTTGTCTTGTTGTTGATAAACAACTGTTCATTTAAAATTCCACCTGAGTTCCTTAATGGATTTAGTCATAGAACCGTGAAACGTCACACTTAAGCTAAAAATAATTTCCTTCTAAGGTAAAAGATAACATCAATAAATATCAAGTACATAATAATAATATAAAACGTCTTTTCTGATATTTATCAATATTTACTTTGTATTTACTAATATAAGGTATAATTTAAAAAAATCTTATTTATTTTATTATAAGTTCACTTTTATTTATTTTGTTTTAATCTTCTAGGGAATAAAATACTGTGTTTATTATACATTTAGTATTTTGATTAACAAAACATTCTTTGTAAAGACTTTTATCGGAGGAAATTAATATGATTTTAATCTTATTAACGGAATAATTCTTTATCATAATAAAAATAGATGGATTGCACAAATCCATCTACGAAAGTAATGCGTATCTATTAATTTGTAGATGATGAGAAAAGTTTACACGCTGATGGATTTCTTAATAAGTCGTTACATAATAACTTTCTATTACGCATCTATTTATAATCTTTCAAACTTTCGTTATAAACGAACTCATCGACGGAATTCAATTTCTTGCGACTTCCATATTGAAAGAAGAATATATATTTCACGAATGAATCTATAATATTTCACAAATTGTCTACCGAACATGCAGTTGCATCCACGATTTCAAACATTTTCACTCGCTCGCGTTCTGTACCCTCAAAAAGGATACAATTCAGAACATCTCGTGTCTCGGCATCCGAAAATTACAATTTCATTCGTACTCGTAGCTGTAACGTTGGCTGCAAGACCGGTTTCTCAATCCCTGTAAGTGAAACGAAAATCCATGGGAGTTGTGAAACTGCAGGAGAGGTCGATGTGCACGACGGTATCTCGTCGACAAGCTTGATCGGATATCGCGAATCCCTTTGCGAATATCGACCTGGTCGCGTATATGGAGCGCAACGCCAAAGCAACAAGGAAATGCACCGAGCTGCGCCGCACTCATCTGCATCTTGCAACTTTGGAGAGAAAACTCCGATGAAAAAAAAAACGTTTTTACAGGAACCCTATTTTTCATAAGGAAGATCACTTATGCAAATGCAATAATCGATATCGGGGTGTAAAGCGTGAAAAGTTTACGGATATCGGAAAACGTAAAAATAAGTAATTCCAATGCTAAAATCTGCATGGAAAGAATGACTTTGCTGAAGTATCTAAAAATTTAGCTAGATACAGATCGGAAAATAATTTTATTGGACTATCAAAATAGTTACGTAAAAATTTCAGGCATGATGAGCAATGTCACACATCGTTTTGATATTCTAGCTGCCAGTTTGAATGTTCTACATAAATATTCTGATAATCCAACAAAATTTATATCTAGCTAAATTTTTAACAAATCATCACAAATCAAAAAGAATGTTAAAGATTGTAAAACGAAAATTACAAAAGTGACATTTGATCCTGTTATGAGTGTATTCTTTTTGCTAATATTATTTGGTCAATAATTTTCTGTCGAGTTGAAAAATTGTTTTTCTCTCTTTCTGGAAAACTTAATTTTTTAATTTTGTCAATTTGAAACAAAAAAAATAATATGACAATGTAGATAACTCTAAATAATTTAATCAGTGTCAAGAAAGAGAAATGCAAAGGTGTATAATTGTTGATACAAAGTGTGTGTTTTATTTTATATAAGGATAATAATTATTACTACCAGCATATATTCTGTAGTTGTTCAATAATTAAAAGCAAAAGTTTAATTTCCGGTTCCTCCCAACTCTCTAATATCGTATTTTATTATTTTCGCGTGTGGGTAATACTTGGAGGAAAAAAGCAATAAAAAACAACGCATGAAGGAGCATGACGTTGAATCTCGCGTGTTAAATATGATAATCTAAATTTTCATTTACTCACGATAGCTTCTCATAGAGAGGCTGCGGCCGATACAACATGTCCCTTTGCGAATAAATCGATACAGTCGGCGGAGTCAGCGGTGCATGGCAAGGAACCATATCGGCACTCACGTACGAAGTCGACATCTCGAAATACGTACTTGAATGCACCTACGATACCGAGGATGCATGCGCCTGTTTGTATGCGTAGAGAGAATGCGTTGAAGTTTATAATCCGCTAGCGCAACCATGCCTGATACATAGGATTCGATCATTAGATGGCATCCACATCGTCAGTGTGGCCTATAGCAGACACAGCGGGTCACCGGAGGATACAAATTGGCTCGTATCGCATTGGGAATTGAGGTCCCGCCGACATAACGAAGCCAATTCAACGAACCGGAAACGCGTATACATGGCGGGGAGAAGGCAAGGATCTAACAGACGATGAGAGAGACGCATTGTTAGAGAGAACGGTATAAGACTAATGACGTAAACGATGAAACGAAACAAGGCATATCTGTAGCTAACAAGCAGATGATTCGTAATTTACTACATAATTGAAATCGCACGATAACTCGCAATTTTACGCATTCGACGATGAAAAAAATTTTGACCGCGTAACGAAGCTGGTCTCGTAGTGAATAGCTTGTTGCCAGCTTCAGTCGACTTGATTTATTAATCCGTGAAAAAATTTCGTTCGTCGCTGGCAATTTTGATTAGTCTTCGTAACGAATACTTGTTTCTTATACTTTACGAATTTATAACTACGATATATGTGCTTTTAGCTTTCGATTATAGAATTAATAATGTATCGGTAAATTTTAAATCATGGAACATATTGTATTAATTTCTGTTGTAACGTAATATGAAAAGCTTTTGCAATTTAATCTCTTGTGGGTCAACGGATAGCGTTCGACATCGAGTTTCATGTATATGGAAGAGTAATATCGAAACAAATTTTGCTCTCGCACACATAAAATTGAATGCCACATGTAGCAATAGTAGTGTACGTTTATTTGTAAACGTACGAGTGTGACATGGCGTTATTTTGCGAGCAACCCTCGCAATCCTGGATCGTGTAACCAATATTGTTAGAGAAGAGAAAAGAAATTTGGTGATTGAAAATTACAGATAAAATTGATCCGCGTAGTAACGTAGTAATCAATAACGAATTTCAAAAGTGTTCAGATATTAAAGCAAAATAAAAGTTTATTTATGTTTAATTATTATTCTAATATTTATATAATTTTACTATTACAATGAAAATTACAATATTATTAAAAAAAAATTATTATAAAAAAACCTATTACAGCAAAATAACGTTAAATTTTATATTACATTTATATTATATAATTACTATCATAATAAAAAAGAATCAAATTATTAATACAAATAGTTCAGATTTAATTACAAAAACTATTCTATAATTATACTATAGTCCTTTGATATACACTATAAGTAGAAAAAGATACAATTAGATCTTTTATTTAACAATGCAAAATAAATTCTGTCTCGGAGATATTTATATTGAGAGCTTAAAACAGTTAAGCAGTTCAATTCATTGTTTAAATTGCTACCAACGATTCCACGTTAGTATACAATTAATATTACAGCTTTCCAGTTTTCTCTTCTAAATCTGCGGAAGTAATCGTAGAATCTAAGCCGTTCTGTGCAATCGTACTAGCAGATTGCATATAAAAGCATTGGAACGAAAAAGGGGGCGATGGTGCTTGCAGCGCTGTCCGCTTTCCATCTCGACGAACAGCGTGCAGCCGTAACAGTTTCACAAAATTTCGCTTCGCGGACCACCCGTGGAACTGGGCTAATCTTATTCACGATTCGTCCGGCATTTATAGAGTCTCCTCCGCTTCGTAAACTGCGCTAGCCGTTTATTAGCATCGCTCTGTGCCTGGCGCTCGGCGATGAATTTACCTTCAGACCGGGACGTTCGCATTAGGAAACATATCCGCGCTTTGTCGTGTAGTTCCGAGGAACTACTGATTAATTGTCAATGGGAACTTTCGAAAGTGGAACAAACCGGAGATACGATAGAAGACGCCGCAGATCTGGAAATCTCTAGGACGAGAAGGAGGTAATTAGTATCGTCGGATTAGAGTGAATTTAAATTGCAAGTCGGGCATACCGGGTTTGGGATACATCGAGTCCGGGATACATAGGATATATATACAAATTTATATACAGGATTATTCACAACTACACAGAAAAATTAGTATTCATTGTTGAAGTGTTTAAAAATTTAACTAGATACAAATTCAGAGTTGCCACAAAACTGTTGCTATAAATCAGGGAAATGTTAAGGAAATGTTAGGGAAATTGAAAAAAGCCAAAGAAATTAGAGAATTTTGCAAAATTTATGGAAAATAAAAATTCTCGGCTTTAAAGAAATTTAATATTCCGTACAATACGCAGTTTTGGAATACTACCAACTTAACAATTAAATGCAAGCAGTGTTAGCATCATTAATAGTAATAGTAACGATATTTTAAATGTTAATTGTAATTAAAATCCTTATATGAATACGTCGTCTCAGCAACATTCAAATTTCACGCTCATTTGAATTAACATTCGTGGAATTGTCGAGTAGGTTTCAAAATTTTCCGACATCCATTTACTTTACAAACAGTGTACTAGTATTTATTTTTTAATGCAAATATTTCGTAGCAACGCCGAAATGACGCTTGTTGTTTTCTATTGTAAGGTCATCTGGCTATCAATGTATACCCAGAGAAAAAGTTTTTTTCAATTTAAAGAAATGTTTTTTTGCTATACGGTTAAAGAAAAAATTTTTTTAATTTGTGAAAAAATTTCTTTGATTTAATTAATTTTTTAAAATCAAATAAAATTTATTTGATTTAAAGAAATTATGTTTAAATCCAAAAAATGACATTCAAATCGTTTCTTTAAATCGAAGAAATCTTTTCTCTGGTGGAGACTTGAACAGACAAGCAATGTTCTGTATATCATCGCGCTATTACTTTTCGAAATGTGATCTTTTCCTGTGAATTATCAAGTGTCACCTCACGCGATTAATTCATTCTTACAATCGTGAGCGTATTGAGGCGACAGTTATTCGTCGAAACAGATATTTCACGATGATTTATATTTTCATCGAAATATCAGAAGATTATAAATTATTGTCTTGTGTACATTTAAAAGCGATAATTATTACTTTACGGAGAATTGAATTCGTTACCCATATAAATTTAATTTGCTTACTATTCTCAAATTGAGATCACAGAATCATCACTCAATATATAATTATAAAATGAGTAATTTAAGCAAATGATGATGTCAGTCGTTTTGTTAATAACAATACATACTTCGCAAAATTTATGCGTCCAAAACGTAATGTACGCGCAATATTGGATACTGATTCTATATTTTTGGACAGTTCATTTTAATTAGTTTTAGCTTGACTTTATTAAACATTACGAGGCGAATAGATTTTGTATCAAGCAACATTGCAATGCATTTACATGGATTAATCTAAATATTTTGTTATTTGTCAACCGCGTAATATAAATTCGGTATTTGCATATTGATGATTTATTATATCCCTTTACCGTTCGCTCTTAAAATACTGCATTTTTCAATCGTTACGGGTGTCAAGCGGATCGTAGTTTTATGCTATCATATTTTTCTTGCGTTATTATTCCACGGTAATGTACAAAATGTGCGTTGCGTGCAATTATCGAGAATTCAAAATACCACTTAATTATTATATAATACTGATGAGTCAGTACATCATCCTAATTATTAAATTAATCATTTCTCGAAAGTGTGTATTTTATGAATGCCAGCATAAGAAAAGGAATAACAAAGAATTGAAAAAAGAGAAAAAAGCTTCAAACAACAGCAAAGTAATGATACAGTAAATAATGTAATGTTTTGTCACTTTAAAAAAGTTAATTAATAATTAATTCTTAATTGTTATAAAGAAATAAATAATTTTAGTATATTTATATAGATCTTATCTTTCAATATTTTTTTGTTTATATTTTTTTAAGATAATTTTTTGTAAAGAATCTAAATAAATGAACTTTATGAACTTTTTATATTAAATGTATGGATATTTACATTGTAATATTTGTTTTTAGTTATAATATTCATTTATATCGTCATACGCATGTTCATCTTTTGATTTCATTTTCATTTTTTAAATTGAAAGATGATATATATATATATATATATATATATTTCTTTTCATATATATAATATCAAAATTGTCTTTCCACGTAATTGAATGGAGTTTATTATATATGTACGCATTTCGACAAGCAATAAAATCTCGATCAAGAGTGCGATTTGGTGTCCTCGAAAAATTACGCAAGAAAGACGACTCGAGCTTCGAGAAACGAAGTGATAATTTAATCCGATCCTTTTTATTTCAAAAGTTTCTCTAACTTCTACAGGCGACTGAACGAAAACCGGGTTACGCTCATCGGTCGCGGTCGTCGATCGGCACAATGTATAGCTCAGTGGATCATAATCTGGCGCGCTACCAAACTTCGAAATTCTGTTAGCCGGCTCGCACTGATGTGGTACAAAAAAAATACGGTCCTCAAACATACGAGAGAGAATCCGTGCTCGTCGTCCACTGCTATTCAACGAAACTTCGTGGACGCACTAAAGCTCGACATTTTTTCTCTTTCGCCCTCGATTTCTTTGTCCATGCGAATCCATGGAATCCTTTCGAACAAACAGCAACGAGCAAGTTTGAGTTTCCGATAAGTAGACTAAAGCGAAATTGACTTCCGCAGACATTTTATAGTACAATTTACGACGTTTTTAGCTCGTCTTCAAAACTCCGAAATGACATGTTATGCAACTTTGATGATATCCTATTATTGTAAAACCTAATCTGAAACTATAGTTAACACTAAAACTGACGACTGCATATTACTCCGCTAAAATTATCGAAGGTGGCAATTTCCGATTTAACAATTTAATTCTTTTCGATTAATGAAGATTTATTTCGATATTATCTGTATGTACGGAAAAAACAATTTTGCTGAAGTGTCTAAAAGCTGGACAGAGCTCTGAAAATGATTTCGTTAAATCATTAAGATAATTACGTAGAAATCTTAAGCGTAATGAGCAATCCTACAAAGTTTTAATATTCCAGCAACCAGTTTAAGTGTCCTGCAATTATTTTGACAGTCCAACAAAATTTTCAGATATATATTTAACTAAATTTTTAGATATTATAGCGCAAGTTAGTTCTTTCTATATATTATTAAACTTATTCGTATTATATTTACATATATTAATATCCTGTGCCATATTTAATACAAAAAAGAAAAGAATTGCAATGATAAGGTGAATCAATAGTACGTGGTTCTAATATTGATTTGTAAAATGTCAGTGGAATAAAATACCTATTCTTTGATGGTTACTTCAGTAAAGATCTAATATATTGATAATCTATTGAGATTCTTAAGACACTCGCAATCCCGGAAGAGCCAACTGATGCCAAAGTATGGATTTGAATTTGAGACGAGAAGCATGCGCTCCATGATATGTCCAGAATTATACGGAACAGTGAGCCGCTGACCACCACAGGGCCTAACTCTCCAGCCTCATATCCATATTCAAGGATTCACTCTGCCAAGAATCCCTGGATTCATGCGCTCAAGAATCCTGGGGCTCGTATACATCACGTAAGATTATTATATGCGTTAGTCATCTACGCAATATTTTTACAATATTTTCAGAGACTTCGTCATTATTCAAAATAAAGACATGGCTCTCGTACATTAACTTAAATATTTAAGAAATTATTACAGCAAGAAAACTTGCTATATTTTCGCATACTCTGCATATTTCCCTGGAGTTTCTGGGAAGCACTATCCTTCAAGATCAAAAGAATTTATTCTAAAATCTTGGTCGTTATCAATCCATATATCAGTATCTTACGGGGACTCGCAAATTTCATCCGTTATCTCAATTCATATTTGAACGCGTAAATTTGATATAAGTTAAATTCACGTATAAGTCAAGATAAAGCAAATTTAATTCTCTGTACGAATAACTTGATCATCTATACATACATCTGCGATATGGGGACAGTTTCGTCTTCGCAAGGAAAACACGGTAAAATTCGCGTAATCCTCGTAAGGGCTGAAATAGATTACATACCTACTCCCAAAGGGTCTAAGGAGAACATTGGTTTACGGAAACGGGTTTCCGTTATCGGCATAACGCTGGAGGATTCGAGCCGCAGGGTTATCTTTCTTACGAGCTTACTGGTCCCTCGGCCCATGCTCTGCGGCCTCATATCGTATCAAATATATTACATATATATAATGCGCGCATAAAAAAAGTCGCATAGTCCACGTCAACAAGGATCATGGAAATAAAAAGATTTGGGACCTTTCAGTCGATCTCTCTAACCGTTTTCGATCACTCATCAAAAAGGTCATGTAAAATAATGTGAATATTATTCATCGTTGTAATACATTGACTTCGAAAGGACAGAAAATGGGAGATATATTTTTATAAATTTACTTTTACATTGGATATTTGAATCTTGATAAGGTTTTTTGCAAAATTAAATTATCAATGTTTATTTTCTGTTATATTAATTCATTTAGAAAAAAAATTATCATGTTACAATGATAATAAAAGAAAGAGTATCCCTTTCAGTCATGTATAAATGAAAGTCAATTTCATTTTTAATAAATTAAATATTAAACTTATTACAACAATTTTACTTTTGCAGCAATTGAGTGACAAAGTGCTATTTAATAGTTATCGTATATATTCAAATCAAATTTGAAAAAAGATAAATTAAATTATGAAGACTTTGTCACTTGACTTGAATAAAAGAAATATTGTAAATATATTTAATTCCAAAATATGTAATAATATACGGTTTTTGATATTTTCATATATCAGCACTCGAATATTTTGCAAAATCATATATTGTACATCGAAAATAAAAATTCGTAATTCATGCAATTATAAAGATTTCGTGCATTTAAAAGCACATTAGATCGTCATAAAAACATAAGCAGATTTTAAACAGGTAACGCACGAGACCTAAAAGACTTTCCTTTCACGTGAAGCCCCATAATCTATAACCCCATACGTCGCAAAGAGCAAAGTCCTTGGTGCAGATATGAGTGGAGCAAGTACGTGATAATTAAATTTCGTGGATGGAAACCACGGGAGCTTTTTACAACTACGTCGCTTTGCGGTCTTATTATTCGTTAATAAAAAAAGGAAGTTAAAATAACAGCGGAAAGCTCTCTTCACTCGCGTGGCAAATGCGCTGCTTTTTCAGTATCTAGATTTAAAATTTGCACTCGTGTCTCAATGATTTCTCTTTTTTAGCTGTCGAAAAAAGAGATAATAAGCATTCTAGCAAAAAATTAACATATGAGCGTGATTTTCCGGAATTCTCTCGCTTTCTATGATTTTATAGTGATACTCATTCGTTATAGTATGACGAATAGGTGTGCAAAAATCGCGAGAGATGAGCACGCACGGCACGATCGATACGCGAAAAATCATCTGAATAATTCGAGACATTTTCGATAAACCAAAAATTGTCACACTGATCGATGGCCAGTATTTAACGACCGCATATATATTCTATCAAATGCAAAACTTGAAAATATGAGGGCCGCCCAAAGCGCTTCGTTCGTCAGAATTTCCGGATGGGCCGATAATATTCTGGCAGCGTGCGCAACCAGTATCTGCACAAAATTGATAACGTTGGAAGCAGCTCGATGCAATTTATGGAATATAGAAATTATGCAGCGATTTAACGTGATACAGCACGTGGGAAATAGGCCTGTGACTGGCATGATCGAAATAAAAACATTCTGACGTCATATGATTAATAGATTTTTCTATTTGTCATACATTGTATATCTTTCGCGTACATTTACTTCTATAAAAATAAATTTAAATTGTTAAATTTCAATGCAAACTCGATTATCATAGGAACAAAGATATCTTTCGATTTTAATCGCAGCCTTACACGAAAAGAATGGTTTTGCTGGCGTATATATAAAAATTAAATCACAGATGCAGATATGAGAATAATTATATTGGATGGAATTAACTAGGATTTTCGATAAATGCATCCAAAAGAACGATTTTGCTGAAATGTCTAAAAATTTAGCTAGATACAGATTTAAAAATAATTAGCTTATGATCAACAAAATAATTACGTAGAATGTTCAAGTATGATGATATACTGTTAAATTTATAATGTCAAATTGTATCCAAGTTATTTTTAATCATTTCTAGATTGCCATTCGTATTTAATATGTCATTAATTTAATTAAAATGATAAAGTTAAAGTAATAATCTAATTCGAGAAAATGTGCATTAACATTTGACTTAAAATCAGTTTATTTGTAAGTGTATACGTTAACGGATTGTTTATGAATTGTTTATTTTGAAACGAAACAAATGGATCGATTACATGTTAACATACATGGAAGTTAAAAATAACAAAACATTTTTTTTATAAGGCAGCTGCTCTTTTGAGCACCTAACATGCTGCGAAAAGTTTTGATATTTTAGCAATTAGTTAAACGTCCAATTTAATTATTTATATCCAATATAATTATTTTTAATTCTATATCTAAAATTTTTAGATGTTTCAGCAAAATCATTCTTTCTGAGTGCATTCTATCAAAGTCATCTATTCCAGTCAGCGTTATAGGTTCTGTTTTAAAGAAGGTCGAATAATATCGCGCTATAATATATATGTAGATGAATGTCAGAGCACGCAAGAGCGATTCCGTAAAGACGTATCAGAACGTACGAAATAAGCGTTTCGGCATTCGAGATATTCCACGCCGCAACGAAACTCATTTCCCGCGGTGCGATGCATTTAATTCCGGGCGCGGGTGTACGTTCTTGCGACGTTCCTCAGCAAGGCCGGTAACGCGGGCACCCGGGGGCTTGATTTAAAGTCTTGAGTAATATCGGATGGCCTCCAAGGCGGAATTGGACTCCCCGGGTATGCCGGAGTAGATTCCAACGAACCGTCGCGGCACGACGGCACGCCGGCAATGTCTAATCAGTGCCAACTCAATTTCCCGACGCGTCTATTGTCACCCGATTCCACGCGCGTCTCGACGCCTAGACGTGTATTATGGGTGCACAAGCGGTGTTAGTGGCCCATATGTGGTGGATGGATGTCCCTTTAGGGCACATCTCCTAATTCGCCTGGCGGATTCAACGATACTACTCGTCTCTATGGAGAAGTAGCTCACGTCCCGAATTAGCATTCTATCAGAAATTCGTTCCAAAATGGTCATATTCAAAGAAATCATTAAAAAAAATGTAGTTAAAATGCACGCTCTAAAAAATATCGGTGTGGATTTAGCACTATAAGTTTTAAATCTACACTATGGTATGCTTATCTAAACACCAGAGCTCCAATTTTGTAACTTTTAATGACAATAATGATACCGTTACATTGTCATTGCACATTATTAATTATTCATAAAAGAATCCAGATGACAATCATATATCACGGAACAGATATTTCGTACGATTCAATCATTTGGAATCAAAACGCGATGGAAACCAAAATTTATTACTATTTCGCGATAATTACGAACAATTATTTTTGTTTAACGTAAAATTTTTCTCTTGCTTGAAAATAATTCTCGATTATAAATGGTATCACACGAGTCTATCCAAAAAACAACGTTAGTAAATACTCTCATGCAGATAATGCAATTCATACGATTCCTACTTTCACAATTAATATAATTTGCGTAATTAATAATTTAATTAATTTTTCGTTTTCGTGCATCTTTCATGATATAAAAAATTGAATATAACTTTGAAATTATTTATCGATACTTAAAAGAAATATTTCTCTTTTTTATTAATCTTTAGCTCATTTCATTGACTCTAATCATATCTTAAAGACATCATAATAAAAGATTCAGTTTTTATCCCTTTTATTTGCTCTGAATTTATTTCACAATGGTGATGAATTGACGTGTGCTTGATATTCATTTCTAAACGTCGATAATTGCATAGCAATTATAATAGCTATATATTACATTTTTTAGATATCTTCCCTCTCACGGGTACACCTTGACGTGGTGAGAGGGCTCAGTACCCGGAGGATATACACGAAAAGAACGATTTTTCTCAAGTATCTAAAAATTTTTAGATATTGAGTAAAATCGTTCTCTTCGTGTAAAAATCCAATGGAGAAGCTAACGTACCCTCGTCCGCCGATTTAATTGAAAAAAACGAACCGCAGCCGGTTCGTCGCGTCGCGCGTTTGGTTCGGGAGTGCCGTTAAAGTTATCGGACTAAGAATGGACTTTTAACAAAATCCATTTGATGGAATTTTATTTCAACGATGAAATCATATCTGCAACGTTTCGACAGAAAAGCGGAACTCTCATTGAGACGTTGCTGAGGTGGTTACGGTCACTGCAACGCTCTCACGCCAAGTGCCCGGGCACGAGGTGATGCCGGCCGCGTAATGTCACGCACTTCGTGGTGCTGTGTTTGCGCGGTTTAGCAACTACTGTTGCTGTCGGCTAATTTAGGACGCGCTCTGTCTGTCGGCCAACAGTTCGGCCCTTAGCGATAAGAAACGATCGATCGACTCGGATTCTTCTCTGGGCCTGTATTCGATAACTCGAGTTATGCAGTCGTTATGAGCACATAACGATTGCATAACGAGTTATAGAATTCCGCCTTGGTGAGTCGTCCAAAAAGGAGTTGTATAACTCTAGTCAGGGAGCTCATTTCTCTGTCATTATCTACCAGCCTAAATCGCGTTTAATCTGAATTGGTCAGAGCCTAGCTCTAGTAGTTTTTTTAAAAAAAACTAGCTTCGTGCCGAGGGGTTGGATCCCATTTCTGAATTGTCTAGATTGTTAGACAATCGGCGATCTTACCAACTTTACTCTTATTAGAGGAGCTCGTCACGTCTACCAGTCTCTTGGACTCGCTCGAGGTACA
>NW_011627575.1:169199-217589 GCF_000204515.1 Acromyrmex echinatior | reverse complement strand
ATCGGATTATGAGAGGATTAAATCTACACCAGGGAGGGCCACCTTCACACCTCAACCGTCTCATAGTCACGTTCTACGGTAGAAAGGAAGAGAACGAGTCAGAGGTCGAATTTGGCAATAAAACGAGTCCGAAAATTCTGCGCGAATCACATTACGTACTCTATCTCCGGTATTGCGAGCGATAGCTCTGGTAACGTACTTTATCTCAGTTTATATTCGTGTTAAACGGATAGAGCGCTACGCGGTTCATGGCGAGCTGCTTTATTGATGAGATACGAGCAGAATTCGATTATACAGCAATTTGCACATCTAACTGCAATTGAGCATTATCCTTTGCATTTTCGATGCCACTGCCTAGTTTAAAGTGAAAGGAATATTGAAGTGTGAAATTTCAAATACATATAGGTTGTGCAGGTGATATAAATAGTCGTAAGGAAAAGATTTGCTTTGAATAATAACTGTAGATATAATAATAATAATAATTTAGAAATTAGACTAGAATATTAAACTTTATAGATAATTAATTTGCGATTAATTACATAATTTGACAACATGGAGATACGTGATGACGATTGAAATACAATTTTGATACAAATATATGAAGGTATAGAAATGCCAATAGCACATCTAGTAATAGCGGAACGCGAGAAATTATTTATAATAAATAAAACATAATTTTTTTGTTTATATATTAATATAATTATTTAAATATAATTTATTATTGTGTATTCGTATTTTTTCGCTTCTTACGCTTCACAATCTAAACTAGTAATGGTGAATGAATAGGAGTCTCAAGGCAACGAAAGCGAGATCAAACAGAGAGATTCGTAATGATAACTAAAAGAAAGCATGAAAATTGGTGATATATGGCAGGCAGACATAAATTGAAGACAATACTTCAATGTAAATCGGGAAGCGCAAAATTACATGAATTTGCCTAGAATATTACCTAGAAACACGCCAAACGCTATGGACTGGGCGCTGAGAGTCTATATGTATACCCGACTATACCTGGCAGGTGTGCCTAACATCGAAGTGTTTTCCTGCATGGTCGGAAACACGCGGCCTTAAATCAGCTCGATTATCGCTTATAGGATATTGTACCTGGTGCGAGAGCCCCCTGTTCTGCATATATATATATATATATATATATATATATATATATATATATATATATATATAGCTGGAATTTAATACGTTATATTAAATATTTTTTTATGAGAGATTTTAATTTTTAAAAAATAATAGAAAATTATTACGTTTTAGCAATAATAATATTCAGCAAATCAAGATTTACATTTACGGATCTTTGATTGAACACTTTAAATGCTGCAAAAATGCTAAGAATTCTTCATCAAAGGTTTCTTTAAATTTATTATCTTTTGTAGATAGAGACTGTGATATGTGATCCGAGTTTCCCAATCAAGTCGATAAAATTGCTAAGAAAAGAAATATTTATTTTTTTGCAATATTTGCACGAGAAAAGTAATAAACCGGAAAGAAGATAAAAGCGCGTAAAGAAAATACGTTTTACTGAAACATGTCCGTACTTAATCACTTTTCTTTTTGATTGATCCAATGATAAGTAAACGTCACTAATATGTAAACAGCTATTTTGTACAAATATAATATAATATGTCAAGATTATATTTATATTTTATCGATATTCAGGATGGTATATTTACTTCTCGATTTTCCGCAAATATTTCTTTACATATAAAATTTATTAAATGGTGATATGTAGGCAGATTAATGGTTTAGATAATTCATAACTAAGACATTTTAAATATATAAATATGTACATACATTTATATATATTATTTACAAAGCATATAAAGCTTGTGTATTTATTTAAAAAAAAATTCTTATAAAACTTTATTTTGGCTACCGTTTCTTTTAATTACAAGCTAAATATAAATAATACTTTTACTCTTTTTCTCACTTAAATGACGACGTCGTGATTCCCCAATTAGATTAATTAGAACGTCTATTATTATATATTATCTATATAAAAGAAGATAACAAAATAACGAAAGATGAACGATAGACATTATTTTAATGTGAATAACACTACTTTTGTGTAAGCTCTGATAAAAATTGATTAAATAGCGCCTTTAGCCTGAAAAAGGACGACGGATTCTTTCCATTACACCCAGCGACAAGGCTCATCACGTCCCTGGCAGATAAGCCTATCTTTGGCAAGATATTCACGGTGGACAAAAGAGGAATTAAAATGAACGAAGAATTATCACGATGGACTTAAATCCTGCTAGCCGCGGCCAGGTTTCGTGCCATTGCCCCATATGTCCGGTACTGCGATAATCTCTGTCACGTGTCGCCGCATCTTTTGTCGGATCATCTTTTCGCTGCCGCAAGCTAGCGAGGAAGCGAGGTAAAGCTCGGGATTTCGCGCCATCCTCGCTACTTAATTTCAACGGTAAAATTTACGTTATTTTTGCGTGCGCGTCTGTGTGCGCTGCACGACAACTTCAATCGCAGCTCTCGACATTATGAAAACTGGGAAAATCACGTTTAATTTCGCTTTCACCTCATTTGCCTGTTATTTTCTGCTTGTAGAAGGGTAATCGAAACTCTGCTAAATAGCTAAGTTGAGCACAATGTGCTATTATCACAAAATGCAATTTTAAAAACGTTATGAGAGAGTTTCGCCAAAATTGATTACAAATATCCTTGACGAAAATTAGAAAGCGTTTTAAATAACTCGTACGGCGTCAAACTAGTTAACGTTCACATGAATTTACAAACGCGGTAAATTTTTAATTAACTTTTATAGCTCTCGATTTTGTCGACTATATTTTAATATCTATGATAGCGTAAACCTCTCTGAAATACTTTAAACTATTTTAAAACTTTCGTTAAAAATATATTTCATTTTATGACCAATTCTTTATTTTATATTACTATTTCATTTCTTCGACTCATTCATATTTTTGCTCATACATATATTTTATATATATAGAGAGAAAGAACATTTTTGTCAAAACATCTAAAAATTTAACTAGATATAGATCTGAAAATAATTTTGTTTGGACAATCAAAATAATTAATATTGTTTCAAAAATTTAATTACGAAATTGTGAAAACTGTGCCAACGAGCTCAGTCTCTGCTACTTCAGTAAAACTGTTCTTTCCGTGTAACAATGCATTTAATGACTGCATAGATAGCCATCTGGTATGTGCTTTCCCGTGTCTTTAGTACCTTTAATCTAACGAATGACGCTGAACCACCGTTGTAATAATATAATTTCTCTAAAATTTTGAAACACTATTATGCAAATTCGTTGCAACATCCGCTACAACGAATTCCGTGTACTCGTTACTTTCGCGTGCGCGTGACAGTAACTCGTTCATGATTACAAAGTTGCGGTGAAAAATAGCGGACTTTGAAAATGCAAAACTTCAGGTGATTTTTTAATTACAACTTGCGATATCTCTGCGACGTGATGCGCGGAAATCCCTACGGAATCATAATAATGCTGTCGGCCAACCTGCCCAGTTGATTTTTGTTTCGACTAAAAATAGAAAGAATTCCAAAGAACTTTTCGCTCTTTAACCATAATTACATGAATCCGTACAGTCGCACGTTGCCCGGGCAACTTACCGACGAGAAAAAAAAGTTAAAGCCGAGACTCGTAATCCAAAAGGGATTCGTGTACGTAATGTAATCCCTCAAGCAACATCAGTCGCAGCTTCAACTCTTGTACGCGACGGATTAGTTGAAGGTCTTAAAGTTTAAATGAAGCCTTCGTCTAATGTATAATTTATTTCCTACTGCAATCTGCTTAGGAGAAAAGACAAAGCTTATTGTATTTTATAAAAGCCTCTTTGTATTCGACATCGATGAATGTTTTGCTACTTGTTTAGCTAATGCTTAGCAATAAACTCATATTACCGTAACAGGCGGATAAGACAGACGTTAAAAATATATTTTAAAAAAGTAAATGTAATTGCCTTGACATTATTTTTTAATCCAATCATAGAAATGGCATGTCATTTCAATGTTATCGATCTGTCTGATCATCAATAAATTTTACTACTGCGTATCGTTCCAATACAGTAATAGATGAGACTATATTGCAATTTATCTGATTAGCTCTCATTCAAAAGTTTGATTAAAACTTTATCACGTCATCTGAGCGCGCATATTGATAAATTAATACACGAGAACGCGAGTAATTTCAATTACTTACATTAAAAATAAAGTATTAACGTCTGTAAAAGGTGTATGAAAATAACATTTTTCCTTGCACGAAAATATTAAAAAATATCGTCATATCTCCTCAATTTTTAGCATTGCATATTTTTTTTAAGTACTCTTATATTAAAGTCCATTTAAAATTGACTAATGGATATATGATTTTATATCTATTCTTTCTTTTAAAGCCATTTTATTAGAATCTTTATAAATTATTCATTATTTGTGCCAGTCTTTTAGATTATACTATTAAATCGCCAAATTTCTTTTTAATCTAATCTTTTTATTAAAAAAGGAAAGGAAATTTAGAAGAGTAAACTTGCGAGCATAGTAATCCTTCAACGTAAGCTTTTGAACAAAATTTTGCGATTTCAGCACCTCACGTCTATTGAGCTTTAAAATCTGTTACGAAATTTTGAAATAAATCATAAATTAAAAAAAACCGAATGCGAATTAACAAACAAATTAACTGACGAATTAACAAAATAACTATCTCGCTTTACAATAAAACCAGCAGAATTATCAAAATGAATAAATATGAAACGTTGTCGGGATTCTGAAACTTTACGAAAAAGCAGACGATAATATCTCGATAAGTATTCTTTTTCTCCTGTCTTACCCATCAGAAATGAACGAAGTTCACGCATATACGTTTCCCCATATCATGCAGCTTGACGGTCATGTTTACCTGTGTGTGAAGCTAATTGCCAGTTTCGTGTTGCATATTTCAAGACTGGAAAATGCCCTGCAACCACGTCGAGAGCGAAGTGCGCGCATAAACCGAAACAGAATTCTCGTCCGACCGAAGGTTCGGGGAGCACGAAACCGCGAGTGTTTATGAGGCGAGGTCGTTTTACGAGCGATACATAGCCCAAAGCAACTCGTGTATTAACAGACAGACGGAATGAAGTAAAATTCTTTCAGCTTTTGTCGTCCCGGCCGTGCTGGTGGTGTATGAAGTACTTACGAGCGCAAAAACGAAATAGTGCGTTTTATATCAGTCGGTATAAACTTTTAGTGCTGAAGAAGATCATAATTTTGTCACCATTTGGGAAAATTATTCTCATGTAACACGGCTGACTGAGGGTTAGATTATATTTCGGTAAATAAATTCTTTATAAGCTGAGATATAATTCCGCGAAATGAGCGAAGCATCTTGTTTCTTCCTTTAGATTAACAAATGACCCAATGCAGGAAACTAATCTTCGTTGTTTGTAGTGCATACGTATGATTAATGTAATTTCCAATTTGTCACTGTTTAATTGTTAATATGCGCAAGAACGCTACGCGCAAATTATTATTGCAAGCTTGCGATGCTAGAATATTGGAGGTTTAAAGGCGATATGACTTTTGCCGATACTAATTACATCGGTATTGAAATCTGCCAATCGAATTGTTAGATCGATTTTTACGGATTGTAACAGATACCATTTGGAAGAGAGAACGGTATGCTTGCAGATATGTGGAAACTGAACGTTGCTTATGGTGATTCGATAACGTTAGTAATTAGGGATCTACGTTCCTGCGTACTACACAGCGATGCAGGAATCGTGGTTTCGAAGTTCTCCAAAATTTCAATATAGACTCGCAAGAGAGACGTAATTATTCGTGATTGTGTGCGTGTAACTTGCTAGATTCTGCATATTAATACATACAAGATAAATTGGCGCGGTATACCCAGAGAAAAGGTTGCTTCAATTTAAAGAAATTTTCTTTGCTTATACGGTTAAAGAAAAAATTTCTTTGATTTATAAAAAAATTTCTTTGATTTAAACATTAACATTTTTTAAAATCAAATAAAATTTATTTGATTTAAAGAAGTTATGTTCAAATCCAAAAAATCATGATTTGAACGTAATTTCTTACCGTACAGCAAAGAAAATTTCTTTAAATCGAAGCAACCTTTTTTCTGGGTGTATATAAACTGAATTTTGTTTTTAATTTTTCTTATTAAATGAGAATCGATAGATTACAGTTCCTCAATAGAAGAATGCCATCTGTAAATGGAATTATAAGCAGCATCACTGCATAGGATAAGAATATCGGAATATAAAATATCGAATGCATTATTCTCTACGTTAAACAACCGCAGTTAAAATAACGCTATCCATCTACCATAATAACATGGTTAAATAAATGTGCTTAAAATATTCGCGCCAGTGAAGCTTTAATCTATCACGTATTTCCTGGCGTATTCTTTTAGCATATTATTTTCAATGCTCGTTCTTTTATTCGTTCGAACACGCGCTATTTTTACAAAGAATTAACATGTTTACCTACATATTCCATTGCGGCGTGCATGTTTAATGTATGCGGCGAGTGTACGCGAACAAACTATCGATTGCAAAACGAGTAAATAAAAATACGATTAAATTCGATATACCATCATGATTTGAATTAAAATATTGAAACGATGTATAACTTTTTCATTATCGTGTATATATCATTTATTGATCTTCACATGCATTAATCTCAAAATAATACCGCACGAGCAAAATAACGAAAGATTACAGGTAAAATAATTTATTTTATATAATTGATTTTAAATTAAAGAGACACAATAAATATAAGAGTGCGAAATTAATTTAATCCTAGCACGCTACTGATACATAAATTTTACGTACATATGAGTGAGATCATTGAGCGCTAAGTTATGCCTTCAGTGATCATCAAGAAGTCCAATCCGTTGTATTAGAAGCTAGAACAAGCTTTTAAAAATTCTGTTCGTTTTACATATTAGTTTAGACTCATTAATGACTGGTATTATAATAGAAAGCACGAAAAGTGATTTCAATTTTTAAGCAGTTTCGTATTATATATTTTATTTATAAGGAGACACATAAAATTGGACTACGTACTCCATCATTTCACAATTGAATTTAACAGTATGCTTATTTTTCTTTCTTTTATTTTAAGTTAATTAGATTATTTATGTTTATAAGAATCTAAATAGTTTGTCTCAAAAAGAAAATATGTATAAATTTTATGTTATATTAATTAAGAGTGGTTTATTTACATATCGATAACAATACTACATCAATATCGAATGGATTAAGTCTAAGATTAATTTTAACGTTAATCCTTGCTTTAGTTCTAGAATTAATATAATAAAAAAACCAATAGTCTTTTTTTTGAGCAATTTATTTATGTATCAAAAACTTGAAAAATTCTCGTTGTTAAGAAATCTGCCATCGCGTTATTCCTATTCTGGATCGTATCATGGTACATTCACTTCTCGACTTAACGGAAGCACCGACGCGGCTCACGCACACGCGTATACAGACTGATTGCAGTAGACAGTTTCGGACGCGAAGGGCTCTCATCGTTCATGATTAATCAGCGCGGACATTTCGTAACGACGTAGCAACATAACATCTGCCGTATGTCGCGCCACTAGACGTCAGTCCAGGATTCTGCAAACAAAAGCGCCGTCCGCGTTATGCACAAGAGCTCACCGGTTCGGATACTAGCGGGTCGTCCTTGTTGTAATAGTGCCAGTCAAGTAGGGAACGGGGAACAACCGGACGATAGAGGAAAAAGAACCTCGAAGAACATCTCACAGGATGTTCATTTATCGTCGCGTTCTGCCACACTTTTAATTTCTCTTTTCGTCCTGAACACGTATGAAACTATTTGGAATGGATTCTGATCGAAACTATTCAATTATTCCCTAAATTTCTATTGTGTTTTCCAAGGAAAGTGAAATAATTCCGCTGAAAATTCATTTCGAACAATTACCCTAATACGTGCTCTGTACATATCGCGACAGCGGTAACTACATTTTCGTACTCCTCTTAGAACATGTACATTCTCAATTTGAGAATCTCTATTCTGGCTTATAACGAAAAAGCATCCTTATTTAGCGTACTTAAATGTACAGGTCAAAAATACTTCCGACATTGAGTATCCGTGTAATTTTCTACCACCTGAATGCTTAGCGCATTAACTTGGGAAGTGTAGAAACGACGAAGTCATACGAAGCGTACTCCAAAGTAACCGAGAAATGCAAGCAGCGCTCGAGAAAGCTGTGACCACTCTGCGCCAAGTATTTCCGCATTCTACGACAGCATCGCATGGAGACTGCCAAGTGCCTGAATTACATTAGCATAACGGCAATTAACTATAATTATTCAATTTAAAATCGTCATGTGAAGTCGATGTTTGCGTAACGTTTGCAGGGAAATGGCACTTGTCGCACGACATCCGCGCGCTGGAAAAAAAAATCCGCGAGAGGATAAATACTTTCTGTTGCTCTCAGCGGATGGTTCTCCCATATTCACTCAGATCAGAGGAGAGAGAGAGGAAGTTAACGTGTACGGCATCGCATTGCGTATTCCGCGATCGTACAAGAAAAACTCCGAAATTTGAGCGAGAGCACAGCGCGCGCGCGAGAATATGGAAATCCATCCACTCTGCTCGGAATTTCGAAATTAAAATATCAATGTGTTACGTGTCCCGACAAGTCCATACACAGTTCGTATGCAAATTTAATCCAAACGTGTTCGCGAAGGTAGAACATTATCGTTCAACGTAACATACATGTACGTATGTAAAAGAAGTAACGCGTCAAGTACGAGAGAAATGAGATAACAAGAGCCTTATTTTGATTATGATGTAGGTCAGATTAAGAGAATTGAATTTAACTTATTACGTTAATCTTTAGAGAAATTTAATACTGTATTAAATTAATTAGTGATTAATTACTTATTTTGAGTATTAAAGGTTGTTTATTTTTAATACTCAAAATAAGTAATTAATCATTAACTAATTTAATACTTATAGTATTAAATTTCTCTAAGAAAGTTCCAAGTATTAAATTTCTCTGAAGAAGATTTCAAAATTTGCAATTAAGAATTATATTTATATATTTATTTTTTAAATAAACAATTCTCTTTCATCTTTATTAACCCAGGAATAATCACTTGAGAAATTTTTATATTCCAACGGTGAAAAAATGTGAATTGTAAAATATTGTTAATAATAGTGATTTTAATAGAAGTGTATAAAATATTCCAGATGCGTATATAAAAAGAAATCAAGTAATTGCTTTCAAATTAATGTTGTAATTGACTCTTAAAAAAATATTTCCCACGTACGCGTTATTTAGTTTTTATATACTTTTTTCAAAAAAGTGTGATTAAATCTATGTTAATCTAAATTCAGATATTAATTAATTCTCAAATACTAATAACGGAAAACAATCAATAATATATAATGTTAATAATAGTGATTTTAATCGTGGTAAAAAAATATCCTAAATGTCGTTTACGTAAAAAAAATTAGCTGACTACTTCCGGATTAATAAGTTCGACTGATTTAAAAATCGAATATTTTCTACACGCGCAGACCAATTATATAAAATTTATATTTTGTTTATTTTCCAATATATATTACTCTTGAATTAAACATCTAATATTTTTCTTCTCAAGACGCGCTTAAATTCCCTTGCGACTGCCTTTACGTGTCACTTTTCGGGAAACGAGAGTGGCGGTCGAAGAGGAACGTTTTGTCGGGCAACGCGACAGCAGCCGACGTGCCATTTCCGCCGTGTTTAACAGCGATATTTAGTAGACTTTAAAAATGCAACGTTGCATCGGGTGGCTATGTCACTTGCCAACGTTTTTATTCATTATTAAACATTTGGTGTGCCATCGGGGACCGTTGGCTCTGTCGGCGCGTTGGAAGCGTGGAAGCGTAAATCATTACCTGTAATCGCTCATTTCCCTGGCTGCTCGTATCGCAAGAGCGATTTAGACAGAGAGGGGAAAAAATAGAGAAAAAGGGTAGACGAGAAAAATAAAAAAAGAATAATCGCTGAAAACACGTAATCGCTGGTCTTTCACCAAAGTGGTCGGTGGTCTTATCGCCCGACAATAAAGTTGATATATAAACGGGTTTAAACGGTGTAGCTGAGTAAGAACAGTCGAGAGCCCACTCCCAACTTCGTTTACACTCTCTCGTTCGAGGCACCTCGTTAGCACAGGGCGATCGGCGACTAGAGTCGAGGTATACGCGGACGTGCTACGGTTAAAGCGCCACGTAAACACAGTCCAATCAAAGGTTATGGGTCATTAGGCAACGGAGAAAATTGCGCTGCGTATGCAGGCGCACGCGCTTGTCCCTAATCGGGCGTCGCGCGCCCGGCCGAGCGCGTAATCTTTTCGCGTCATTGGGCGCCGAGCGTGTATAAATCACGACTCTCCGGCCACGTCGACAGCGTATACCCCTTGCTTCTTCCCCGTCGCTTCCGTACCTTCTGTACCTTCCGTAAGTTGCTCGCGAAATTACACGGATCGTTTCCGCGGTGTATCGGCGACTGCAAGGGCGAAAAAAAGGACGATCGCACGAAGAACGCGCACGAAGAACTCTCGTTAACTGATGAATCGCGATGCGACGACGCGACGTCGCGCGATACCACACTCGCCGAAATTCGCGAGTTTCGGATATTATGTGGAATTATTCGGAATAGATTCCGATCGAAATTATTCAACTATTCCTTAGATTTCTATTACGTTTTCTAAGGAAATACAGAATAATTCTGGATTGATCGGAATTCATTCCGAACAATCCCATAATACGTGCCTTGGTCCAGGAAGCGGATGAAAACATATTGAAAGAAGTGTCTTGAAGAAGGATTTTCTCAGTCAGCTTTGTTTGATAATGGAACACTAAAGGCACAAGAGTGTTGAATAAACATGTGTTAAGCCTTAAATTTTATATTCATATGCAAAAAAGATGAAAAAGACGCCGCAAATTAAATATGCATTTGAATAATAAAACAAATACAATTTTGGACTTTACATTTCAAAACGTCTTGATTGTTTTTCAGTTAGAAGAGTCATTCTTCACAATTCCATTCTTTATAACCTTCGAAATATGTAAATGTATATGAAAGCAGTTACTCTCTATCGCGAGCAAGGGGCACAGGCTTTATTATTACTGCGACCAGTATATTCGAGGTACGCGTTAAAACTTTCAGGAATTGAATTTGTTGAAGTTTACAAAATTGTCCGGAGTGTACGAGAAGGGTACCAGAACAGATCCTAGAAGTATTACGCCGTACTCAAACTATAAGCGGTAGTGAGTCACAAGATCTACGGACTCGTTATATCCGGCCGTTCCGTCCCGCAGTTCGTTGCGAGTATCTACCGCGCGATAAAATCTCGGAAGAACCTCTGCAAAGATTTTCTGACGACTTGTTTTGAGAGCTTTTCTTTCCGACCTCATCCCTCGACCCCTTACCTCCCTCGCCTAGCTGTCCCGATCTGCTAGCTCTGACGACCGACCAGTCTCCGACACGAGGGAGATAATAAAATTGGTAGCCGGTGATAATAAAAGCTCATAAATAAAAATTACGGTAGAACCCTATCTAGGAGCGAGAAGGCGACCGGTCATTGTCGTTCTCGGGGATGCAAAAAAGGCCCTTCGGAAAAAATGGTCTCTCCATCGCACAAACCTTATCACTTTAGCCTCTACTTCCTCTCGTTCCGCGCGCGTCTGTCCATTCATTCGTTCTCCATGCTTCGCGTTTCGCTTTTCCTCGTCCCTTTTAACCCGAAGCGACTCTTCTTCCACTCCTGTTCTCAGATGACTTCCTAGACTCGTGCTGCCGATGCACCGCCATTTCATCGTTCACTCGTCTCCAACCTCGCCTTTTTTCTCTCACCCTGTCATTCTATCTCCGCTCTTTCTTTTCTGCCCTTGTTTTTTTTTCTCTTATCCACTTTCGCGCACCTTATCCCCGCGCTGCTCCTGTCCCTTCCGTTTTACTTTTATGCTTTCTATAGTCTCTCTTCTGCTTTCTTTCTCTTTTCATTCTCTTCCTTTGTTCTTTTCTCTTTTTTCGCTTCACTAACTGGCTGCTTTCCATCAGCACGATCTCGCCCAATCTTATTTTTAGTATCCAAGTTTGCACTCTGCAGCGATTCATAATGTAGATATAAGTATGTAAAATATTTCAGATATAATATACTTTACTTTATTTATAGGTGCTAGAAATTATAATAAAAAATATTTTTTTGTTTTATTATCAAAGCATAAATAAATAATTTTTGAATAATTAGTTACTAAAAATTGAAATTAATTTTATGAAATTAAATTTAAATACCCAAATTAGTAACAAAATTTTTTGTTATTAAAAATTTTAATTAATATTTAGCGGAAAAATTAAATGTCAATAGTTTATTTTAAGATTTAATTTAATAAAAAAATAATATAAGTTTTGTACAATAAAAAATTGAATGTAAACATTTCCTGCAAAAATATTTTTTCATGTTATTTAAATGAGAATCTCAATTTTATATGTTTACTTATGCATGTAATATTAATTCTACATAAAATTAAATAACACAAAGGACTTTTAATGGCAAAAACAATATGAAGATTATAAAGGGCATATCAGTTATAAAAATCAAATAATATAATAATTATTACATAAATTATATTATGCTCTGTGAATTAATAATTTTGTAACTGACTCTTATATGCCCTTTATATAATCTTTATATTAATTTTACATTTAAGGTTTGTGTTAAAAGATTACGAGACATATAAAATTCAGATAAAATATCTATATTTAAGAAGTCTCAATAAAAGAGGACATCAAACTTGCCTTTGTAGCTGATATGTTATTTCCGAAACAGCACTTTTCCCGATCAGTCGATAAACCTAATGAGAACTTGATACACATTGAAATTCCCCAAGATCAAATCTCGATGATAATGTATCGAAGGGTCATACCGTCGATAATTGGGTGACCCAAAACGAGCAATCGATCCGTCCGCCCTTAGCACGCGCTCAGCCAAAGTCGTTTAGGTCGATTCCGATATTAGCGCGCTAGCATCGTGGTAGCATGTAAATGTTCCGAAAAAGAAAAAAGGCACACCCTCATCGCATGCGCATGATTGATATATTTCCATTAGCGAAATATCTTATAGGATTTTCGATAATGTTGCTTATGCTATAGAAATGCGGCATCTGCAATATACGGCGTATATGTTTATATATCAATATATTACAGCTAACAAATTTATCAAACATGACACATTTTTTTCATAATATTAATCGTTGATAAGCAATGATATGGAAATTAATTGGTGATAAGCGATGATAACAAAAAAGGGAACATTATTATATTCACGAAAGTATTTTTACGTTGATCACGTTATTTATTGTCTTTGCAGAAGCCATAAAAATAATGAGTTCCTATTATTCATGTTTTTATTCAGAAAATTGTCTATTACATCTACAACATTTTTAATTTGTTCACAATTTTAGGGAATATAAAGAAATTTTTATTTTTTTTCAGTTTTTTAATTAATATTTCATCAATTACATACATGGAAAATATAAAAACAAAGTTTGTAGTTATTAAAAGTAAACCACGCAATTCGTTACTGAAACACTGCAATATGTATTTATGAGATTTCCCATATGGCCAAATTTCTTATTATATCGATCGATCCAACTTGAGCCATAAATGAACCATAAATTGCACGTACGCGTACCAATACGTACTAGCATTCACTTCGATGATCTTCAAAATTGCATTAATTGAATAACGTCGAAATTAATAGTTTGCTTAAATGTCAATGTACGTATACTGTGACAGATTCGAAACTCTCTTGCTGACATTTCCTTTCATAAAACAGAATACTGAACTATATTGCTTGTTCATTATAATAACATAATTAAATTGTAACCGTACAACCGTCGCAATTAATTCTTGAAACTAAATTATGTATAAACTTTACAAATTACAAGTATAAAAAAAATGTATAGTTTTATAGATATTAAATGCAAAATTTATGATTTATTTTATTATTAATTGATAATGAATCTAATTATTACGATAAGTATTAGTTTTTTCAATTATTCGTTATTCTCAATTTAATTTCTTATGAACTAAGTAACGCTAAAAATATTAGGTGTTGGAATTAATTCGTAGCGTTTTTAATGAAAGAATGTTATTTATTTCACATGAGCATTAAAAAATACATTAATGAAAGTACTTCCCATCACTTGTAAAACGCTACGAATTAATTCCAACACCTAATATGTTATCGCGTTGCTATAAATAACAATTAAGCTGATTTTTAATAATGCTTTATACAGTTCATTTGAATTTTTTATGGCATGGCTGACCGAAGAGACAACAGCGTCAGAATCGCCGGATATAAAAGTTACAGTGACATGTTGATATCAAGGTGCAATTATATTATATCACAAGTAGTTGCAAATTATACTGCTGCGCGCTGCGTTTGATAGACGACCGTAATTCAGCTTAGTAATGGCTGCAGGAACGCCTTCCGAACAGCTGGATCACTGTAACTTCTGAAAATAAGTAATGGGCTTTTATCCTTGCTCCGCAAAACCCCTTTTACTGATAGGATTAAGCTTGTTTCTAAGTCCTTGACAGAAATATTAAAAATTGCGTTTTCAACTCGGGTTATACTTACAACTTCATGACGTTCATTTTTACTCTCCGCAAAATATTCTTGAAAGATATACCGGGTTTAGATATATGTATATCTCTATCATCAATTTATCGCTCGGATATTTTTCTTAGGAGATATTTATTCCGACGTTCCTCTTTCCTCCTTTCATGGCTGATTAAATTCTCTCCGCCTTTTACTACCTCAAGACGAGGGATTTAAAGAATCGGTGGTAATTGAAGCATGATGCAAGTTGAAAGCTATTTATTGCAAGTACAGATAATGTACTTTGTATAGCAATACCATTTTATAAGATTAAACTCAGTTTTTATAGCTCAGATTTTGATATTATAAAGACTTAATATAAAAGTATTTTTTATAACAATTTTTAAAAAATTTTTCGCATGTTTCTTAATGATGAACGCAATATATGAAGATATAATTCCACAAGAGGTTGTATTTAAACTGACCATTCGTTAGGAATCGATTAGAGTCGTGCACCTATTATTGTAAGCGTATTATGAACTGTGTTTCGATTGATCCTTCACAGCAACAAGCCGGTACGCGCGCGACCGCATCTCATGTATAGCTACCTCTAAAATCGCTCGTTATACTGTACGCGTCTCTAGAGTTACTGTTAAGCACGAAATTTCGCTCACGAGGTTATAATCGTAAACAGTTGCTCCGGATACAACTGCAAGGAATAGATGGTGGCAATATCGTCTTACACTGAATTTCCTTGGGCGCGTATTATGTCACACAAACGTGGAGAACTCGCGTACGTTTGAAGGCAAAGCCAATGTAAATTGACTCAAAACCGAACTCAGTACACGAATTAAGCACTGAATTAGGTACACGAAGCAATATTAACAAGCCGGACGTCGAAACTCGAGACAAGTGATCGAGTTACTTCCATTCAGATTACATTTCTTTATTTACTTATTACGTACGATTGGATCGAAAGCGAGTAATTGTATACGGTTAAAAATACATTAGATAATATTGAAAATAATGGAAATATTAGAAACATTATTATTATATTTCTGCTGGAAATAACGTTAATTTTTCATCTCTTGCTGCACTATTAATTTGTTCTGTCTATGGAACCATATTTGATGATATGTCTGTTATATTAACATAAATCGAAACGAGCTAAAGATATCCACTGAACAAACGGAAAAGCAAAATTAATAATTTGTTTGAGATATTTATAGTCTACAGGGTAAGTCACGTAATCCGGGTCTCTTACGTTAGAAAAAGACATGCCTTAATAATGTCTAACTTCTGGCATGCAACGTGCAGTTTTATTTTTTTAAAAAAGCAATTACCTTATATTTCTTTTTTTACATTAATTCTATAACTAGCCTGTTACATGAAAATAGTTATCACGAGAAATTATTCGACACGATTTCTTATTCGACACTTAAGACAAAAACTAATGTAAGTACTAGTCATTGAATTGTATTTCGATGGATACTGAGGAACGTAGTCACGAACTATCCTTCCGCGCACAAAAGGGAATTTCTGATATATGAGTGTCTACCCGACTTGCTCTCTACCATTCATTTCTCATGGATGTAACTTCGGAAGGGTATAAACGAACCTGTGTATAATATATATTATGAAATCTTCGATAACAACGGCGAATAAATGTTAATTGTTTATGAAATATACAATTTCTATGTGCTGATATACTCAAAAGTATAAGGATGAATTCATACCTCGGCAGAAAAGCAGAAGCCAATCAGAACTCGCGTTGGTACTCGACAATTTCTGCTTATAGAATGTACTACTTGCTACTTTTCTGCTTTTCTGCTTTTTTTATTAAAGTGTAAATTCACCCTAAGATCAAACCTTTTCAGAAAGAATGACTAAAGTACTAAAAAATGTATCTAAATACAGATCTAAAAATATTTTTTTTATTATTTATATTGTTTAATTTTTTTAGCTATCAAAAAATTATGTAAAATGTTCAGACTGATTGCAAGAATGTCAAAACTTTTTGAAACATTGTTATCATATTAAAAACTTCTGTGTAATTATTTTAATACTCCAACAAAATCTCTCTCTCTCTCTCTCATTCTATAATATTTAACTAAACTTTAAGACTTCAACAAAATTATTCTTTCTACTTTCCTACATTACTTTCTATGACGAATTAAACTAATAAAATATAATAAATTAAATAGATAAGGATCGTATGATAAAAATAAAAAAATAACTTTCAAAAAATAGAACAATTTAATTACATCTATTTTTGTAGACTTCCACTTTGTTCTAAATACAAAAATATTTTGTGAAGCACAATAATTCTCCGTTTTTCTTTAAAAGAGACATATTCTCTGCCACGTGATTTGATAAATGATTATTATAAAAGCACGATACCGTTATGTTATACGAGAGTGAGAAGTTTATCATGATACAACAGCAAAACAACAGCTTAATATCGATCAGCGTTAATTTATACGAGCCTCGACAAGACGCGCACTGCTATTTCAGAAAAGCCATGTAGGAATATACATATATTATGTATAAAGTGACGCCTAATGTGTGCGTGTGTGTTCCAATTATGCAACACCACATCGTAAAATATGGAAGTAAGTAGAGAGCGCTGCAGCATTTTGGCATCTGCCACTCTAAAGTTAATTGAGTTTCCATGTTAACGAGCAGTTCAACGATATCCAAATCCAAGTCAATTTTTGTTATCAAATATTTTTATGACGTTTTATATGAAAGTTGGATGAATAGATGAGATTTGGTATTTTCCGATTACCTTTCGCGGGTGCACTTTTAAAGTCCAGATGATCCTGCTAGGGTATAATTTTGTGACTGTCATTCACTGTTAAAGAAACTGACGTGTCGAGATTATTTTTGCCATTTTTTATATTATGTATTTATATTATTATACGTACGCAAGAAAATTCGAGATTTTTAAACTCAATTTTCAAAAAAGAAAAAAATATTAAAAGAAAATTAATTTAAAAAAAATTGAAACACACATTAATGATATCAAAACAGTTATTTTCATATATGCTCCAATTTATATTTTCTTTAATATATTCACTTATTTTTATTGAATCCTAATATTATAAAATATTTATATTTGTATATTTATAATAGTCTTTTACTAGATACTTTTCTCGCGATATTTCCGTTTTTCACAAAGTAGCCCACTTAAATTGTTCGCTATAAATGTTTTATGCTACAACGGTTACATCGGTGGTGGATTGAGAGTTGGTTGCGTTGATACTTTATACAACTATGTGGAAAAGTTGGTCGCTATCCTTTTATCCTCAGCTTTGTGTTCGCGGTTTTAAACTCGCGCGCCGAGTCATCCCCGACACGTGCGATTCAAACACGTACGCGTCGAATAAAAACGTTTCGAGTGAGATGAAAGATGTTTTTATATTCCACGAACGTGGACGCGTGGTTGCATTTTACGAGGGTAAATAAAGCAAGGAAATATGCGCCCGAGCGTGTAAACTTCTCTCCGGTCTCCCCTTTAGTTCCCAGCCACTCGACCGATTTTAATGCAATTCCTGACGATCGTTTTGAAGTTGTCGCGTTTCAACATGTAATGCAATGTTCACCTTCGCAAATTGTAAAATCCCTCAATATATATGCAAAAGCTGTTTATATTGTATTAATTATAAGAGAGAAAATTATTTAAATACGTCTAATCATACATCCCTAATTATTGATATATTTTAAGAATATTATATTAATATTTAACAGTGTAATTCATTTATTTTGATTTTGAATAATGTATAATTAAATAATATATAAATATATATATTATCCAATCGATTTATAAATGAAAAGGCATCGTCCTCGAGCATTTTTGATTTATATAAAATCAAGTCCTATTAAATGATATTTAGACATCAATCAAAGCAATAATTATTATTGCAAGATATTCATTTATTATTTTGTAAAATATGTTAATTTTAATATATTGTATTTAAATTTTAATTAATGATATATTTGAATTTTGACTTAATCAAATGACATACATTGATATACCTCTTGTTAACGTGTCAATCTCGACATTTAGTATCTTTCGTTCTCGGGATGTATATGTTCGTTAATTGAGAATATGGATAGCACGATACGTGAACTCGACAACATAGCGACGCTCTATAGGTAATATGTATGCCGATGTAATCAGAGCCTATCGCTAATGAATTAATTGGGTTATCAAGAGAAGATAAGAGAGAGAGAGAGAGAGAGAGAGAGAGAAAGAGAGAGAGAGAATTCCGAAGAGAAATAGACAACTTATCTGCTTGTCGATAGAATCCTGAAAGATCTTTGTTGCTGTTAAAATTTTAAAATATTTGTTGTCGATCACTCTTTCATATTTCAAAATTATTGAACATTATTGAATATTTTCAAATAGACAAGTATTGTAAAAATTGTGATGCAATCTTTATTCTATACATTGTTAAATATCAAAGGAGTAATATTTTGTTATTTTTAATTTTCATGCCAAAATATAAATCAATCCATTTCCGTGACTGGTTTTATTACAAGTTCATTGTATCGGAATTTCTACTGGAAATTTTTTTCTAAATTAATTAGTTTCATGCCAGAGTTTTATTAATATTTCAGATTTCAAATATTGCGTAGCACAAATGCGATATTTTCTAATCTTATTAATCGAGCATTTATTTCGCGACATAACGATCAATAATGAAACAATAAAGTTAGTTTTTCGTGATACGAATTCTAATGCAGCAAATCCGCCAATTTTCAACTAGCATGATTGCACGTTATCTTCGCTTCGCTTTGCAACCGTTCCGCGGTAATCAGCACGTAATACATTGTCGTGCCAAATGTCGCTACTTTGCTACCTCGCGTTACCACTCGCGTTTAACACAACTTCCTACATTGCGCTCTGATCCCTCATTTGCCTTCGTCGTATCGCCGCAATATAAATCAACGGCGATCTTAGAAACGGTGAGCAAGACTGAAGGTACGATAGAAACTTCGCGAGCACATTTAATCCTACACAATCAGTATTACGTTCAAAGGTGATGTCAAACTTTGTTTTCAGTTATTATTTATATTAAAGATTTTATTATCCTAAAATAAAAATAAAAATAAAATAAAATAGAAAAATAGAAGTAAAATAAAAATAAATTTACATAAAAAGATAAGACAATTCATGAATGAAATTGTCCTCTTCTACTCAAAAAGCATATTTCCAAAAAGAAAATTGTCTTTTTCAAAAAATAATGCATCCAGAATTGCATTAATAAACCTAGAAACGTGTAATATAAAAGCTTTTGTATGAATAATATTTTTAAATCAAATAATTTCCAAATCGATACTTGCATTTTAATAAGCTTAAAGAAAACATTATTTTAGTATTAGACAATATTTTTTATTAAAATATTTAAAAAAAATTAAATAAAGTTACAAAAGATATGACATCATCTCTATTATTTTTAAATTTTAATTTGATTTGCTATATTTATGTAAGTTTATGTAAGGAATATAATTTTCTCAGTATTAATAAGGGTGACATATTGCTCTTTACATCTAGTACGATTGCACGCACTAGATGTAAAATGCAATATTTTTATTTCTTCCTTATCTGCGACTATAAAAAATATACTTTGATATTATTAAAATTAAGCGCAAGCTTGCTACTGTAATACGTTTTCCCGGAGCGCTGCACGTTACAGGCGCAATTACAAGCCTGTTTTTCTTTACTTCTCGCCATTATGTATGCCGCCATACATCACCCCTGTTTGATACACGCGACGAGGTCGCGATCTTCGCCACGCGCTCTATTAATAATCGTTATTAGTATGTTGAGATGAGTGATATTTATAATTATATACCACCCGTTAAGAGCACTCGTGACATAACACGATGCCTCGCGCGAAAATCAAGTGGTCGATGTACACGTATACGGCGACCTATCGATTTGCCGTTCTCCCAACGAGTTGCGAATATGTCGCGAATGTCACGCACGTCATGCTGCATGAACGTGTGACTTAAATGGGGACACAATAGCTAAAGAAATTTTTAACTAACAAAAATTGATCTATGATCAATCACCTAAATATATATCTCATAAAATAAGAAAAGAATCGCAGGCGGACACGATATCGCTTTTTATATATTAGATATACTTTATTATTTATTGAGAAACGTTTCGACTTACGTTCAAACTAGATTATGTGAATACGTATACTTGTGTCGTCATTATAATTTGAATTAATGAATTTAATGACTTTAACAACATCCATATTAACATATATTTTTAGTAAATAATAAATTAAATTTAATAGATTTTCTTGAGTTAAATTATTTAACTCCATTGTAACTTTTTTCATATATATATTTCTATAATTTTTTCTACTTTATTTATACATTAATTTACATTTTTTATTATGTACCACTTTAATTTTTTAATAAATTTATGACTAATATTAGAGTGGTATTTAATAATAAACGTTGAAAAGAGGTATCGTGTCCCATCGTCGCGCAAAATGAAAATGTCGGCGAAAGCGTATTTTTCCGAGTATATCAGCAATTCCAATCAGATCTCAGCGAATCATGCGCCTTATTTTTAGTTCGCCTACGCTCGACATTTCACCAGTTGGTAAAGGATCGAATTTGCGGAAATACGTACGAAGGTCTGGCCGCGTTAAAATGGCAAGGCCGAAATTATCATGAAACACGTACGTGACTCTCCGAACACATATTCGTACTGATATATACATCGTGACGAATGTTCGCGAGGTATTGCTGCAGTTCGCCGCAAGGAGTGTATTAATTGGAAGTTCCAAACAGATGCTGCACTTGCTTTTGGATACACACTCAACACGAGCACCATATCTGTCTATATGAAACATACGTGTATTCGATATCAGATGTTCCGCGCGATACATGTTGAAAGAGATACGTCGCATCACGTGGCGAAGATATTGCGAGAGAAGCGGACGTAATACATCAGAATGAAATCAAAATATCATTTTAAAAAAACATGTTTGTTCTCTCCACGCATAGCTAAATTAATATCCAAGCAGCTCGTAATGATCAAGCGAATATCACTGAGAAAAATGTCTGGTTGGATTAAATAGTAATTTTGATGGAAAATGGACGAATCAGAATTTTCTGGTTAAATCTACTGGAATTTTTTATAATTATTCTGATAAAAATAAGAATTTTAGTAAATTTTACCATAAATATATATTGTATCACAACTATAGAATTCTAAATTTAACCAGAAATTTCTCATTCGTCTCTTTGAAACCAAAAATTTTTTTCAATATACTAAACTAAGCTTTTAAATTTATATTGCATATTGTCACGAGTTTGTGCTGTGAGATGCGTGCGTCACTATATTATGACGTCGTATTACACGGTACGCTCAACGATATATCCCTTATACAGCCCTACGCGCCCTTTGCTCTCTCAACCTCTTCTCTCTTTGCCTCCGCGACGCAGCGGCCCGAGTTGGCTGGCAAAGCCGGAATTAGCCGTTTAAACGCGATAATTACGAGAACCTATTATTTGTAGCGAGGCTCTTGCTTTAGCCCGTCCCAAAGCGAACGTTTAGCAACAACCATGTCTCGCTGGCACGAAAGGTGATTGTTATTTTCTCTGTGTGCGCACGTTATATAAGCAAGATCGCGCGCGAGCACTAGTTTGTACATCCTGACAGAATTCTTCGGATAAACAAGATGCATTTATCTTTCGAAATCATGTCCGCGTACGAGAAACACCGCGTCAAAGTAAATTTTGTCGCACTAGCCATTTCAAAAGCGAATTTACGATAAAATGAAATTTCCGCTTTTAGCAAATTATGACGTGCATTCTGCGAGTGCCAATGAACGCACGACTGTAAAGATTAAGTAACGGATAGGTAACGTGCAACTTTATGACTTTCATTAATTGTATAATAAGAATCTAATTGTTTTTAAATCATGAAATAGGCTCACATTGTAGCAACAAGGAATAACTTAGTAACAAGGATGAAATTAGCTTCTAAAATCGAAAAAATAAATTAATCTTAAAGTATAACTACTATATGCTCTAAGAGATTAACGAACAATGTCTATTTCCAGAAATCTTGCAAAAACTCTGAATAAATTTCTTTTATTAAATTTTTACTGATCTTTTTATGATGATTTTATTAAGGGAATTGTCTATTTTACTGACAAAAATATCAGTTTGTGATATACGATCCTTCGTTGATTTCACAGAAATTCTATGATTAAAATACACACTTTTATATATCTTCTAATCTACTTTGTATAAAAAATGAAAAAAAATAAAGAAATTATAGATTCAGAATCACAGATTGTCATATCTCAATTTTTATCTCAATATGGCGACCGAAGCAGTCAATTTACTAGAACGTTTACTTGGAAAGATTAAGTCCTCTTATTTTTCACAAGAAGCAGAAACAAAGATGCTACAAGACATAAAACAAATAAGGATAGGCTTTTTTTTAAAGCTCGACGGAGCTGCTGGTAGCTAGGCCAAGAAATTTGCGTAATACGTGGAAGAAAAGAAAAGTAGCTGCAGTTAAGGTGGAACGTTGACGGACGGACGGACGAATGGATGAACGAATGGTCGGGTGGTGCTGGGATGCTGTTCTCAAGAGAAAAGCGAGAAAAGCCGCGAGAACGAAGATTTGCAATGCTAACCAGAGACTGCATTAAACGGGAATTAATTTCTTGCTAACCGTCTGGAGTAGCTGCGCACCCCGTAGTACCTAACCCCTTCTTCTTCTCCTTCTTCTTCTATTTTTTTTTTTTTGCCGCGTCAAGGGAGGGCCATCTCTCTGCGCATCGTCGTGCAACTCGTCGTCGTCCGAGCATTACTACGGATAATCCAGTCCCATTTACTGCACTCCCACGGGGACGGGTGGCACGAAACGGTGACCATCGAGCAGAATAGAGAATGGTTTCACCAGGACTTTTCTTCCTGGCCATTCTGGCGCGCTTCGAAACTGGCTTAAGATTTCGGTATACTTTACACGCGACGAATAACGAGCCATTGCTGGCCCCGTGTTTGCCCACACCGCAACGGGAAGCTCCATAAATCTCTATAATTCAGCTCCGTGAATCTTTCTGCACACTTCTCGTCCACAACGAGAGCTCCCTTTGTCCATAGTAAATCTTATTTTAATAATACAAAACAATGTTGATTTCTCTCGAACGTGTTGTACGATTTTTGAACAATATAGCTCCTTTACAATTATGAATTTGTTTAAGAATTTCTTGGTATTTATAAAATTCCCAACGTTACGTTTGGCGCGATATTTCTCGAACGCGAATCTGATTTTGCAATAACTTATTTTCACAACTTTTGTCCACAATAAATATTATTTTAATAATACAAAATAATATCTACTTTTAAACAAGCGATTTTCAGATAGCATATTTGCAACCAACATACACTTATCTAAATATCCTGGTTCATAAGTCGAAATCAAGTTAATATCGATTGATTTTTCGGAATATTTGATTTGATATCGACTATATTTTCTATTGATCTTCGAAGAAGATCGATATGTTATCAACGCTACATCGAGAAGATGTTTATTAATGCAACATCGATAAAATATTGATCTTCTTTCGAAGATTCAATAGAACATCTAGTAGATATCAAATCAAACGGTCCTAAAAATCAATCGATTTCAAATCGACTTGTGAACTCGGGATATTCGTCGATATTTATAAAATTTGACGTATTATTTAGTTTCTTATAGTCACTTTTATTATTTTTCAATAGTATAGATGCTCTATGAATATATCTGTACAATAACAATCAATTTTAAACGGCCATTACATTCTTCAAACTTCTCATTGTAAGATGTAAAGCATGTGCACGAATAGCATACAAATTAAGATCTTAGTACTATATAAAAGGGTTTATCTCATGAAAATCTACGTGCGGATATTTACATTTGTATTAGGTTACCCAGGAAGTAACCGGATTTTAAATTCAGCCAGCAACTATTCACCCAGGATTTTTATCTTTCTCATTGTTCTAAATAATCAAGAACAATTACTTTTGATATATCTAAAATATTTTTATAATAATATTATTATAATGAGGATTTACACATACGATTTCCTCAAACATTCAACGCAAAATTATCCAACCAAAATACTTTGACCTAAATTTGAGTTGTTTATTCATCGGTTATTCTCTCTCCATTCTTTATTTAGTATTTTCGTTCTAATAACATTTTATTTAATAATAAGATTTTATGTACTAATAGCAGTGTTGTTTCCGAACTCGTGAAATATGCACGCATGAAAAATTATTTCAAAAAATTATTTCAAAAGCGATTATCATTAATAATTACTGACAATAATCGATAAATGATACAAATATCACTATTATATTATAATAATAATGTTTCATACTAACACCATAAATATAAAATTATAAAATATAATTAGTTCCTGGATAACCTAATATCGATGCAAAAGGTCGATTTCATTCGTATCAAATATGCGTTAAAAAAGAATAACAGGTGAAATGAATTATTATGCAGTAATCCTTTCAGTGTCCGTTATTATTTAAAAGAGTTTAATTTCATTTTAGCGAGCGATAAATACAGAAATTTGTCACATTAAATTTTAGGATACAGCGGACACGCGAATAAGTAATTTTGATGTATAAACCAATGAGCGCAAGGTTAGTTAATAATTAATATAATTAATAATGACTGATGTATTTTCGAATGAAATTATCCTGTACATAGAATTAGCGTTACGAGATACGTTACGAGACACAATACGAGATAACAATTTTCATATTTGTTCTTCACGCGTTGATCATTTTCTTTTATCACAAGAAATGGATAATAACCGCACTGTAACTCGATCTCTATGTGTCGATATATTATTCGTCATAACTAACCGATCACTTTTTGCAGATAAAAAACACATTTGCTTTTAATCGCCACATAAACACGTATTTCGAGCATTTCGTACATTCTGTCTGTTCTGTTTTTCAATAGCAAATTTTTCATGTCAAAAAGCAATAAGTACGACAAAAAGCTTAAAACGCACAAATCCAATAGGAAAATTAACGTAATTAGCAAATGAATATATTGATCAAATAATATTTTTAATGCAAGATTATATTAATACATACAATCTCAAATTTTGCATTTTTGTTGCCGTTAGCTATCGAAAAAATTAAAAAATTAAATCCTATTATCTTTTAACGCTAGAAGTACTAATGTTTTTTTACTCACTGAAAAGATCAAGCAAATAAATTACTACAAAAGTAAAAAAAGTTATGAAAAACCAAATACTTGATCAATATAAAAGACAATTGTGTATTCAAAAGTAAAAAAATTTTAGAATTCTGTCTTTAACATAAGATGTATAATAATTGCTTGGTACTTCTAAAAAAAAACGTATTAAAAGCATTTATTATAGCATGCGATTATTTATGACGCATGAATAACAAATTATCAAAAATAAGAAATGCGAAATATGTAGGTATTTCTCACAATCCCGATATATTGTTCCTAAAATAAAGTTAAAAAAGATAAAGTGAAGTAAATTAAAGGTAAAAAAGTCAAGATGAAAAAATGTTCTTGAAGCAAAGAACGTGACTCAACAAATGGACGAAAATAATATCTTCTTTCCGCCCATCGACGTTCCTTCCGCACTCTCTTGTATTCACGTTCTCATTTCGGAGCTTATTCTCAACATCAACGTATCAATTCTTGGCCGGTATTCCTTTCAGTCGCATTATATCGAATTATCGGTAATTACGCCCCTTAACCTTGTTCTCAATTTCTTTATATCTCCCACACATTGCACCTACGTAATTTCTATAAAGGGATCTCATATAAAGGGTTGGTAGAGTCTGACGTAGTTTTGGCATATATAAATAAACAGTAATATCTTGAAATTACAGGGAATAAAGCATCCTGGGAAATAGACTGACAAAGAAGTACCTCTGATATCTTTGAAGTACCTCTAATAATCAAGCTTACAAGTATTTGTGAAATTTGATCTTTAACGTATAATTTAACTTCAGTAATGATAAAATGAGATAAAATCGAGGAAGTTTCCTGTCAATCAATTATCTCTATACATAGTTAATTTGAAAACAATAATTATTTTTCATAAATGAAACACAAAGTGAAACCTCTATAGCGATTTTGTGTTAATACATATATTAGTTTTCATTTTTTACGTCAGAAACCTCCAAAGTAATAAATTGTCATTATAATGATGATTAAAATCATTTTTTTCATCGTTTAATGTGTTAGTGGATTAAATAGTGATGTACAATAAATGTAACATTTTTGTGACGATATATTATTGCCATTTAATTATCACTTAAGACATATATTGAATAAATAATGGATAATATTGTTAATTATTATATATCTTAATTAGGCAATAATTATAAAAGTAAATAAGTATATACTTATTTACTCTCCTACCATAATTTGGCGTTTATTGGCGCAATACATCAGCCCAATATATGTAATGGATGCCAGTGTTTAACCAATGTATCGCCAATGAATTATGCTGCTAGGTTGCAATTACTGCCTAATTAAAAAAATATTAATTAATAATATTTCATTATTGATTTATTGTAGCTGTTCATTCTACAGAAAAATAAGCTGTAACGTATAATTAATAAATAGTAATAAGGCTCTATAAATATAAAACAATATAATACAAAAGAAGGGCAAAAAGCCAGTAGTGTAGCAAAGAACTTTAATTTAAATTAAAATTAAAAATTTATACAACAATTACAATTGACAAAAACAAACATTTCGACTCCGATAGAGTCATTTTCAATGTCGTCGTAATATTTAAACATTGTTCTAAACCAAAAATGTATATATGGTATTACAATACTATTATAATTTTTAATCCTGTATTCTTCATTTCATATAATACGCTACGAGTCATTTTTAAAAAAATCAAAATAGTCACAAAATTATAATTAGCTTACATTATATATTGTATAATATTATGTATATTTTTAATTATATTTTATTATCACATCATTAGTGTGTGATTTAGAAGTTCGCGGTTTTACATGATTTTGATAATGTTATTTACATTATTATATTATATTAAATTCTTTGTAAAAAGCAAAGATAAAAAGTTTATGAAGATATTTCAGATATATACGCCCCCCCCCCCCCCCCCGAGTTTTAAACGTTGCACGCTGTATACTTGCAAAATTTTCAATTAAAAATTGTAGCTACCTCTTCTACATTAAATCTACGTCAAGATGTTCAATCACGAAAAGGCTACGTAAAACATTCATATTTCCATTACATATACACGAGTAACTTTTACGTGGCAGCGGCCGTGCAGCATAGTCGCGTGAATCCTAACGATGTAATCATTTAATGGAGTTTCTGCCGTATCCCAATACCTATGTTTGAGGATGGAAGGATAAAAATATGCAGCAACATTCTTTCTGTGTTATTATACTGTGATTCGCTCAGTAGATGAAGCTCAGATAAACTAAAACTAGTATGGTTAAACGACTTATTGTTAGTGATTTGAAACGCTTTGACGAATCGGCAGTGCTCTCGAAAATATTGTTCTAGATGAAAACAGTTATTCTATCCTAAAATAATTCTTTTTTATTCCTCTTATTGTTAGAGCAAATTTTCTAAAAATCTTGAGGTACTTGTTGTGAGATGAAAAATGCGTTAGCCTTTTTTTTTCAAATTCTATTACGAAACAAAATATTGTATATCATTTTCCGAACATTAATTACAAAAATAAATTCAATTAATCAAAATTTGAATTTTATAGCTTCTAAATTTTAAGCAAAATTTGAAGTAATGAATTGTAATCTTAATAGTTCAATTCGAAAATAAATAGAGAAGCATTGTTTCTCTATTTATTTCCAAATATTGCATTTTTTATATTGATATTATGATAGAATTAATGTAAACTAATTTATTTTTTAATTATATGTCCAATAAAATTATATTTTTAAAAATTTTAAACCATGTATATCGACATATCTTGAGCTACATAAATGATATAACATACAGATTAAGTTTTGAAAAGTCTCTAACTTTTAAATTAACTAAATTATCATAGAAATTCTTCATTTCAGAAATTGGAGAATGTATTATAATGTAAATTATTAAAATCATTTATACAACTTGTGCATTAAATTGTCTTGCATTACTATTGCTCTTTCTAATAAATTTGGAACCATCTTTTTCTTTTTGCTTTAAAACGAAGCTTAAATTATGAACCTATTTAATATCAAATTAAAGGCTTTTGACGAAGTGGAAGGAATGCAAATTGATAAGGAAAAACTGTAGCTAATTTTTACTAAGCTTTAAAACGAATTTAATTCGATGCTTCGTTACCGAGATAATTAACATGGAAAATTCAAATGCTGCGAAAAAGGTATCTCATAAAATTTTCGCTTAAGGAGAGTTATCTCTAAGTTCTTGAATCCTTGAAGCATGTTGTAACTTTTGCAAAATATCTTGTGCATATAAAATTGGTGATATTCCGCTCATAAGTCAAAGTTGGCATTAAAAATATTGGATTAATTTTCCTGGCTTTCCTAGCTAATTTTCCTATCAACACGAATTTATTTATAAAATTACTTATTAATTATTTTACGAAAAGATTTGCTAAAGTATCTAAAAATTTTATTTAAATGCAGATTTGAAAATTTTATAGGACTGTAGGATAAAATAATTATGCAGGACGCTCGGTTGCTAAAATATGAAAACGTTTGCAACATTATTTATTATAAATATCTTAATAATTTTGATATAATTCAATAAAACAAAAACAAAAATAGTTTTATGATTTCAAGAATAAATCAAATATAAATAAATTGCTTATATAAGCCTCTGTGTTGTTAGGGCATAAGTAATGTATTTATAAGATGATAAGATATAATTCGCAAACAATTGGAATATATAACTAGCAATGAAGTTAACTTCAAAACTTGAGTCCTCTTCAGTGCAGGAGTCAAGCACAAACTATTGAAGATCCAAACTCAAATCCAGAATCAAAACGTTTGTAGTTAACTTCATTAGTGAGTAAATTCCAATTGTTTGGGAATTATATCTTATCATTCTATAAACATTATTTATGCACTAACAATGAAAACTCAATCGTAAAAGCTCATTTAGACAATTGTATCTAATAAAATTATTTTTATAAATTTATATCTAACTACATTTTTAGATATTTCAGTAAAATCTTTCTTTCCATGTACCCACATAATTTAGTACGTACATCTTTTTTATAAAACGTCAATACAAACGCAATGATGAATCACGAATAATGTGAAAACGGCAGACAGCCTCACGCAGATTTGCAATCCGTGTTCAATCGGTTGTCGTAGCTGGACGCGTCGTGTGGCAATAAGGAAATACAGCGAAGACAGCTCGCGAAACGAACGCAACGAGCGAAGGATCGGACGGAATGAACGAGCGGCTAAGACAAATGGAGTCAATAGTTCGTCGGTGTAGACAGATACGCGGTATCCCTGTCGAAAGAAGAACGACGTAAACAGACGTGAGGGACAAGCAAGGACGAAAGGATATCGGTGTCGAAGTAGCTCTGAGTAGGAGAGGGCGGAGAGGGTGTGCATGGGTCCGTATCTTCTGCAGGATTCTATCCCTTTCCCGCGGCGAGATCTGGGGGTACGTGGCCAAACCTGGTGGTCGATACGCGGGTCAGCAGTATGCTTCACCAACAGCGCCAATGGGGCGGTTTGCGAAATCCTTCTGGAGCTAGTACAATCCAGCTACGAAGTATTCCCCGTTTCCGACACTGCGGGCTCCTCCAATTGCGATGGCTAAGTGCTCAGTAATGACCATTGTTAATGTCCCGCTCGAGAGAAAGGCGAATTCTCCGAATTATACGAACGATATGATCGATGTTGAAAACATGCGCAAACTTACCTCGAAATTCGCTAAATAGAATCTATATGGATCCATTCGAATTCCCAGGATTAAGATTTTTATTTCACACAGATTCACGTAGTGTAGCTGCATTTTTTATCCTCCGATCAATATTTTTATATGTCTCATCCACTGCATGAAAGATCGAAAAAGTATTGAGACCACTTCAGATTTCTTCAATCGTTTAAAGCCCAGTATAAGTAATTTATAATTCATATCAAATTACAATTCTATATATGTATATATAGAACAATTTTTTGTACAAATTTAAAACGAGGCGTAATTATGGAGCCTTACTTAATTAGAAATTTTTGAGAAAAAAGGCATATATCATCCATATATACATTGAAACCTTAATTAATTTTTATTATTTCTAATATATATTCTCTATTTCTAATTATATATATCGTGTATATTTTGATTTACGCGCATATTTTACATATATATTCATTCTCATTATACATGTATTTTAATTCGTAATTTTGCTAAAAAATTTTACTTACTTTTTCATATCAAAATAATATAAATTTATCTTATTCAAAATGTAGATATAATTATGTTACATTATTTATGCTTCTGAATACGTTTTCTTAGTCCTTATTTTATTTTAGAAAGTCTAACAGCTTTTCGAGTAGATTTTCGAAGCAGATTGATGTCGCGACAGGTTCTCAAGAAAGGTTCTCCCTGTGAGAAGCTATTTGACGGATTGAAGAAACGACCGTCGCTTTGAGAAACTGCTTAGAGACGACGTGTTCTGGTTTCACAGTGCGTCCGTGCAATCGTTGTAAGATGCCACTTTGAGAAATTCCAAGGCTGTTGTGATATGTGACGCACTGCGAAAATAGTCGACATCTCTATTAACAGTCACTTCGAAATGAAATGAAACATCATAATACGTCACAGAGAAAAATCAGTACATATTTCTTTTCTGATGTGAAGCACATCATTCGGGGAGATATCAACGTGTGCCAAACAGTAATATTAATCTGTTGTAATCCGATAGAAATTTCGAATCTCATTTTATTTAAAATTTAAATTATATTATCTGTTAAGATATTTATAGTAAACGTTTCAGTTCAGCATTTTATAACGTTTTAATCGATCCATTAAGGATTAAAATGCCTTAATAAACAGGAATTAAATTATGACATTTATACAAATATATATATATATATTTTTTTTTTCGCTTGTTACAATATATTTAATATTAAATATCTGATGAAAAAACTCTCCTATTTGAAAATAACAAACAAAATGATTTTTGTCTAGAAATATTTCAATTTAATTGACGATTTAAATTGGCTGATTAATTGCTTCCCAATTATCACTATCGCGGTTTTCTCTCAACATATCAAAATTATCTCGTTTATTTACTACCTTGCGGTCAACAAAGCTAATCTACCTTTCGTTGTGCACAATGGTTGGTCTCACTAAAACCCCATTTCTTTCTCGCTATCTCCCCCTCCCTCCCTCTCTCTTTTTCTCTTTTCCTTCCATCTTCGCTTTATCTCGTCATTGTTGAATCGCAGGGTTGCTTGTCGCGGAATAGAAGTGGATCTGAGACCACGAGTGGACTGAAACCACGAGATTGAAAATCGATTTTCAACCTGGTGACAAAATAGTCACTATTTGCCACGTTTATTCAATTAGCGGAAATTAGTAAGAATTTGCAGTGCGGTCTACGAGTAGGCAAATAAAAAAAAATGAATAAATGAACATATACCATGATTCATTAATACTTTAGTATTTTCGGAATTTATATTAGAGTTGCTAAGACATATTTTTTTAGTCGATCACATTGCATTTCATGCGTCAAGATTGTTGATTAAATATACGGAATTATACTTTTATATATCAATTTATATTATATTATATATTACATAAATTATTACTTATCTTTTATAATTTCAATGTTTAATTTTTTATGCGAATTAAATACTTATTAAATACTGGATTATGAGTGATTAACCATCAAACATTCGATCGCAAAAAATGTATGGGAATGCTAAAGCATTAATGAACCTCAGTGTATACGGTTTTATCGGAGCCTAAAACGATCGTCTATGCAAATGTCGTGGCCATTAAAGGAATGGACGAACCGGAACGACCTCCTTCGCCTCGCCTGTTTTTCGCTTCTTGACTTCGCACACCCTCGGCCTCGACTATATTCGCCAGGCGTTGAATCTACATTCTAGTGGACTCTGAAGGAGAAGTAAATCGAATCAGCGTGATTGAAAATCGATTTTCGATACGGCACTCAAAATCAATCTCTGAGACAGCGGCAAATAATCCATTTGTGCTCTTGATTGACATCGCCGTTCAATGTCAACCGCATAAGATGTACGACCACTATTAACGACGATTAATTTTTTATCTCCATCATCAATTACACTCGTTATTCTTCCATGGGTTAAGTTGAAGATCGATATAACGTACATTGCATTCTGTGAAATATTATGAAAACTGTTTCGTTTAAATAAAATCTGAAACAAAATGTCGGAAAGTCCTATAAGCACAAATGTCACGTCAAGTCGGATATAGAATTTTTCGAGTATGTTGGAAAATCGACATTATTTTCTTAGTCTGTCAAGTAAGCGGAAGATGATAGCAGCCGTAGTATCGGAAATCCATTTCCAATGTTGCATCTTGGATTTGTTTCCTCTATTTGAACATTGACAGTACACGAATGTGGCAATTTCCTGATAAGATAATAATACTGTGATTGGAAAGTTCTTCAATTTTTTCTGCGTTATGACAGATTATATAAAACAGAAAAACTAAAAGGGAATACATCGAATATTAAAACAGATATCATCCTTGAATATCCTCTCTTTCTCTCTCTCTCTCTCCCTCTCTTTTCCTCTGTAATATTATTTCCTATTTTAAAATATGCCAATAGAGATACGTATAATCTCTTTTCTCGTCGTTATTTAAAACTTATTTCATGCATATATTAATATTATATATGCAGGGACAAAAAAGTTTGGCTACAAAGTTTTGTGTGTTTATCAAATCATTATGCAGATGACGCCATTTGTCATCATTGAAGCCAAAATGCTATTAAAAACGTCATTTTTCATCTTGTTATTTAAATAATAACATTTAAAAAATTCTGCTAATTAGGTCTTATTACATAAATTCTACATCAAAAGATTTTCATCGGTTAGTAAACTGAAGACCACTCTATTGACTATCTGGAAGAATTTATTCGTAAAAAAAGATGTATGATCATCATTGATGCATTTCCAGCGCTTAAAGCTTCTATCAAAACTAAAGATGACCATTTTGAATGATAATTATTATTTTCGATATTTTTTTTTACAAATACAATACCTGTATACTGTTGTATACTAATAATTTAATAAACACAAAATTTTGCGGTCAAACTTTTTTTACCCTGTATTGTTATCACCTTTTTTTATGTAATTTCCATATACACAATCAATTCAATCAGAATTTAGCGATGAACGACTTTCTTATCTTAATACATTCGTAAATACAATTTACAGTTTCTCGATAAGAGCGATTACGATTCTCCAGGTTTGCCTTTGAAAGAATGTCCCTATTTATTTAACCGTCTGTTCGACTAGATACGTCTTAATACGACGAATAGACGAAATAAAGAACTGTGGCTGCGTGAAATGGACTACCTGCACGTCTCTTTAATCTATTAGAAGCATTGAACATAGATTCCGTCCATGAACGGTCGAGAGATTTACTCTCCTCGGTTTCTTTAACCCCAAACTCGCTTCGTCCATTTTCCACTTTTGCGAGTCGCCGGGGCTCCCTATCTCTTTCGCTTCCCGCGTTTCTTTTTATCTGCGAGCGCCGTCGTCTTATCTCGGTCCGCGTTGAGTCCTCTGTACCCGGGACTGAAGTGGATGGGGCAAAGTACGGGTAGGCGAAACGGATCTCCGAAGCCGCGCACGATTGGAAATCGATCTTCGGCGCTGCTCGTTCCCGGGTAATTCGTAAGAATGTCTCCGTTTCAATGATCGACGAATGACTGGCCATTTGTCTCGATTATCCTACTGCTACGAGGACAATCGTCGCATCGTCCCGGTCGGAAATATCTTTTAGAAATAGAATGGTATACTGGTGGTTGCGTTCGTGAACAAATGTACATGTCCCCGGGTACAAATACGACGAGCCACGCGTATGCTTCCTCCTACGCGAGACAAACCGATCTCTCCCCGTACAGCGGCGACAGAAAGTTGCGGATGAACGCGATATTTGCGGGAACTTCGGAATAAATGGCCGGGGACTACTTTTCTTGCGTAGCAAACGAAGCGCGGGGGAGAGAATTCCGCTTCCTCTTTCTCTTCCCGATCCTCACGCTATTCCGCGGACTGCTCGCGGGTCTGGCTATTTGCGAATCTGTTTGTATGTACATAGCTCCGCATACATATAAGTATATATTCACTTCAGTTATAAATTTATGTACGTACCGTCTCTTCTTGAAATTTACAGCGTAGGCGAGTATTGATCAGATTGTGTGCGCGTTCAAGGATGAAACCTTTTCCGTACGAGCAAAATAGTTGGAGTGTTTTATACTGCGATGTCGAAATGTGATGAAAAATAAACATTCAGAATTTCTCTTTTGGCTCATATGAAACTGTTTTATTTATACACTTGCTGACACAACAATGGGACTTCGTGATAGATTTTAATGGAAAAAAATGTTTGAGAAATAGATTGTAATTAATCGAAGTGCACAATATTTTCTAAATAAATTCTATAAGCATTTAATCACTCGTGTGCATAAAATGTATGCTTTCTAAAATCTACATCGATAGATATTCTATACTTTTGGCACGTACTGTACTTTATCGTTGCAGGCTATTGGTGTAGATACTCTATTGCACATGTTTCTCTCTGTCGTCCAACTCCCTCAGGTCCGAATGTCAAGATTAGGGGAAATCGAAATATTGTTGACCAACGGCGACATTCGAGATACGGAAAATTTCGAAACAAAATGTCACGATGTTGACATTGTTTAATGATCTTGATATTTCACATGGAAAGTAGAAAAATTCGCAAGGAAATCAAAATAAAATAGAAATCAAAGAAAAATCAGAGGGAAGTAAAAGTTTTATCGCGATTAATAAAATAATAAATAATTAGAATAAATATTTGATAAATAAATTATTTTAGATTAATTATTAAATTAGTTTAATTATTAATTTTTTTCAATAATTTAAATATTCAAAATAATTAATATTTTTCTGAAATAAGACTATCAATCTATTAATTTTTGTACCTTACTCTGAATAAAATATGATAACTTACTGGCCATTTTTACAAGAAATGATAATCATCAAAGAGAATAAATACTATTCAATTCAATGGCGATAAACGTAGATTGTTGAACGATTGGAATTAATTTGGAATAAGAAGAGATACTCGAGTCTTTTATTTATTTATTTATTTTTTTTTTTCAATTTGTTAAAGTCACTTTTATCGTTTTTCAACCTTTGTTTTTGTTCCAACATATATTCCATGCCTGTCCGAAAGAAACACTATCGCGTTTCAAAAACAATGCCTGAAAATAAAATTATCCGGTCATGCCGTGAGCTTGGCCGATAGGCGAATGACCACATATTTAAAGTTTAAAGGCAATTTACAAGCTATTGTTAAATTGGAAACAGGCAAGGTAACGTAAGAGGCGTTATTGCTCTCGGCGGAGGCGAGATAAATTCGATGCATACCAATGCAAACCTATAGAGTCGGGACGACGATCAGGGACATATGATACCGTCGACGACGATTTATTTTAACGAATACAACGAGAATTGCGAGTTCTTTCATTACTCTCTTGCTGTATCGTCTCCACTACGAAAACTATTTTTCTTTAGAGATACATATATATATATATATATATATATATAAAACCTACCTTCATATAATTTCGCAAAGCAAATCGTAATTCGACTACAAACTTAATAATAGACTGCACAAATTACCATTGTAAACTTCCTTTTACGAGTTCGGTTATCGTAAGGAATTATTTTCTTGATTTGGTCGTCGAAGCGGCGACGCGTAAAGCGCAAAACAGCGGAATAGTAGCAGTAGATTGCTTGTTAGACTCCGAAACAAGTCTGCAAAGATTAACAATCGTCGGAGGAAATGAGCAGAATGAGATAAAGACGAGAATACGAAGACATAATGGGAAATACATGGGACGACGAGAAAAGTACGAAACATAATTACTCTTATTTGAAAAACTCTTATTTGTGGACGAATATCAATGTTCAGATTTGCTACTCGTTATTACTAAAATAGACAAAAGAAAGCTAGATATGTATTTTACTATAAATATATTCGAGCGCATGACAAAATCAACCGCACGTGTACACGTGTTCAGAATATTTAAATTGCAATTTAATATTCAGCTAAAATAATATCTAAACAAAAAAACTTCTGATTAATAATAAAGATAGCTTAATTTTAATTAAGTTAATTTTATAATAAAAATATAAAATCTCTGTCTTTTTAAATTTAAATAGATAAAAAAATTTTGCTGCGAAATAAAAATTATTGTATTATATTGCTATCGAAATATCCGAAAGAAATTCATTACATGCTTTAAAAGAACATATTATTGCAGCGAAAATTTAGGTGACGTGAATCTTATTCGCTGAATGATTTTATTAGACGCATAATTTTCGCAGCAAGAAAGAAACTGCAGCCTCATGCAATTCCTGTTCGCTCTCACGGTCGGACGACTGACAAGTAATCTGCAGTTTTCACTGACTCGCTAATGCCAGTACGATCTACGGTCGAATTTTCTTTTCTTGGATCCGACCTGCACACTCTTATACACATTGGCGTGAATGTGTATACGCGCAAATCTCAATCTCCTCGTGGTAGCGCGGGCGCTACAGCAATTTCAACACCGTCCATAACTTTCTTCTACTTTGGACGTACAGGGTGTCATTGACAATAAGTAACAGAAATTCTAAATTGTAACGCGCGAATTACGAAGAGTTCCAGTAGATTGAATTTTTGAAAGATGTACATTATCTTCATATAATCACTGTTAGTCCTGCAGTAAATATATATAAAATAGAGGCAAAATATAATATTTTTTAATTTTACAAAAAGAGAGTCGTGCGATAATTAGAAAAAATCCAATTTTGCTTGAAAAAAAATAATAGCAAACGCTTTGCGATTGCAAAAATTAGATTCCTTGCGTTCAAAAATAATAGCGTTTCTGTTTAATATTTTCTATTAAATGCAGGAATATTTATTGTTCGCCCTATACATTTGCCTATATACAGAATTGTGGCGTGTGTTTACAGATTTTTTAAAAAAACCACGTAGATTTAAAGTACTAGAACGCAGCATTCCCTTGGGCGAGTTGTAGCGAATACAAAAGAATAGTATTTTTTTTGTGTGCATTTGTATATACCGTGCAGTTGTATACACGTTAAATTACATGCGATCTGGTATCAAAATATATCCTATGTTGTTGCATATATGCAACAAAAGTTTATAGAAAAGTTTGTGGGAAAATTTTTTTCATTCATGAGAATCTGAAAAATTTTTACCCGAGAGTTGAAAAATTGGCAGAATTCTTTTTATTTATTTATTTATTTATTTATTTATTTTTTTTAAGGATTAATGGCGTTTTTTACACGCATCTGTGAAGAATTTCTGTTAATCTACTAAATGATACATGAACAAATGTAATCCCAAAAGTTTGCAGAATATTTTTTGTTTTCACAATTTTTCGAATTTATGAGAATCTTTACCCGAGGAAAATTTTTACCCGAGGATTAACAAACTTTGAAAATTTTTAAATTGTTTTTTCTATTTCGAATATCACTGGACAGAATCTTTTTTGAAATGCATCTACGAGAATTTCTGCTTATCTATTAAATATGACATGAGTAAATGCGACGATGTTATTTAGCGGAATTATATATGTAGGGTATTTAATCGATCGATGCCTGTTTTGTTTCCGCACTTACATAATTCGATGTTTGGCTGCCTTTAGCGTGTATCAGTGCTGAATAGTGCAGGTAATCAACTTCCCTATTAAAGAGCAACCGATTGCATAATTTGCAACGCGATCGGTCGCCATGAATCTTCCTGTTGTGCTCCATGAACATCAGTGGATACAGATTCGATAAATGTCGGGGAATCGCATCGCTATGGTATTTTACAAGCGGTAACGTAATGGACAACCGCATTCGCTGCTTCATTGCACCAGAAAGAAGAAAAATCTCCGGAGTACGCGCGGATGCGCGAGTTGGAATCGTGGGTGTCGAGTAAATTACAGTTCGCTGCCGCCGCGGATATATTTCCTGATTTAACGGGCAGTCCGCTTCAACCACTCCTTTTCAACGTACTCCTCTCAAACCTTTTAGCCTCTGTTTACCAAGCCTTTCCTCATCGTGGCAACTTCCAAAAATGGCTCTCGGGTACGTAACTTTACCGCGGCACCGCGCGAAGTCCGCAAATAAATACATAACCGTGGCTTTACATCCGCCGAGCTTATAACAGCATCGTCCATACATAAACACGTCCGCACGTAACAGCAGTTTGCCAGCGCTACGATTCACGTCCTGTTTATCTTGTTTCGGTTGTTCTTTTCTGTTAACTGACCTAACCGGAGGTGTGAATTTATAGCTATCGCCTTTAGATTAAACTCTTTAGATTAAACTTTCTTCTTTCAAATAACGAAATTCTGCGCAATAACGAAAATTCTCTCGAAATTTTAACTCTGATCTTATTTCTGTCTTAATTTGGAATCTTATAAATATTAATTTAAGCGAAATTTAATATCGCTTTTACGATAAGTGAGATCAGGAATAAAAATAATACTAGGGACGCGCGAATGTAACATTGCAAGTATATCTAAAATAAATGGCTTCAGACAACATTGCCAATTTTGCGCACATTCGCTAAATATTCATATAGAAAACTGTGTATACCATGTGTATACGTAATATTTGCTATTGTTGACATACATTAGCCATGTCATCTAGAGCTGTCTTAAAGTAAATGAACAAATTCAAACATGTTCTTGCATGTATAATAAACTCCTTTCTACCTCAGTTATATACGAGACATTATAATGTTATTTGTACAATGTAAGAAAAGGTTTTACTGAAATACCTAAAAATTTCCAGAGCTGAAAATAATTTCATTTGGATCATAAAAATAATTAAATATTCAAACTAATTGTTAGAATGCAAAACTTTGCAATATTGCTCATCTTGAGATTTCAACGTAATTAATTTGATAATCTAACGAAATTATAATTTTAGATCTGTATCTAATCAAATTTTTAGCAAAATCGTTCTTTCCGTGTGCATTTACTGAAAAATCACACAAAAAATATTATTTCAATTTTTATTATTTTTTGTAAATACTGTTAATTGTTATTATTTATTTATTTATGTAATAATCTCATTTATGTAATAGTTTAAAGTTTATATCATATCATCATATGTTTAGTTTTTTTATTTAAGATATTTATAAATAAATCTGAAGAAATTCTATCTTGTTACTTTCATCTCAATTCAATCTCAATCAATTGGGAAATCAGTCAAAGGAAAAAAGCAAGAAAATCAGCAATAACGATCGACATATCTGCGTAAATGGAAATTGAAATTGAAGAAATGGAAAAGAAAAGTTAATTTGACGATAAAAATAAAGAATTTCAAGAAATAAGCCGAAACTAAATGAAAACTGGAGAAACAAAATTCTTTTTCATTTTTTGATGAAAAATGAAGATAATTATTTTTTCTTTCTGTATTTATAATTTTATTTCAATAGTCGCTAATCAGAAATTATGTGTATAAAAAATGAAATGCAGTATGTATAAAATATCAGCAATATGTTTATATCAAATTAAGGGAATCCTACTTTGTTGGATTGAATAAAATCAATGTTCTTCTTTTACATATTTCTATTGCTTTAAAATATGCTTGTAAAGTTTTAAGTAAAGATAAATTCGAATAGCTTGTACGCACGCCCGAAATCCTTGGTCTTGTTTGGATAACCCTTTCAGAAATTTAATACTGGCCAATTTAGTACTAGCCAATTTATTACTCAAAGACAGTAATTAATTACTTGTTTGAAGTACTAAAAGTGCTGAACAACAGTGCTTTTAGTACTTAAAATAAGTAATTAATTACTGTCTCTTTTAGTACAATATTAGATTTCTGTAAGGAAAATAATCATTTATTTATTATTATATTTATGAACTTATATATTATATAAGACAGTTTGGTTGATAATAAATTACTTTTTGGTAAATTTAATTTAAATTAATTTTTGGTATATAATTGCTTTCTTATAAAAATTATTTTGAAATATATATAATCGTTCTTATTTAATCACTGTTACAACAGATCCCGAGAATAGAAACATAAATAACAAACTTTGTCAAACAAAGTAGAGTTTTTAAAAGAAAGTATATTTAATTATTTCGAACATTTTTTTCTTTAAATTTTTGGTATTAAATGATAATTAAATAATCTATCTTTCGAAATAAGAGAAATCTAAATGTAAGTAATAATTTAGCTAGAAACAAAAACTGTTACGTTCATCCCTAATTTCCCCTATAACGAGAAAAGAATATTTTTAAAAATGAAAAGTTTTTCACCGTAAATAATTGCCTTTGGTAATAATTGCATTAAATTTCGTAATCACATTCACACTCGCACGATTTTTCGCTATTCAGAATTGAGCAAGTACCATTAAACAATGGTGAACAGTTCGATCGAAGACCGAATCCCAGAATGATGTACGGATTACGAAGTCACGCGAGACGTGATCGCAAGAAAGCCAATTTGCAGGCCACGATCGTTCGAGGCATCGGAATTGTAATTTGAGTAAGTGGTCCGTGGAGGCGCAATAATGGATTCGTCGGTCTGGCTTGAGAGGTGAAACGAAAACAGCCCTACGGCAGAGAGACATCGTCACCGGTGTGACATTAGGCTGGTCTCTCATTAATAATGGCTACGATCGCGCCATGGTGTCGGGGTGCGCGTAAATTACAATCCTGACAAACGTTAACGAGAACGTACGACAGGATAACTCCGCCGACGAGACGATGGTTGAAGCAGCTATTACGCGTCGCTGGATTACGACAACACGACGTCGATCGAAAGTTCTCGTAGATAACGAACAAGAGGGAAAACAGCTTCTCAATGTATCTGTTAATACATGCGAATACAACTTCTTCGATCACGGAGTATACGAGTTTCTCATTACTCATTCAGTGTCTCAGGATATGGCTGTCTACTTTACAAAACGTTGCTTTATGGTCTCTTCAATATGACGTGTACAATACAAAGTATCTCACAATAGTTGCGACTGTAATGTAAATGAAAGATATTTTGATAAACTTGAAAATCATTCCTTTTATAGAAAATACGGGAATATTAATAGCTGCTCCCTCACTATAAATAATAATGTCACATTTGTTAATTATTTTAAATTTATAGAACTTGATTTAAATTTAAATAATGAAAATTAGAAAATAATGATAAGCGAGCTTTTATATTTCTGACAAGACAAATAGAGTCTACGTTAACCAGAAAATCCGTCGTTAAAATGAGCGCAGCAAATAATAGAATACAGTATAATAAAATGAATTATTATTACGTTCTACAATTTTAGCATTTAATTTTATTTTAACACAGCGTATAAAATTTTACATTCTCTTTATAAAAGAAGTGATAATGGATATAACAATATTGTAGATATATTTTCGCAACATGAGGTAAAATCTATAAGCACGACCTCAATACCGCTCAGATTCTATTCTCTATAGGCATCCCTATAGTTTTAATGAGAAGTAAAAGCCAAAGCTGACCTCAAACGCGGTGGTATATATTCTCGAAGGAATAATGCAGCGGAGTAACCAGATACACACGCCCAAAGGTACCTAGTTTTCCAAGAGAAACGTCAGGAAATTGTTGCTGTTCTGTATTATATCCGTTATACTATGCAACGCACAGAAGTACATGAATGTGGCGGATGCTTCCGGCTCACCGAATCGTATTTCAAAGAAAATTTTCTTAGTGAAACTGCCGATACACATCCGCGATCAAATATTAACGAAACGCCTCTTGCACGATCTGGCAATAAATTTGCATTTCCCGCAGGTATACGTACAATATCGGCATACCTGCAATATGCGATATTCAGCACGATCATCCGTCGACGAATGGATGCACTTACGAAAATACGACGGAAGATGATGCTAAAGGCATTAAATGACGATAAAGATTTTACAGCCAGCCAATCGGCGCGGCAAGATATCGCAAATACAAAGTTTTTAGTAGGAAGGTTATAAATACAATATTACGTGACTTCCTGGGATGATTTCGATGATCAGACAGACGAATTTAAAGAATTAAGTAGTATAAATCAATTATATTAATGATAAAATTTTTATGATATTTTATTAGATACTAAGAGATAAGTGCAATTGTGACTAAAATGACTAGAATGATGTTATAGTTAAGAACTCCATTTTTTTATAATTATGACTGTTATACTGTTAGTAATATATAATAATATATTTATAGTAATTCTTCATATTAAAAAGAATATAAATTGTCTCCAAAAACAATTATAAAATTATATACATTTTTTATAAAATATAATTATAAGTATAATTATTATTAATCTTATAGCAATAATAATTTAAAAAATGGAGCTGCTCACCATAATGATTTTATCATGCTATAATAGACATAAATACCAAAAACTTTTCTCTTAAAGTGAAAAAAGTGAATATGCTAATTCATTGTTCCGTTATTGTTTGTAATCTGACGAAATAGTTTCCCAGTCCATTTTATTAGAAGATTCGATATGGGAATACTGCAAGTCGATCCTATTCTATTTTCATGCATCCAACCTAATCGAGCGTTATGCTTACGTTTCCCAACCGATTCGATACAAGATTCCAATATCGGGACAGGTTATTGACGTTCCTTCATATTCATATTTTATATTTTTAACAACATATTTTCGTTAAAAAATATTTGTTTTTTAATAAAACTGTGAAAAATTTTATGAGAAATAATACTTTAATGTTTTCTCTTTTTTAATTTTTTTTTTTTAATGCATAAGAAATCCAAATTAAAAACCAGAAGGAGGGATCAATCAGAAATAGTCATAATGGACAAATAGATGTAATGATTTTGCAATTTATCTGTGAATTTGACAAAAGTTGTCAGAATATTGATATCCGTTTACTGTTTGCTATCGGTTCACTGAATACCAGCGTCCGTTTCTGCAACCTACTTTCCAGATGACCCATATACAGATCGCACGCTACGGTTTCAAAAATTCCGTAAGTTTATCTTCTTTTTTTTTTATCATCGATCTGTTGAGAATGTCATATAATCCTGCCAAAGGACAGAACATTTACTGCGTAATGACGAGAAACGGAGAGTAAATTTTTTTCTTGCAAAATGCAAATGCTATTTCACCGAATAACTGGATAGTTCCTTATAAATCTTGCAGAATACCAAGACTGGAAAATTTCGAAAAATTATCAAATTTTTCTTTCAATTCCAATATTTGAAACTACATTTTGTCATTCCGAACTGAATGGTGCATAAAATAAATTTAGAAAAACTTTCCAGTATGCCAGTATGAACTCATTATTTAGGCGGTATTCATAGTCTGTTCTTATATGTAAGATCGTCTTAAGTATAGTCTTAAATTTGCATAGGAATATTAAGCACCAAGATTCACTTTGATCATAATAATAGGATCATATTTCTTTTAATTGATTACAAGATATTTAAGATATCATAAACCAATTACAGAATTTTATCAACATCTTAATCCTCTGATTATGAGGATTCTTTTTTGGTACATAAGAAATTTCACTCTTAAATTTCTCCAAAATAAAAGAGGACAGAGTTTGGGCAGAGTTGTTTTACTAAATTATATATTTTTAAACAAATTTCCATTTTTTTTCTCATTTTTATTCAAATTTCAGTTTTTATTCAATGAAGATTTTAACGTTTAAATTAAAAATTATTTAATAATGTAATAGAGATGTTGAAAAATAATCCTAAATTTTTCCATATTTTTTGAAAGTAAGAATAACAAAAAACTTAGGCTGGACAAAAAACTTAGATTATAGACGGAAGAAATAAAGATATGATTGTAGACAAAGAATTATGATCTAAGAGTACTACAAACGAGAACGGATTATGATTACCATCATTACACACACACACACACACACACACACACACACACACACACACACCACACACATATATAGTTTCGTCTATTTCATCTAGTCTATTATTATTCCTTTTAATAGCGACTCACAGATTTACCATCTCGTTTCTTGCGTTTAATAGACGTTGAAAGGAGAGAACATCGCTGGGATCAGAGAACAGAAATATCGTTGAGCATTTTATCGCTAGTCAACCGTTGGTGGTACAATTACGCGTCTAAGAACAATAAACGTGGCAATTCAAAAGACCGCGTAGATGCATTGAGCTGCAACGAGGGACTGCCGATGTTTTACAAGCGTAATGTTATGGTCGCGTGTGAACTGAGCGTGTAACTTTAGCTTCGAGCAGTAAAACAGTTTATGCGAATCTATAGTGTTTCGCGTTCTGCGATTCCGCCCTCGGGAGGAAGTACAGCGACCAGAGCGTGGAAAGGGAGGAACAGAGAAGCGGAAGAAATATGGATACGTATTTCATAGAGCAGCTTTAAACGACCCGTGTAGATAATGCATGTCTATATCTGTAAGTTTCTAGTTGAGTAGTGGCGGGAGCGGCATTTATGCCCTCACCCTTTTTCAACCCTTACATGAGAAAATTCGCCGTGACGTAAGAGGATCTGTACGTTACCCCACCGTGCAATCTCTCGCGTGATTTTTGCGGATCAAAGAGATTCATCGATGAAGTTAATGAAAACAGACTTTTGATTCTCGCAATCAGTGAGTAGTGACGAAATGCATTACCGAATACGTCAATGATAAAAGAGATTTTCCGTTATAGCGCATAAGGGGTGAATAGCGATGTCAGTTGGCATTCATTTATCGAGATATGTTTCTCTCTGGAGATGACACCAAAATTTATTAACGCCAAAATCAAAAACACAGTTACTGATGCTGGAATTGTAAAACTCATTTAATTTGGTTAATTAAAAGACACTAATTAATTTCAAGGAAAAAATGATCAAAATGATATAACTTCTATAAAAAGAATATATATATATATATATATATTTTTTTTTTCCTGTACTTTTATTCTGTTACTTTTAACGACAGTATCGATTTCGTTACATTGTCATTACACATTTATGATCTATGATAAATCAATCAATAAATAATATTGATAAGTATACATTTCAATTGTTTGCAAATTTTATATAGATAATATTATTTAAGCACTAATAACCGCGGAGGCTCATATATATATTTTATTTGTATTTGATTTATTTTGGGAGCTACAAAAAAATTATTTTTATTTTTATTCAATAATAATTAATCTTATATACATATATGTATAATGATTCTCTTAACAAGGTGATAAAAATTAAAGTTATTGATTCATCCATGTAAAACTGCGCAACAATGTATCTAATAATATCGATACTATCGTTAAAAGTAATTACAAGATAGAGGCTAAGTATATTTTAATATAAAAATAATTCAAATATATTTAAATAAAAATAATCCAATTTGTAGGTGCATAATATAAAGAAAATTAAATTGTTTGACATTTTTTATAAAGAGATTTATTAATTGATTGAGTTCAATAAATCCATCAACTCCAGAAAATTAAAAGGCCAAGCGACGCAGAAGAAAATATTATTTATTATTGGTCTGTACGATATTCTCACAGTGCACTGCAACGAATCTCGTCAGAGCTGTTAAAACGAACGCGTGGATAACAGTGGGTTTCCGCCGCATGCGTAAACAACAATCTTCGCTAGAAGGAAACTCGTCAATCGAGGAGAAGCACTTCTCCGTGCCTTGGAACAGGATTCACAGGAGAGTTCCCTTAATCTCTTATTTGCATCTCTTGGCGCGCGTAGCAAGCGATTTCGGCGTTCTCCACCTACATCCTGTACTTTATAAGCACTAGTAAGCACTCTGGAATATTTTCCGAACGTACATACATACGTATCTATAACAGGTATTAAGCACATTTTCGAAGAAAGACGATCGACTCGCGTATCGACCGGAAATAACGGGAATCAACGGCGAAATGGATTCAACGACAATACCTAATCGAAATGCCTTCGATATCCAAGTCGAGATTACGCAGACAAATAGATATTGCTCTTCTTTAACCTAGTTTCGTTCTTCATCTTCTATCGTTTGTTTTTAACAGAGAACGGGTTATCAAAAAAAGTATTAACGCAACATTGCATAATTATAAGGTAATTTAACTGATATGGAAAAAAAGGAATAAGGAACATGTTTATTATGCGCTTTCAAATGTGACTGGTAGGAAAATAAATTGACGAAGTCTGTGTACACAGTACGGAATTATCCGACTATTCCCTGGATTCTCTATATAATGGTCATGTTTAAAAGATACGGTCAATTACTTTTGAAAATGTCATCTCTTTCTGAAGAAACTACATCGTATCATCTTTCACAGAAACTTTCATCGCGTTTGTTACATACAGTCAGTGCAAAAAGTATTCGTACACAGGACATTGTTATAAAAAATATTTGTAGAAAATAAATATTAATTAGAATTTTCAAATTCTAACAATGTACATTAAATACATTCTCTCTTAATATAAATAAAAGAGTTTCACGTGTTTCAGATCATAGATGTTAAAATCCTCAATTATACGAATATTTTTTGTGATATATAATACTATTTTTATTTTCGCTTATTTTTAAGATATGTTTTAATTATTATACAACTTTTTAGGTAAAATAATTGTGAAATAAAAACAATCTATTTTATACTTTGTTAATAAATTGCTAATTAATGTTAACTTTTCAAAAATAAGTAATTATTAAAAATAAATAAATGATTTAATTTTTTAAAGAAGATTTCTTGTCTGTACGAATACTTTTTGCATTCACTGTAGTCTTCTTATATATTTTGTGCCACCACCGAGTCACTCACAAAATTAAACATTTATGAATCAGAAATTTTACATGCATATCATAACAATGAAATATATATTAATAAAATATATGTACGCACACACAATAAAATATATGCGATATGATTTGTAATCGCATTATTACACATCAAAAATTCCATATAACCATTACCAAAAATATTAGGCATCTTATTAATCATTATTTGAAGTTTTAGCTCCGAAATGGATTTATGACATTAGCTGTAAATTATCCTTCGTTTCTTTAAACTTATGTGTAAATTAACCAATAGGTAACAATGCAGGTAAAACAATTCCAGATAAATGAAAAAATATAAGTGTCTCATATTTTTTGGCCAAAGCTGTATTTTTCAAAAGAGTCAAAAGAGGAAGTTAAAACTTCGATGTTTCATATATTTCCATCATATCTGATATTCCTACTTCCTCACGCGTCTGCCATGTTGTTATTTAAAATATTAACGAAATCGAAGATCCCTGCACGTGGAAAAGTAGGTACGTGTGCTGATTTGCATGTAAAATCAATATCAATAAATTTACAGAAGACAAAAGTGGAGTTTCATTCCCGGCGATGTTGACACTTGTTTACACGACTTATTTACAGCGTTTCTACGGTGTTGGACATTCGTAAACGCGTTACGAAATGCCCGCTAAGGGAGATGAAGGAACATACGAAGAGGCGGCACGCGCGCACTATCAGGTCGAGTGGGAAAGAGGTAAAGGAGGAT
>NW_011627575.1:99051-168168 GCF_000204515.1 Acromyrmex echinatior | reverse complement strand
AGGATGAGGGAATGTGGATAAAACGGTGGAGGACCGGCGTTAACTTCTAACTACAGCTAACCTGCTGGCCGCTCGGCTCGGTCAACGAGATTTATATGTTTACGCGCTCCCGTGGCAACTTTCTATTTTCTCCGAGTCGCGACTCCCTCATTTTATTTCAACCGTGCCACAGCAAGGGGTGCTCGCGTGGCCTGTTCTCCGCTGTGCCCGCCACCCTCTCGCTAGCGCATTCACCACCGAATCACCCCGGTGAAGAAGCAAGCGAAACTGGCGACCTGCCAGAACTGACTCGCCCGTTCGAAACTGTTTTCGACAAAGGGACCTAAACGACGCTTTTCTGTTCCTACTAACGTGACCGGCACAGTCGAGACGTTCGTGAATGTTCCCTTAAGCCTGGTGCAGATTTACAGACGCCGTCGACGAATGTTGTTCGAGGGCACTTCGCTTTGCTTTTGATTACGAACGATCAATATGTACATTAGACACGATTTATTGAATGTTTATAGATGAGTATCAAATAACAAATTTGTTTTCGAAAATCTACTAATATTTCTGGAAATTTCTTCAAAATACATTTGCGAATGTATAATGTAAAATTTATTTTAATTGACGCGGACGTAAAATACGCGTATTATTTAATAATAACACAATTAATATAACACATAAAGGATAAAAAGAAGAAGGGTAAAAGAAGGGCTTAAAAAGAAGACTGTGAAAGCGGTAAAAAGTACAAAAAATTATAGATAGTATATTATTTCGTTAGACAATTTAAATTTAATCTTTACAGGACGGGAAAGCCACTATAGTGGCGCTGAAACAGTGTCGTATTTTAAGGCATATACAATGAAATTATGAATTCTAACAAATCTTACTAAAAAAAAACTGTAAGATTTTTGAAATAGACTCTTGTTCTCTAAAGATTAATAAATGGCGCAATAAAATTAGTTACATCATGAAGTTATTACATAATAATTTTGCCGTACTGACTCAGCTTTCCATTTGTGTTCTAATTATCAGAAATTCTATTAGTTTTGCTTAATTTGTATTTAATACAAATCTTTAAAAAACAATTCAAAAAACAATCCAAAATTATATATATATATATATATGTATATATATATATATATAAAGAATTAAACTATTATTATGTAATTGTTTTTTTTTTTTCTTAATTTAAATGTTTTAATATTCAGGTTGTGTCTCTCATTCCAGAAGTCTATTGAAGAAACTTCTAATTAAAACAGATTTTCCACTTTTATATATTGATTGATATATAATTGATAACTTTTCCTGGTACAGCGTTTCGTAACAAATGTAATCTGAGGATCGTAAATAGATTCAATCAGTCTTACTTCCGAACGTAAGGGAACGAAGCCAGGATCTCGAAGAACGACTGGCCTTTATAGTGGCGTATCTAAAGGACGCGTATATATTTCGTTCGCGTATCTCCCGCGAGAAATCCACTAAGCGTATCGTCTTGAGAGCGCACAGCATTCAGAATTTCAAGATGGAGCGAGAGGTCGAGCGTCTCGGTAAATCGGACGACTGTCCACCGCAACGGCCGCCCATCGTTTAACTAGTCTACACTTGCGGCCAATTTCACCGAGCATTCGCGAGCTCCAACTCGAAGCTCGCCAATACGGCGAATTAAACCTTAGTCACTCAAATTCAATGCAAACCGCGCCGGATACTCGCAACGTAGACCCTCTGGCATCGTAACCAATCGCGATACGCTGTCTGTAAACAATCGTGATCTCGATTGAAATGTTCCCAGGAATATCGTTATTATAGTGTCATTTTCCATTAAAGTTTCATTAACCATAAATAGACATGGCATAATTAATGAATTAATTAATCAAATAGTTTAAAGTCCATCAATGTTTATATAATGCTGCCATGCAGTTATTGGATCAAAAAATAGTGACTGTTCTTTGAGAGAAAAAGTAAAAAAATAACCTTCAGATATTAAAATAGATCAAAAATTAAAAAAAAACATTTAAAAAAAACATGACAAAAGAAGAAACAAAATAAGTAGCTGGGTATTCATTGCTAAATTATATACAATTATAACCAACGATCGATTTTTACCAAGTCATTATCAATGTTTTAAACTAGAGGATTTATGTGCGATACGAAACAAAATAAAATACTTATGTGCGATAAAAATCTAAACATCTAACAGCAAACAACTCTTCAAAAACTTTCTTAATTCTAATATTAAAACATAGTCTTAACATTCTACAACATCTCTTTAATAAATTACGTCTGAAAATTAAAATGTAATCTAATAAATATAATAAATGGAACTGTGTTAAAACGTATGTTCTCTCCCGCGTAATTCACTAACATTTTTTAATAACATTTTTTAATAATATTTTTTAAATTTTCAGAGTAATTAAGACTATATTATATATATGAATAATAATGAAATAATAATTGCGAATAGCAATTGATATTATGAAATAACAAAAATAGAACGTTTACATTTAACAAATTTCATGTTGACTTAAAAAGAAAGGTGAACATAGCAATTTATTTTAGACGACTTTTTAATAATTTATTAAAAAAAAGATATCAAAAGAAAAAAAAGGTGAATGAATAGCAACGCTGAATTTATAAGAAAAAATATTTGAAATATTTATTTTCCTGAAAATTTTTTCATTTTTTTCTTTTGATTAATTATAGATTATTGTAGATTATCAAAGATTAATTGTAGATTATTCTTTGCAGATTAATATTAAATAAAATTTTCAATTTAAATTTTTTTTGTGAAGCTTATGGACTATATAGAACAATGAAAATTTTAAACAATAGTAATCGATTTATTAAAATTAAATTTAATACTATTTTCTTTTAAATTTGTTCAACTGTACCTAATTCAAAATTTACTTATTTTTGATGGACCCGCATAAAAGCTTACTGAAATTTTGATTCAACAATCACATGCTTTTGACAAAAATAAGGACAAAAATTCAATAAAAAATACCGGGAGCATTTGTACATGAATTTCCGGTTGTTTCCTCTCAATGGTGCGTGGTAGAAGCCGGATAAAAACGCAATGTAGAAAATACGCAACTCGGTATTTGTTCCGCGTAATTACAGAATGCACGAGTTTATGACAAAGGCTCTTCTGCATTCCACTTAAGGTTGCCCATAATACACAGAATATTCCGTTTTGTATTCATATACATGTCTATAAATACGTTACCTTCACACGCGAGTCAGAATTAACTTGTACTAGCTGGTTAATACATCGTTCAATAATAAACTTATTGTTAGATGATAGAGATGGATGAAGCGATATGCAATAATAACCACATAATTTTCTTAACCCTTTAGATGTAGTCTAAATAGATCATCTCCTAACACACGAAAAAAATGTGTACAAGAAATTACAAAGGACTTTTTTTATGTCGATATTTTTTATCTATGACACAAATAAAAGAATAGATTATTAATTTAAATTATAAATAAACTAAAAAATAAATTATAAATAGACTTTAATAAATTGTAACATAATTTATCATATTTTGTTTGTGAATATAAATCCTAACTTTCTAAAAAATGTAACAAAATTTTGTGTTCAATCTTTATTTAAAATTCATATATAATAATATAATATATTATGCTCTTTCTTTTTAACATTAAATACTTCAAAGTCATCATTCATTGAAAGTTTTCGAGTCTTACAAAAATGATATTATTATATTTATAACTTTCGGTGTCAAAATCTATAAATATGAATCTAACGATAAATAAACATTTCTCTTCTCGCATAAAACTTGTTCTTTTTTTATTGCCGAGTCATATCGGTTGTATACACGACTTATTGAGAAAATAATGCCAAGAATAATGAGCATGTATGCCAGCTATGCGATATGGAGAACGCAAAGTGGGACTATATAACATGATGAGTAGCGAGTTCGTGCACGGAGAGCAGAGAGAAAAGAAGCAGCGACAATAGGTGGAAGAAAGTGAAGTGGCGCTATTGGAAGATATAGCGAACAATACTATCGTATTATCCTGCGAAGAATGACAACGGGAGAAGGCACTCTTTAAAATAAGAACAATAAGAAATACGGAGCGCAATGTAGAATAAGTTTTAAAAAAGTCTCCGCCCCTTATATTATGAAAATTCTTTTGCGCACGCCTCTGTAGTTAATGTCGCGCTAATATTACCGACGTTAAGATTAGGCTGCAGAAATAATGGTCCCGCTCAGTATAAGTAAACATGGAGAACAAAATCTTCCTTCCTTTTATCTCATAATTTTTTTTAGTATGTTGGTTTAATTATCATAACGAATTTAATCATAACGAGATTTAGAGAAATTTGTTCAGGAATTATCATATAAAATATTAATAACAATATCATTAAAAAATATGCAAATGCTATGAAATTACATCTGGCTTTCGATAAAATGAATCATTCAGAAATGTGACGTAAGTATGTAAGCAAAAGTAGGACGAGATAAAGGAGCTTTTATGATATAAAAAGTGTAAGGTCAAAACTGTACAAATAACTATTTTAAATATCCTAGTTCTTCATTCATAATTAATTCTTTATAAAACCGAGTGAAAGAATCATACGCGTTTCAAAAAACGGTAGATACATTCGCGACGTTTACTTAGAGTTTTTCCAGACATATAAAAACCATCGCGGTATAGTCGTGCTATTACTCGCTAAAAGGTTAGTTATTGCTTTTTATCGGTTACATACATGAAGTGTTATCGTAATGTAATATTTCGTAATCACGATTACTGCAACAGATCGCCGCATCAAAGTTATCCCGCGATCTCTCCGGCGCGTAATTAACACCTTAGCAGTTCAATGCAATTGACCTGCATAACGTGTTCGTTTGAAGTATATCCAGCAGATCACGCCTCCGGTTAATTGGTGGCACTCCGTAACCCGCATGAGTATTAGCGCTGACGTGTGTGATGTAATAGCGGTAATACGCAGGTTACTTGGGCAATTGCTTCTGTACGACGTGATTGTGCTCCTAGCAGAATCTCGATGTCTTACAACGCAAAGTTCATTGATGGATACAGAAATTTGTCAAAGGAGGACTATCGTGTAAGCAAAATTTTTACGCTCAAATACGAAAAGATAAAATCTTATATTATTATTTAAATTATTATATTGAAAAAGTATTATTTAAATGTATAATTCATGAAATGTTTTGCTTAGAATTATACACAAAAAATAATAATGGAATTTATGTTTTTTATATATAATTCTGTTTTCTTTATGTATAAATATTCTTTACGATAATAAATATCCAAAAAAAGGTCAATAACAAAATTACATATACCTATTAATAATACTACAAGTTACCTAGTGAAATTAAAAATCTAGAACTCAAGAAGTTAAAATGCTATAGGTTGTATTGTTTTGTATTTTGATATTTTTAGCAACATTCTTCCAATAATTACAGATTTTTCGCTGCACTATTTCGTTGTAACAATTTATTTAATATCTGTTTTTATTTTTACGCGTGCAAAACATCCAGCAAAGTTAATTACAGTTTCCTCTCCAATTTTATTAAATTTTTACGTATCAATCTACAAAAATATTATACAAAATAACAGAATTACAAAGCTTTATTAATAGATAATAAAAAGAAAGATGTGTGGAATAATAAATGTCGAACTTCTGTGAATCTGAACGACAAGAAAAGGTCACGAGGGTTACATCAGAACCGCAGAAGAAATCCATTCATCTCTCTCTGTCCGTTTCTATTTCTGCTTCATCTTCCGCGCCACTTCTAATTTTGGCATTAAGAAGCTCCGCTCGAGATTGCTGCTCGTGACGGCGGCATAATCGCATTTGTGACGACCTAAAGAATTCCAGGCCAAAGATGGGGATGCGGATAACCCGCGTGTTTGTAAATCAAAAGTTTGCTCGTCCAAGAAGCTCGTCCCATAATCCGCGAACAGACCTAAACCTATATGGATATTCGCGTTCGCGAGGGCCCTGCGATTGAGTAATTTCATCCTTCCATCCGCGCTCCCATTCCGCTCTGGCGTCATGCCGCTTTGGATCTCCCCGCGTCTCGTAATACCAGTATTAAGTAATAGCGTTGAGTGCCATCTCCGGACCAGACGGCATATTAATTCAATTTTGCTTACGTAAGGTAGGTAGCCGGGACCAGACGAAGACACTAATTGCGATTTTTAATTAAGGCACTGATTCAATTACATCCCTTTATCTGCTCTAATTATTAATGCCGGGCAAGGGTAGCTGAAGGAACAGAAAAAGAGGGAATGAGGGTGAACAGCGGATTACAGTATGCTCGGATAGCACCTGACGAATGGTCCACAATTCTGAGCTAGCCTTGCCGAACGCGACGTTGAGTAAAACGCGGCCTTTTGCCAAGAAAGCTATGACATCTCACAATGACGTCTCTCGATAAATTTAACTGATAGCATCTTGCTCATTTAAATTTGGGACTATCGTTAATACCCGTTCCTCAACTACAATATCTTCAGTCGGATGATATTTGATGTATGCTGGAAAAAATTCAAAGTGCACCAAAGATAATAATAGAATTAAATAGTTTTTTTCACGCTTTCCTTGGATGTTCTTATACTCTATACGGAAAAAACAATTTTGTTGAAAGATCTAAAATTTTAATAATTATGTATGTAATCAAAAAAATTATGTAATACGCTCAAACTGGTTGCTGGAGTGTCAAAACTTTTTTTGATTGCAGTATTGCTCATTATGTTACAGATTGTTAATTATTTTGATGGTCCAATGAAAAATTTTCAGATCCATATTTAACTGTTATAAGTACGTCAGAAAAATTGTTCGTGTAGAAATCTTAAAGATGATAAGAAATGCTGCAAAAAGTTTAACATTCTACAACCAGTTTGAACCTACATTATTTCCATTCGTCCTACATTATTTCGATGATTCAACAAAATTATTTTCAGATCTATATGTACTTAAGTTTTTAGATATTCATTCATCACTCTTGCAGATATTCTGCAAAACCGTCCTTTTTGTGGATAGAAACGGAAAGTATTAAATTTTTACTGTCAGACTTTGATGAGTTCGCGAAATATGATCATATTATAGGAATTCGATTGAAGAATCTAGAAAGCGAGAAGGTACTTAAAGTCGCAGTTCGATTGAAGAATCTAGAAAGCAAGAAGGTACGAACAAAAAAGTTAACATGAAGTATTTGAAGAAAATACATAAGTACGATTGCATTTAACTTTTGCTTTAACAAATTTAAGTTTAAAGAAGTCATGTTATTATTCATATTAAACTACACTTATTAATTCTACTTCTGTTTAATATTATATTAGGTGTTGGAATTAATTCGTAGCGTTTTACAAGTGATGGGAAGTACTTTCATTAATGTATTTTTTAATGCTCATGTGAAATAAATAACATTCTTTCATTAAAAAACGCTACGAATTAATTCCAACAACTAATACTTTATTTTACTTTCTAACAAATTTCGATTTGCTTTTGTTGTTCGAATAAGTTTGATAAAACGTTTCAACAACAACGATAAGCAAGCAAATAACGTAACACATTTTCGGTTGCCGTCGTCATTTCCAATTGCATCCCGAAATAGAGCCGCGCAGAAAATACTTTCCTCATGACCGTATTTTGTGTTGTCACAGAATTCCATGCTGTGCGCTAGAAACGCAAGCAACGGTTTCCTCACATCCCCTTCTCCTATTCTCGTCTCGAGTTTGAAAGAATCTTTCTATGTGATCGAGAACGTTGTTTTCCTAAACTTGAGCGTACATGAATGCGCTCTTCGCTCGTTTCTCAAATATGCAACATCGTAGGGAAATGTCTGTCGACACAGAACGAGAGAGACGTGTTGAAGTGGATAGATCTGCATACGACTGATTTTTGTCATTTCACAACCCTTAAAAAATCTTTTCGAGTTGTAACGATTTTGGTGACTTTTTTTATGAAGTCAAGTTAGTTCATTTTTGTTTATTGATAAGATAATATTTACCTTATTCATGATAATAACTCAAAAAACATGTTTTTTTTCTTTTTATTTAACAATCAAAATATTAATCAAATCCTTCATTAAGTAATTCACATTGCTGTTATGTACTTCAAAAGTGACATAATTAAAAAAAACGTGTTTTTCAAATTATTGAATGAGATAATTTCTATCAATCATAAAAAATAAACCTTAATTTTATCATTAATATCGTCATAACTTGAAAACATTTTTTTGTAAAACGAAAATGACAAAAATGACATTTAATCATATCAAGAATATATATTTTTCTTACTGATTACTTGATCAGTCAATAATTTTCTATTAAGTTGAAAAAGTTTCTCTCCTTTTCTAAGAAATTTTTTTAGTTCTGTTACTTTTGACATAAGAGAGAACAATATGTGGAAGTTAGGTTTGTGTACTTTTACGTCATCTTCTTACTTATATCTTCTATAAAAGATTTCCTAAGATTAGTTTCAAGATTAGCTTCAGCAATCATTATTCATTCCTGTCGCGAAACTAAAAAACGCAAGCATTGAATTATAGAAGCAAAACAGATAAACGGAAGTAAAGAAAATTTGCAAAAGCCGGAAGAAAAATGATGAATTCACGCTTTATTCAGCACGGCCGTATGTTCAACAAATGTCGGATCGGAAAACAATTTAGTAGACGTGTGTATTCGTCATTACTGCGATAGAGAGACAAAGAGGAGAAACCGGAAAGAGCCTCGAGGTACACCGAAGCGGAAGACGAACAACCGGATAAACTGTTTCCTCAAGAAGCGATACACAACGAGAGTGAGGAGTTCTATCGCGACGTGGAATCGCAATAAATAGCTCTCCTGAAAACGTGGCCGGACAAGTGGTTGAAAGAGTAGTCAGAGAACAAACACGAGGGAACGATGAGGTGGCCGATTTGGAAGGAAGAGAGAAAAAGCGAGACGTGTGTCGATGCGGATAAATTTGTTGCGAAATATCGAGATATCGGCACGCCGCTGGTATCGATTATAACGTCGTTAGAATTTATTGTCGTCAACAGTATTTATATCCTGCGATTCTGTCCAACGCGACGTATTTCTCCGAACGTATCAAATATGAATTTTACCTTTCGTGTTTTAAAGTAAAACATTTATTAGACATTTCAAAAAGCTTTTTGTTTAATAATTTATTATATTAGTAAAATATTTTATGCTTAGATTTTGTAATAATTAAAAAGAATATTTATTAACACTGATTTTTATACTAGAAAAGCTTTTAAAAACATGAAAAGGAGGACATGTAGATGTACGCGTTATAAATATTGGAATATTTTGAGTTCCAAAATTTAAGAAACAGAAAAGGGAATAATAAATTTACGTGATGAAGAAAGCATGACATTGGCGATAGAAAGAAAAGTTCACAGGAAAACCAGGGCACAGAACTAGAAGATATATCATAAATAAATAATCAATCGTTCTCGACCGCAAAACTCGCGGAAAATTGACTAAATAATGTAACATGCTGTTGCCCATGTGACTTACTCCCTGTGGCCAGAAATTCTGCATCCCCTATGACGTATTAAAATAAATTAAGTATTTTAATCGCACTTTTATGCACCACTTTATAGGAGTGAGCACCGTTTAGAATCCGAGCACAATACGGTCGATGATTTAGTATTTTAGACTGAACCTTCAGATAAATAATTTCTTGTGCAATAAGATTAAATTACGAAATATTAATCTAATATATTACATAAAAGTAAGAATAGGAGGAGATTCAGACTATAAAATTTCAATGCATCGAGTTTTCCGGTTTTCGTATAATTGGATCTCTCCCTTGAATCTTGAGTTTTTTCATCTCTAAATATATCATTAAATCCTCGTAATTTATTTAACAATCTTTCACTTTATTTTTTAGATTTTTTTGAATACATTATATGCCACATCAATTAGGTGCAGATAGACGATTGTCTCGAGAAACGACGCAATTATTTTTCACTATCCAATACAATATTGTAGCGCAGGTACATTGTATTCCAGATTGTATTCAGATTGTTAGTCCTCAAATGAAATAGGAAATAAATAAAGAGATGTTAATGTTCTGCTGGTTTGAGGAATTTTTGATAAAAACAAAAGCATCCATCCCACGCAAAGAAACTCTAAATAATTCAGCTTTGAATCGGAAAAGGAGAAGCATAGAATAAACTTAGACGATTTCTTAAACACTACAACTAGATATTAATCGCAAAGTCAATATAAAAAACAAAGAAAGAAATATATTGAGATGATAGACTACATTCTGTTTCCATAAATAGAAAAACTTACAAAATCTATGATTGCAAAAATAATGAAATTGCATTTAAAAAAAATTGTTTACATTTTGCACTTAAATGTAATCGACATTTGTAAAATTTCTGAAGCATAAAATTTTAGAGCGCAAAAATTTTGACTTGCCGTGCAACAAGATACTTATAGCCCGACATTGAAACGTAATTGGAGAAGTAACGTGGATAGAACGCTCCAATTTACAAAATTTATTGCGAAATAAGATCGTACTTTAAATAAATTAGGGGCTACTCCGGCAGGATGTGGCTACAGTGTTCTAATATCGATCGCGAGGCAGAAATAAGAGACACGCACACAATGAAATTTTTAATTCAAAGAATCTATCACGAGAAGAAGACGGTAATTTGTGACAAGCTTGATATCCCGCAATAGCCGATGTAGGACGGAACGTTTATACAATGCCTTCGATATTAATAGGGAGGTGGAATACAACAGGGATGAAGGGGATCAAGGAATATAGTTATTAATGCAAACGGGACTTGAGAAATTCCTCTGGTGAAATAAAGCCATCCGTCGTCTTCGACGTCTCGCCCGAAGCTACTTGGACTCCAATAAACACCAGCGAGACAGCGAAGGAGGAGAGACAAATGAAGAGAATTACGACGAGAGGAGAAAATAGAATGAGACAAGAAGATGCGTCGCTCCTCAGGCATTAGTACGTCGTTAACGCGTACACGGACATTTCCAATTTTCATTTATGACTCTCGTGCACGCTTCTGTGAGAAGTTAGAAATAGGAAATGCGAGCGGGCGTATGTTTTTGCGAGGTACGCGATGAGCAACGTAAACAGGTTCTAAACTTCCTGGGGGGTCACATTATATAAACTGAAGGGGTGCGCGCGATTAAACCATCGAAGAGAACTTAACAAGGAAACCTCGCCAAGTGTTAAATTCTGATTTTGAAACTTTGTATCATATAGGTTACTTAAATAGATTAATTTAGAAAATTAATATCATCACACGCTTCGGTGGTCGAATTGATAAGACTTTCATACGAAATTTGAAAGAGCCAAGTTTTCAAATCCCGATTGAAATGGTATTTTTCGCAATAAATTATTTACAGTGCTTTAAAGATGCTTATTAGCATCAATAATATTAAATTGTTTATCAATTAATAATTTGTGAGATTATGTACTCAAGTTTTAGTTTAAAACTGCGTCTCAAGACTGACAAATATAACCAGAGCATCAGAAACCAATTTGCTTGAACTGGGAATATTGTAAAAATTCATATGTATAAGTATTATTATTAGACGTTAAAATCTGTTTTCACCGAATTTGCTCTCTTCACTCATTTAATTTAATAGATATAAATCTATAAATGGTTTCAACATAATTTAAAAAATGTAAATTTTGAAAATAATTATTTTTTGAAAATATTAAAAAATATTACACATAAATATGTGACTATTATTTTTTCATATAAAATATTTTTTTATATCTTGAATAATTTTTAAATATAACGGAAACAATTAAAAATTACTTTATACACAAGAGGTTACATATGTATATAAGGAGTATTTTCATCCCCTAAAACTATTTTTTGCCTAAATTAATATTTTCTACATTCATTTATTTACATAATCTATATGTATACAAATCTTCATTAAAATAGAATAGCTTCATCAGAATATGACACTTCGTGAGATTTCTTCATTAGAAAATTTTACGGAATTTTTTACCTCAAAAATCACATACTGCTATGGACATTGTATCCAAAGCCAAAAGAAACAAGAACCTTTGCTATAAATGCAAATAATTTATAAATAAAGAGAAACAGCGAGCAACGAAGTGTAATTAATTACGCCACGAAGTAATTGAATTATATCACTCAGTTGCAAATTTACATAATTTCAGATATACATTTGATGATAAAGAGTGGAATAATATTGTGGTGTTTTGATCTATTTTATTGACATAATGGAATCCATCTAAATGTAATAATCAGTTATGTATTTTAATGAAAAATCACGTCATTTTTACAAGATAAGACAGATATTTTTAATTAATTCAAAAATCTTTTTTCTTTAAACTTTGTTCAAGAAAGTGATATTACGCATGTAAAAAAATTAAAAAATTCAATAAAAATCTAAACGCAATTGTACATACAATTATTTCAAAAAGTTTCTCATAATATCGAACTCGTAATATTATTCAATATTATATTTCGTAGAATAAAATTTCACTGAATTAATATAGTTTCTAAATTAAAAAAGATAAAAAACGAAATACAATAATACAGCTCAGAATAGTTTGTATATTACCGTGTTATTTCGTTACCCTATAATACGTAATATGGTCTATCTGATGAATAAACGTTTCTGTGTTATTGTAATTCCATATTCCATATAATGCAGGATAATAATACTTGCCGAGCATTGTTAAATTTATCTATATCCACGAATCGATTGTACTCGTTTATATAATAACACGTTGTTCGCTAACATAAGTAGCAACTAGAAAATATCCGACCATTAGAAAATACAACACAACGCGCTGCTAAACATTACTTAACGCAAGGTACATCAGAACACCGTTTAATTAACTAGTACGAAGACACCATGAGAATTTCTAGATATTTCGGAGAAAGGGAGATGCCATTCGCGGGAAATATAGGAGGCGGCGGCCGAGCACTTACACACGCAAGTTTGCAAAGTTGGCCGTCATCCCAGCGCAAGAATGTTTGCCCTGCTATGCCTTGGGCCAGCCCATTAAGTACTCGCCTCATCGCCGCAAGCCGCAAGCCGCAGGCTAACTGAAAATTGCTACTGAAAACCGTGCTACTGAAACCCTTAAAACCGTCCCAGGATTTACGTTGGCTCACGACGATGCTGAGATGTATACGTTGCTGTCGTTCCACTGTACCGTTTCCTCCTCATACGAGTAATTACGTGGTAGAATTAAAACGGGGACGTTAGACCACGCGTGCAACGTGGCGGGGGTGAGAAGGAAGGAGGAAGTTGACCATCATCGTGTAACAATTTCCTTCTCGTTTTATTTATGCTGTGCTTTCCGCCCGCATTTTTTTTCCTTCCTTCGCCACTAATTAAGTGTTTTGTTGTGCACTCTTTTTCTAGCGAAGCGCACAAAATACGACGAAAAAGCACACGAGTGAAAGACGAAAGAACAAATTGAACGCGCAAAGTGTTAAAAATATTTACATTCTCCTTTCAAAAACCATATCTAACGTCTTTTATTCGTTATTCTTGAAGTACGTAAAAAAATTTGCAAATTAAATTTTAATAAAAAACAGTTTAAATAGAGAGAAAAAGAAAATACTACTATATACGAGCGCACTTTTTTCAGAACTTATCGTTCGTATCCTTTTTACATTCAGATCACTTCCAAGTAATTAGAGATCAATATATGTTAAATGTAGTTCTCCATAAATCACTCCTCACATTAATCATTCAAGAAGCGGTTTCTCGGGTAAAATTCGCGCGTAAGTCCGGTGAAATAACAAAGTCCGGATAGTGATCTATCGGTGGAAGACAAGACAGTAAAAAAGTGCACATTGCGTTCTTTGCGAATGTACCGGCCGTAATGTCTAGAATCGAGGAAGCCATAAAAATTATACAGCAATTTCAGGCTAAAAGTGAGTAATAACGCGCACAGGAGTTTCTTACTTTATAACTCTTGTTGTAAAGTAATGTTCCAATCTATAATACTCAACTGCAGTGGATAAGTAGAATTAATATTTTTCATTCGACATTTTTTTATTCAATAAGACAATTTATTAATTAATAATTATACAATTCAAAAAATTTTTAATTCATAATTGGGTAAAAAGTTGTCATATTTTTCTAAAAATTATTATAAATATTCAGTAGGAATAGAAGTAAAGAGAGTATAACTCTAAATAAAGTACTGCTTTATTTTATTGAAATAATTTAGTAGATATTCATGTAGCGTAACTACTTTTGGTACAAGTTTGTTAGCCATATAGTGATATCAATTATGCTACAGGTAAAAGTTCTTTCAGCATACGTAATTTATAAAAAACTCAAGAGGAAAAGAAGTAAAAAGAAAAAAACTATCCATTCACTAGAACATTCACCTTATACAGCATGTAATTTTACATATCGAATACATGCACACATTTCATTTACCAAATTTATTTCAATTATGTCATATAAAGGCTACTTTTAAAGTTTCCAGGAGGAATATACAAAATTATCCAAATACGTCTCAGAATTACGTAAAGAAAACAAACCGATAACTAAAACTATTTATTACCTGCAGAATTGAAATACTGCTTTTATGACAACACAATAAATACTAATAACCGTGTTATAACGTAAATTGTGAAGAACTAATTTTGTCGATCGCCCTCAGAATGTAGCACAAACTATTAAGATATCGTAGTATTTCACAACTTTCCACCTATTCCATAACCGCCTGCTTTCCTCTAGTAAATATTTAAATGAGGTTTGCGATGAGATATAAATAAGAAAAATTAATCTTCTTGATACTTCGCAGAATGAAAATATATATTCTTATTTCCCCATCTATAATCAGCAGAGCTGCTTTTTTAATTTATTATGTTACAAGGCTACTACGTTACGACTTTCCCTCAATATGCTCGTAGAGAAAACGATGTGGTAAGAGGGTAGATTTCACTTCTCGTTGGGTTCCGATATGGAGTAGCAAATTCGTATCGTTAAGAAAGCGGAATTATTATTATATCATATTTGTAATACAAAGTATATCATATTTGCGCGAAAAAATTTAATAAAAAATTGAAGGAGGTGCGAGTTCCAACTCGCACGCCACAATGTACACCCGCACAATGAACGAATACAATACAGTCATGTATTACAAAGCGACAGAAATCGATTTTCCGTTAAAGAGCCGAATTCACGCAGAAAGCAGGGCAAACTATTCGGTGGACTACCTGATTGGTTAACAAACTGAATACCCGCGTAACATTTCGGACCTGCGATCCGATCAGGAGTGGTCCTGGAGCAATCATGAGTCGTAGCATTAGAACTCGCCGGGCGGAGCAACTTCTCTTAAATAAGCAAACCCTTTGGTGAAATCGCGCATCTGAGAGCTACGTTTTCCCGCGAACTTGTGCGGATCGACGTGCACACATACGCAAAACAAATCTATCATGACGTAACTTTTAGTAACAAAGCTTATGGGTCGTTGTGAGTACGAGTAATTCTATCTAGCAGTCTCCCTTGTTCGACCACAAAGAGGAATGTCAACCGGAAACTATTGTCTCGAATTCAGGAAACGACTAGCGTCAATGGTTAACTGTGTGACGTAAGTTTTAGCGGCGTATATCAAATATTCCATTCAAATAATCAAGATTGATGACATCTATATGTGTTTATCATGTCACCAATATTTATTTATTATGTCACCAGTATTTTACATTTTTCTAAATTACGTCCTAAATCAGAAACCGTGTTCACTTCTAAAATTATTAAATATTTAACACTCAATAATTCTTGCTCAATAATTTATCTCGCTCAATAATTCAAGATAGTTTTCAATATAATGTTAAAATATTAAAAACATACGACAGTTACAAGATTAAATTTTGAAATTGAAAGAAAATGATTCATTCATTCTAATGTTAAATTGTGTGAAATATATTCATAAAAAATACATAAATATTTGAACTTGGAAAATTTCGGAATTCTTGAATATATTTAATACTAAATTTCTAAATATTTTTAATGTTTTAAGAATCATATATATATATTAAATACTATTTTATGTAAATGATTTAGATATTGTATTTTTTTTATTTTACATAACATCAGTAAAATTTTTACAATTGTATTCCCTAACTTTTGTATGAGTGCGAGAATTCACGCTTACATTTGATCTCTGGTGTAATTCAGAACTATGTTCGGCATTAACCACAAACGCAAGCAGTGAACTATACGTAACTATCTCGTTTGGCGGACTGTCAAAATTTTCGATTCAACCAAGATCTCTACCTAAATCCGCACTCACGGGTAACCTAAGGGTCGCGTATTTCGACCATAATCTTGCGAACTTGGCTGTTTAGTTTATGGATAACTTAGTTCAAAGTACGCGAGGAACTTAGTCAAAATACCTTACAAGTACGATGCAGCTAGCGAAACATTTCAATTTTGCCATAATACGGACATTAATCTCGAATCTAATAACATTACAATGTTGAATAAATAGGATTGAAAGATAAATCGAATTTTAAACCGAATGAGCCATTTTAAAACACACGTCGAAAATTGAAACTGGATAACGATGAAAACCTTTACGTTATTGTACATTTCCTATGTGTAAAACTGTTATATTGATAACAAATATTACTTAATATTTTACTTGTAATTATTACGCACATTGGCTATTTCATTTTCCAAAATTTATTACTAAATTTTTAACAGTATAACTTTCCAATCCTTTTTTGAGATTATACACCTGGTACATCCTTAAACATAAATACAAAATGTTTTTTTACCGTGTATCGGACTCGAATTTGGAACTTGCATGTTCCGATTCATCTTCCAATCCGATTTAGTCGGTATTGCTGTAGTATATCTTTTTATAATTCCCACAGGCCATTCTATTATTGTTTTGTTGCATTTTCAACAATTCTCTCGATTGGAAAGAAATATCACGGCGCGAAAAGGAAAACTTTTTCAAAGAGGAGTATATATCCAAACCGATAACAATCATCTGAGCAAATTCGATCTTTATCAACACACAAAGCTTAATCGATTTTTATTTTTTAAAGCGCCGATAATTCAAAACGGGAAATACGCGAATACGATATAAACGCCTGGTTGCATCCCGCAAAATCGGCCTGACGCGACGCGGCGATATCACGAAACCCCACGAGAAACGCGGCGCGCAAACATTTTCAGAGTGCGGAATCGTTTATCGTGGCGCGTGACGTATTTTTCTGCATCCCCGTCTCTCGGGAGGGACGTTTTCAATTTCGTGCAAGGCTATTATTGGCATAGCTGCACCGATAAGACAGCACGTAAACGAGCAACCCAGGAACAACGTCTGTGGGCTACGTTATATCGGCGCCAGTTTCGAAATATCGGAAATCTTAGCGTGTCGCGGTTGTGTTCCGCGAAAGAAGGAGGTCGCCGACTTGCCGAGCTAGAGACAAGCGTTTACATCACCCTCCGGCTACGTACGGCGTTAACCGATACCCGTGAGCCCACACCAAGTTTACCCTTAACTTCGCTAGAGTGGCCGCATACAGGTACACGAACATATACACCCGCACACAAAGCACAAATGCACACATACACGTATGTGGCGCAACAACTATCGCCCGGGTTTATCTATGATTAGGGTTACCAGTCATACTTTTTTTAAAAGAGTACGTATACTCTTTTTGAGGTAAAACTTCTGGTCATTAATTAAAATTTTACATTTATAAAATTATATTACATTATAAAGATTTCTGTGGACCATTTCAAATACATGAAATATGTTAATGTTAAATTTAACATAAATTTTACAATAAAGTTGATTGTGCATGTATTCTTTTCTTGTGATTGAAATGTGATAATATTAGGTCATTTAAAAAGTATCCGCGGTTTTTTGTTCAATTTTTGAATGAAAAAACCGTGGATACTTTTTAAATGACCCAATCTGCGAGGCATGGAGTTCCGTGGTAGAATTTTATACTCTCTTTTTCCCAGAGTTAACATCGCTCTTAAAAGGGTGTAATCGTCGTACCCGCGTGCGAAATTAGCGGGTGACCTCGTGGCGAATGAATCAGCCGAACGATCACGGGTCGACGGGGGTGGCGGTGGCGTTTCGGGAGTAACGACTTCGTTACTACGTCCGATTACTCACGCCCGACGGGGCGATTTTCGAGAGCGTTAAAGGATGAGAAAGAGCGTGTTATATGAGGATACTTGCTCTCGAAAGTCGATATGAATATTTTAGGGAATGAATCTATATGCTGTGTGTTGCGAAGAACCCATATAGTACTTTATTCGAGGAACATCCTGAGAACATCCTTAGGACATATAAGACGTCTCTCGAATGTCTTTAAGACGTCCCAGAGAGATTTGTGTTGTATGAAAAGAGATTTTTACATATAAGTGCAGATAATTATGGACCTAACAAATTACTTTGACTAAACACTTGACTGTAAGCACTTCTTCTGTGAATACGTTTTGGTGTTTTTATATTGTATTATAAATACACAACTACGACATGTGACTCAATTTTTGACGTACTTATAGGATGATTGGAATATTATAACGGATTGCTCCAAAGAGAGTTGAAACTTTCATTGATGATATCAAAATATTTCGATAAATTACTAAAAATTTTTATACTATTAATTACAGCTTATTAATCGCGTCATTCTTTCATTTGCTTCGTTTGTTTTTACTATCGTTTTCTATATTAAATATATGTATTCTTGCAATAAATTCTCGGATATTATAAATATGATAAATATGGTCTATAGTAAATTTAAAAGATTAATATTTATTAGGGAACATATTTTTGTTATCCGTTTACCTCTAAAATTTTATCTCTAAAAAGATTTTTTATTTATTCTTTAAAATATATTGACAGAATGATTTTGCTAAAGTATTAAAAAATTTAGCTAGATACAGATTTGGAAATAATTTTATTAGACCATTAAAATAATTATGTAAAACGCTTAAGCAGTATCAATTAATGATATAAAGTGTTAACATTCTACTAGCAATCAGTTATACTTTTGACAAGAAATTTACGTATTTAGATTCTCAAATGATCACGATGTGATCTAAGAAATTCCATCAAATTTGATTGATTGTGAAAGCAGACGTAGAATATGATCTTAATTATCTGAGATTAACTAAAGTAAGTTGAGTACTACGTTTCTGTGTATCGTATATCGTATTGTACACGATCTGATGGAACTGATCAGAGTCGTAGCCTATGCAGCCTAAGAGCCCTGATTATCTTCAAACGTGAAATCGAGTTACGTCGCTACATTGAAACGGTAATGCTATCACAGGAGCAGTGTCTTCCATAGTGGTTTAGAACATCTAACATCTAACACCTTACCAAGATCTAATTCCTTTACGTAAGGAAACTACACGGAAAGTTCTATACGGTATGTCGTTGTATATATATTGCCTATTGGCCAGAGAATCATTTCAAATTTTTAGTTTTCTTAGCGTGCTGTTTATGTTGCTTAAAATACCATGCAATTTTTCTTACAATAACACACATCAGTTCGATATGATTTCATTTTTTTTAGAACTCCGCAATGCGCATATAAATCTATCTAAATTAAATCCAATGAAAAAACGGAAATATCCCAAAAACTTTTGAAATATATATCGTCTACATATTGAACGATATAAATTTTAAATAAATAACGCGAAATGAAAAATAGATATTTGGGAGATATTGAAATATTGTCTATTATCGTACATTCTGATATGCCAAGTGACGATTCCCAACTATAAAACTGAAATTATTATGTCGTTTCTAATTAAAATGCTATCGTTATCGAATGATACAGGATTACTGTCGAATAATTTTATCTATAAAAAAACAAAGCCACTCTTAATTAATGTTAGATGAGCTTTTTATATATTTCACATTTTTAATGACAAAATATTATAATCTAGACCTTCATGATCTAATTATTAACTTAAAAGAAAAAGAATAAACACACAATCACTTAATCTTGAAACGACGAATATGTAATCCATGTGTGTGTCTCCTCATAATACCTCAATAAAATATATAATAACGTACAAAACTACTTAAAAATTGAAATCACATATCACGTCTCTATTATAATACTGACCTGATTAAGGGATCCAAATTGATATATTAAAAAAACGAACAGAATTTTTAAAAATTTGTCTCCGCTTATTCTAGCTTTTATAACATGGTACTTTTTAAGAACCATTGAAGACATAACTTTGCACTCGACTTCACTCATTTGTATATAAAATTTACGTATCCATAGCATTCAAAAACTAATAGTGATTTGTAGGAATGAGATTTTAGAGAAGACTATATGGAAAGAACGATTTTTTCTTAACTAAAAATATGAGTACATATAGATCTGAAAATGATTTTGATAATGATTAAATTAAAACAATTATGTAGGAAAATAATTATATTAAAATTATTCATCAAAAATAATTATGTCGGAAACTCAAGTATAATGAGCAATGCTGCGAAAAATTTTGACATTCTAGCGACTAGCTCGAGCATCCTATACATAATTATTTTGATAATTCAATGAAATTATTAAACAAAGTATTTTTTTAAATCGTAATGTAACAATAAATAGGGAATAAAGATCTTAAACGGTCAAGCTAAATCTTTGTTTTTAAAAATAATTTGGTATTTATATATTACAAATCCAATCCTGCAAATTGCATACAAAATTTAATTTTCAGTCTTGGAACGCAATCCTATTAGAACTTAATAAAATTATTTTCAGAGCTCTATTTAGCTAAATTTTTAGATACTTCAGTAAAACTTCTTTCCATGTACGAGAGATAGGAAAGATGAACAACCAAAGTTCCAAAGAGAGCGCGCGATCCGGCGATTCCTCAGTGCAAAGTCGGCCGTGATCGAAGAGGAGGATCACGACGACGGAGAAATGCAGTCGAGAGCAAAATCTTCGGGAGCGATCGTCATCATTCATCCTGGGTATGCAACGGGAACGCATCTACATCGCTACGCGGTGCTGCGGCGCTATCTTAACGGCGGCGGCCAACCTAGTTTGCGTCCCTCGCTATCGACGATGCTGCGCCAAATGACCTGGCACTGAAAGATCACGAGAAATCGCATCGCATGATGGCAGACGGACGGATTCGTCGATCGGCGTGTCTTTCGGGTAAACGATCGACTCTCGCATCGCGCCGCGCCACGCCGCACCGCGTCGAGTCGTTATCAGAACGTTCATGTGCGAGGCGTAGCTGATGAATGGTCCCGCTCGCCAAGGTACGGGCCCGTCACGCGAGACGTTATTTATAACCCGCTGAGGTGGGACGGAAGGCCTGTACGTCATCAAGCAGGACATTCCTTGTTTTTTCTTTTTTTTTCCTCCTTTTTTATTCATTTTCGTGTGAACGTCCGCCCCCGCAGTCACGCTTTCACGCGATCAGCGCCTAAAATGAGTCTGCGACACGTATCGCGATCGTCTTCAGAGATTCTATCCGTGGGACGGATAGGAAGACACAACCCGACGGTACACATAGCTTGCTGCGCGAGTTCAGCATCTTAAGAAGATTTAATGATTCAAAGAAATTATATCTGTATCAATATGATAATTCAGCTAATTCTTTGCTACAATTGCTGAAATGTAACAAATTTTCTTCATTACACCAGCAAAAATGAATACGCGCCATGTTAGCTAGCATGTTTTGTTAAAAATTTTGATCTATTTATTGGATCGATTTTTATAGAAAGTCTTGTCTTTGTTACATTAAAAAATTATACTGTTGTATTACAACAAATATGATTACAAATATATTATAATTTCAATTAATTCCAGTTAATACACTCTTTTTCAAATACAGAAAAAAATTAATCACTGTCCTTTCTCTTGATTGATGTAAACGAGCCTCAGCTGAACGGGGCTACGTTTCGCGGACGACACTTCACGTGCCAAAGATTTAATTATTTATCGATAATGAGACTGAATCACGAGGTCGTCAATTCTTCGCCAAATGACCTGCAATACAAATATATATAGGATAGATTATTTGTGCTTTCTTCATTAATGCTCGTCAAGTTAAATATATCGCTTTACTTTAGTTTTCGAGAAGAAATTTGGAAAATAATCGAACTTGATATTTTCTTATTAAGAGTTAGGTAGCATTAGTTTGTACTTGTACATTTTTGAAGTGACAGGAGATGAATTACCCTTGTTAAAGTGTGCGTGTTTTATATGGATTAAGAAAAGTGTTTATATAAAGAAGAAAGTAATAAAACTGAATTATTATAAATTAAAAAAGGCTTGTTATAAATATAGGGTAATTAAAAAGATATTTAAATTTATTGTAGAATAATCATCAACTGAGATCACACAATGGTTTTATACAGTATTTTATGTAATATAACATACTGACACAGAAATCTTTGATAAGAAAAAGTTAGATGAGATTTCGACGAAAAAGTACTGTCTTTCTTTCTAACAACATGATATTTCATCCAAAAATAGACTGTCTATTTTTTTTATCAATAGAATTGTAATCAATTTTTAAAAGATCAAGATTCTTTAATTTTCATTCTATATCTTACATTTAAAGAGAATATGCAAAGAATGAAATATTCTTTCCTATATTAAATTAGAAAATATTATTCTATATATAAACTTTTTATATTTCTTCCATCTTTTCATTGTTTTCTTATTATTACATGTACTCTATTTTCATAAAGTTTTCTCTAATATTTAATTTCAACAGTCCATCTTCATAAATTATAGAACATAATTTTTGTCCATATCAAAATAAATGTAAATGTTTCCAAAATATTATCGTGCCTATACGGAAAAGATGCTATCTCATTGACGTTAAACGTGTAATATTTGCCTATCAACTGTATTTACTATATATCTCGATGCATTTGTCTTATAGAATTAATAATGTACCGTCAGCTACGCGATAGAGAGCGTCACTTGTGCTTTATCCAGCCAAGTAATGGTACGTATTTCACGTGAACACATGGCGTACTTTCGTGCGGATACACATCAGTGCTCCAACCACTGACATACTGCAATATCGCATGATCGTTTAGGCTTTGCCCAACGGAGTCCGGGTATCCATGATCGTGTCGACATGCAAAATGGAGACATGAGTTAATATTCAAAGCCTCCATGCTGACCTTATCATGGACGCCCGAATATTTACTGGGACTCTAGTAATGTTGCCGATCTACGCATTGATTACTGTGTACCATCCTGAATTTAACACAACTGGTGGAAAATCCAATCGTGAAATAGAACAATAGCATAAAACAATTCAGAATGTAGAAGTAAGTTCAATTGTTTTAAGTTCTCACACATTGAAAGAAAAGTGCACTATTAAACGGATGCATAATATGTAAATTAATTGTAACTTATTGTATATAATATAATTTTATATTCTATTTCAAACATTTTTAAAAAATTCTAGGCAAAGCAATTATAGAATTTAAATTGTCATTTAAATCATAATCAGAATGACAAGGATTTATTTCAATATTTATATTAAAATACATGTCAATAAGTATAAAACACAGCGGGAAAAAGAGGAAGAGGGTGTTATTTATTAAGCGCTCTGGGATAAATCCCTTCGAGCGCAAAAATTTAGCAGAATATTACATGATAATCCAGCTCATATTGCATCAATGCAACACAAATGTATTTTCATAATATCGTAATGTTATATTGTAGCGCAATATTATACAATAAAATATAACATAATTTATAACATACATACACACATATAAAACATATAGAAATGTAATAGAGAGAGGAAAAATTGATTTGCAAGTCCCTTTTTGTAAATATCCGTCGCTATTTGACATGCTGCTTATTATTTCAATCAAAAAATTGAGATGATGCTAAAGCTCCAAAATTATAACTCGTAACACGTACATTTGGATAACACAATTAGAGTGACATTAAAATTGCATGTTTGTATCTTAAAAAGCGGCGAAAAAAATATGCTCGCTATTGGGAACGTTAATGGTTGTTACACACGGGATTCGGGATGACAGAATTTCCATCCGCGCTGAAACGGAAGTAAAAGTTTCACCGCGTTTCCACCGTGAAAAAGCGCTATCGGGGGAAATGTTGGCCGGCCGCATTCGGCTGATTACTACTGGCAGCTTAAAAGCGATGATACATGCAAACGTAAATCAAACGATGAAGTATTTTCAATGCACGGGTCCCCAATTCGGTCGTGTTAAGTCGCGTCGAATAACGGTAGGAAAATCTCTCACGATATTTACTTCCATTTTGTCGCGACGCGGTAAACCAGTTAAAAGTTTTGAATCGTGGCAAATTTACGCGCAAATCGGGTGCGCGTTCCATATAAACAAATGTTGGATTTGCACTTTAGCGTTTATACAGTAAATCTGTATTTTTCACTCAACGGTTGGGGTGAAACATGAAATTTACCTGCTAATATGTTGTTTTTCCAATTATTACAGATTTCTATTTTATTGTATATTTTTATTCAAATGAAAGTAAAAGATACAACAAAACAAACTCTCAAATTCTTTGAGCTCTTTACCTCAATGTAAACATTTAATGACATATTTAAAAAAATTGCGTTTAAAATTATTTTTAGATATTATGACAATTTAAGCTATTTCGACATTATTATTGATAATAATATTTAAAAAACTTAATAACGATATGAATTCTGGTGGTTAATTCAACTTATTCATATAATAGACAAATATTTTTATGTCGAAATAAATTTTATTGAAATTATTATATTAGATTCAGAGGATATTTTCCAAATATTTTACAAATATTTTTAATAGAGATATTTTGATTAAAATACTATTTTTAAGTAAACGCAAACTATTAACTTTAATAAAGACACAAGTTTATCAGTATTTCCAAAAATATTTCCGAGAATATTTGTATCAATTATCTTTCTACGATAAGAATTCATGTCGGTATTTTCCAACATTGCTTCATCGCGTAAAAATAACGCCCGTCACGACCGCGGATCGATATAGCTAGCGAAATAAAAATACGAGCAATTTTCAAAATTACCAATAACACTTTCGTGTAAAAAGTTCATCCACCGTTGACATACTTTGAAAACGCGGCTGACGTATTCGTCTGTATCAATTGGATCACTGATAGTATGATTAGTTCCGCCAATATACAGCATTATACTTTTCGCGGAACAAAAATTCTACCTATGATACTTCATTGTCTGCAGCCTGTACATAGTGTACATTTACACGTAGCACGCGTTACATAAAAGTAATCAAGTTCACCTGTATTATCAACTTCAACAATCATTCTTAATACACATGATGATTTTCTGATCCTGTGCCGTTCATGGCTTAGATTAATTTTCATCACTTTTTTCATCACAAACATACAAAATAATAATTATTATATATTTAGAATTTTTACATACCTATACTTTATTTATAAGGTGTGTATTAAAAAAATTATATACAACTGTTACAACTAATTATTTACTAATTATGATACTCCTAATTTTTTAAGGAAAAGAAGTGCGCAGAACACGAATGATCTGTATACTTACTTTTAAAATGGATTTTTGAAATTTATGTTATAATTAAGCAACTTTCATTTATTTTTTAAGACTACGTCTATATGTCTCTAAAAGGACCTTTTATGTAACATTCTGTATATAATTCTCTAAAAAAAAATATCTTTCTTCGTTTTTATATTAATTTTGTAAGTCATATGATGCTCGCATAATATAAAAGTAACGATGTAATGTAAGAACAGCTACGGCATATACATGTACCGCAATCAATAATATGCAATACAGAAGAAGATAAATACAAGAACAAATATACATTTCTCGGATATCGATGAGCATTCGTGTCTTCTGAGGCTGAGCCGAATAGAGTCCGCACGTATCGTCTATGGCTTTTTAAGTGTACTCCGAAAGTTTTATGCATTTTCTTCGTATTCGTCGAGCGATTCCGTTCGCATTACTTGTTTCCTTATAATTCATATTTCTGTTGCCTTTAGTCGAACTAGCCGCGTTGCTCGAGTTCTTGTGTTACTTGCATTCTCGGAGTATTTCCAAGTAGAGATAGTTTCGATTCTTGGTGTTTGTGGATACCAGAGAAGTACAAATGAACGAGAGAAGATACAGAAGGATATATTTATAAGCATAGAAACTGAATAATGTAGAAATATTAGGTGTTGGAATTAATTCGTAGCGTTTTACAAGTGATGGGAAGTACTTTCATTAATGTATTTTTTAATGCTCATGTGAAATAAATAACATTCTTTCATTAAAAAACGCTACGAATTAATTCCAACACCTAATACATTTTTTATTTAATAAGATGAATATTGATATCAAAATGGTTGATGTTCAAAATTACATCATAATTTTAAATTAACTTTTTATTTTGGATTTAATTAAATTTATGTTTCAACGATTCTCTCTACGAAATTCTATTCGCTCGTGAAATAATACGATATCGAAAATTATCAAAGATAATATTATAACTATTCTATAAAAATTTAATGATGTTAAAGAACGGTTTAAAATTTATTAAATATAATTTTTTTAATCGAACTAGTAGGACTTTAAATATTTTTAGAGACAAAATTATTTGTATTTATCTTTGCAAACGTAGAAATTTCTTGAAAATCGGTTCGCGGTGTTATAATTTTATGATATGTTAATGATATGTTATTATTTTGTTATTAATTAAACCATTAAATGTAATACAATGTTAATATTAGTCATACCCATAATTGATACAATCAATTATATGGCTATGATAATTTACAGTTTAGAAATACAGGACACCAACTAGGGAGCCTTCTTTTCTCTCATCAATATATCACTGGAACTTTTCCACATACCGCTGAGAAAAAAACCTTGGAAAAGATCGGCAGTCGGAGGGTCTGCTATATTCGTGATTGGATTGACAAGTGGAGACGCGAGTAAATCTTTAAGCCCATCGCAACATCTCTAAGAGCACTGTAGATTTCGTGCTTGATTCTGCACTCCTTGCACGCCCTGCCACAGTTTCTGTCCGTGACACACTGTGCCGTACGTCCTGGAGGATAAGGAGACAGAGGGACGAGAGAGAGAGAGAGAGAGAGAGAGAGAGAGAGAGAGAGAGAGAGAGAGAAACAGAGGAGGGATTGGAGAAGAAAGGGGGGAAGGAGAGAGAGAGAGAGAGAGAGAGAGAGAGAGAGAGAGAGAGAGAGAGAGAAACAGAGGAGGGATTGGAGAAGAAAGACAGAGGGACGAGAGAGAGAGAGAGAGAGAGAGAGAGAGAGAGAGAGAGGGAGAGAGAGAGAGAGAGAGAGTTTCCCTTATCACACACACATGTACATGTACGTGCGTGTGCGTACGCCCTCCCGAGCGAACGTGTGTCGACGTCCTCCCCCGGGGGGTGAGTGTGTGCGCGCATCGGTGTACATCTCTATGTGTATGTGTCCGTGGACCCTCTGCCCTCTTCCATCGTCACAGGGGGTGGATCGGAAGCGCGCATGCTCCTACGGCCGAGAATCTCCCCAGTCAGGGTAAATCTGCCACCGAAACAAGACGTGGTGCGTGCCGTCATGCTATATACAATGTCGCGTACGCGAACGGTCGTGATAATTTCTTAAAAAAGTAACGCGGGGGTGACAGCTCGCGAGCCGAGAGATCGGCATGGAGATTCGTGGCGAGTGGAATTTCATATTAATCATCAAAACGTAGCCGGCACGGAGGCAGAGGACTAGAAAAAAAGACGAGAAAAGAAAAAAAAGGGAAACTGAGACGGAAGAACAGTTTCAGCCGATGAATTATTAATTGTGATCACAGAAAAAGGAACCATGACGTGGATTGCGACGGAAACAGTTATGCGGTGAACGGGGAACATTTCTGCGACCGGACCGCTGGCTGCGCGATCTCGAGCGATCTCGAGAGCGACGGAACGGAAACGAGCAGTGCTTACGGAAGTTACCTTACTTTCAAGTTGACTGGCGCGCGATCGATCGGTCGCTCCGTATCGATCACTGGTGCTTTGTCGCTGCTTTAAAAGACTCGAGAACAAAGCTGAAGAGAGAAAGGGAACTGAGACAATCGTGTCTCGCTATGTGTCTCGCGACTTCACGGCAATCGTCGATTCTTGGGACGTTGCGGACCGCGCGCGATCGCGCGACGGAGGCTGGGACCGCCCTATGAAGGGACTCCCTGATTTACAGTTAAAAAAAAATCTTTAAAATCGTCACGCAATACTACAAATCGCCGAGTTCCTCCAGGACACTTACTACGTGATTCTTTCAGCGACTGGAAAATTTAAATCATTGAGAAGCGCGAACACTTTAGCGAAGACTCCGCGGAAGCGGAGCGGATATAGGTGGAAAGTTTCGCAACACACGGCACGCCGCTCGTCGAAAGTTTCGCCATAATCATTTCCGTGCACGTTATCGCCTACGTGGAAAGACGACTACAGGGGATAGACGACACACCGAAGTGCGGATAATAGTGCAGCGCGCATATATATACGTGTCACCTCTTGCGGGAAATCTGGCGCATAGACCGTCGATCGTCGCGATTTCATCCCTGCCTCCGAGCGGATTGAAATCTCAAACTAATTGTGACTAAACTGCCAGTTATCTCGTTCCAACCGCGGGATACGGATGTGGGAAAGCGTGTGTTAATAATCGGCGTAAAAGCCAGAACGAGTCGACGTGATAACCCGACCCGATGTTATCTGGTGGGGTATATCAGTGAGTGGATGGTGATTGTTAGCTATCTCGTAAAGAGGATGTGAATCGTTTCAGTATCGAAGTGTAAGCGTCTCCTGAAACAGTCGCGGAAATGGCTCTGAGATGGCAAGCGAGGCTCTCAATTGCTGCCATACTCTTCATGTGCACGGAAGGTAATTATTTTGCCGCTCTCTAATTACCCTGCATGAACCATGTCTGAAACGGAAAAATGGGATGGCGTGCATTCACGGCGTTAGAGGGCCATTGGGAAAATCGTGAAAAAGTATTTCGAATCACGAAGAAGAAATGAGACAAGTATCGTGGAATTGCTATTAATGTGCTCTTGTTTAAGTCGGTCGAATTTTTTCAGCGTATCCTCGCAATTTTCAGTGTGCAATATCTCGCACCATTATTTAGCAAAATGTTATTATAGCTCAATTTTTTTCGCTGAACTTTTTGAAAGTTGTAAAAATACTAAAACTGCACTGATTTCTGCCTATTTCTATCAATATAGATTAACTTTAATCTCGGTTTAATTCACTTTTTATCTTTCTCTAATTCCAGGAATTAGAAACAGGTAAATTAACCAAGATTAAAATTAATCTGCATTGATAGAAATGAACATTAAACTTTTATTCAAACACACTTTTTGTATTCTTTTTATAAAAAGAAAAATTTACCATTTCGTTTTGCGAATAATTACTTGGAAACTCTTGTCAGTAATCATTATTAATTACAATATCTACAAAATCCATTTGCACAATCAATATTGTAGGAGCGAATGGAAATGATGATAATAAGAGATGAGGAATAGGCTTTTAGTAGAAGAGGCATACACGCATACGAAACACCGAAGTGGTACCTCATGACACAGATAAAATCTCATCTACTGCCGTCTGCGATAATTAAGATTCAGTTTAATTACGTTAATTGCAACGCGACGTTCACTGCTCGAAGTGGAAGAGAGATATACGACTGCTGTTCTAGTCAAAGAGAAAACGAGGTACGAGAAAGAAATGTAGAGATTTATGGCTCATGTTTGCTCTTCGTAAACGCAGAGGAAGTCGATTGTTTGCTGTTTGCCTGCGATATTCATACAATTCCTTCACCGCGTATGGTCGACGTAAACTGAAAAAGGAAGATGATTTATAATTTGAGCTTTCAATTGCAGATGAGCATCTAGAAATGAAGAAATTTGCGAGAAAATATACAAAACTTTTCTGAAACTATAAATGTTGTTGTAAAAGTTATCAACATAATACATGTTTAAATGAGATTGACAAGGTACGGAATTGACAGAATGAAATGAAATGACGGAAATGTTCCTCTCCAATTTTGACGAGCTTAATGTTGCTGCTAAATCAAAATAGACGTGTGTGTGTGTGTGTGTGTATGTGTGTGTGTGTGTGTGTGTACATATGTATATATATGTTTATTATACGTACTTTTAGGGAGTGGACACCCTTTTGAAAAAAATCGATTATTTTCCTTCGAAGTGAATATAATCGAAACTATAAAAGATGGAAAACAATTTTTAAATAATAGTCGAAAAAAATGGTTTTAAGAGTATATTTTATAATAACGATGAACACAATTTAAATTTTTATTTTTTAATATATTCTCATCACTTCACATCTTTTTTAAATTTCAAAATTTTGTTATGACTAAATTAAAGATCATTTTAATACGAATTCAATCATTTATGATAAAATTATTTTCCAAGATATCGTTATCGAGATTTCATTTACAAACGCTTTTATACGCGTATTTCGTACTCGTTCATGCTCGATTTTTCATGCAGCACATTCTATTCGTATTTTTCTGTAATAGGAGATGATGATGGAAGCAAAAACTCTTCGAAAAAATTCTGCGTATGTGTAATCAAAATTTTCGTGTCTCTTATTTTAATCTAGTCAACAATATATTGAAAATCCATCAAAATCGAAAAACATTTCCGTGTCTTTCTTTATGAGTAAAAAAATATATTTTCAATACGAATGAAACAAAATTTTCAATTTATACTATATACTAATTATAATTTTTTCTAAAATTTTTTTTAGAAGCCATTGTATTTGTATATTTAACAGGGACTTAAAATGAAAAATATTCTATATACAGAAACAAAATCTTCAATTTGAAAATTTTCATGTAAAAACAAAATTGCTGCGTATTTTTGTATCGCCAGTAATTCGTTTGATTAAATGAAATAGACAACTACAAATATTCGCAAATATTAAACGAAATTAATTAATTTAACATTCACAAATATTAAACAAAATAGAAATTCGTGAAAAACGAGAATAATGTATAATGTATAATGTGATAATAATAAAAAGTTAAATCCAAACTTGAGATAATAAATCATTAGAATAAAATATAGAATTTTTTATAAAATAAGATAAAGAAGAGAGCATAATATACTGTTTAAATTTATGAAAATACATGAATATACACCTACAGCTATACGCATTATACTATGTGTTAATCGCTTAACGGGGATGAGATGTATTGTTAATCAAACTCAATGCTTTAATGAGATGCTTTAATATCTCTTTGAATTAAATAGTGCAAAAGATGAAATTTGTGGCAGAAAATATTCAATTACATATTATTATTATTGAGATACATATAACCGCATTTGTAATAAAGAGAAGTAAAACTAGTTCAAACATTTATATATTATGAAGTTTATGATACGCGCGATACATATACTATTTGCAATGAATCGAGAAAATAATTAAAAATACATATATACATAACAAACATGTTTTCAAACGGAAACTTTAAACATAAAATATGAATGTTTATACAATTATTTCAAGTTGCATGGTTATATAGTTGTTTCTAACATTTAATAGATTGTTGAATGTAAAAAGATAATTAGAGCTTGCTAGATGAAGCGGCGGAAGTAATAAAAGTATGGTTTTCGTCGTTTCGCTGATTAATTAAAATGATTAATGAATCATTTTGTGAGAGTAGAAAGACATAGCTGATTTGTAATATAAATGAAAATAATAGGATAGCATCATGTGTTATGAAAGACATGAATTATTAGAATTGTATGCAGCTTTAAAAATATAAACACAAGATTTTCACTTTGCAAGAAAATACTAGATTTAAAAAAAGCTTTTCATTTATGAAACTTTAATCTAGATTTTAAAAAAAAAAAGCTTTTAATCTATAAAACTAAAAATTGCACCTAAAAATAAGAAAAATCACTAAAATCTCTTATTTCTTCAATAATTAGAATTGAATACCAAATCCTTTCTTTAAATGTTATAAATTCCGAAAATTTCTTTTTAGAAAATATAAAATAATAAAAATAAAAAAGTACTAACTTTACAGTAATCTTTGTTTTAAATCACTTCTCCAGATATATTAAATATACATGGTACATATTAATATTTAATTTACATTTATTTAACTTATTAACTTTTCATTTCACTATTTCACTTATTAACAACAGAAGCAAATGATTGCCGCAGGAATTCAACGTAGACGTTAATAAACTAGTTAACATGCCGCACGACGTTTATCGCGCGCGAGAAATATCGAGATCACGTACTATATCCCACGCCCGCCGACTTGTCGCAAGGGTGGTCGTAGGGAATAACGGAATAGTACTTGGCGGCATGAAAGGAGTTACTCAATTGAATCCACGGTATCGGGCGATAAAATGGTACAGCTAATGGAATTACCGGAGCGCGCTTGCATGCGTGCGACGCAAATTTATCGCATACATTATTCATAACTCGGCCCAAGTCGGCCAGTGTCGGCGCCGGTAGTGCTCGTGTTAGTAAAACGTTTCTCCTTCCGAATATATGTGCGTGTATCGATTTGGTAGATGAGAGATTGCGCATGATATCGATTGGCGATGTTACACGGCTGCGTAATAAAAAGCCGACCGAAGAGGCCTTCAGGCGAGTTCTATTCGTTAGATTCGTTGTCGTCGTCGTCGTTGTCGTTGTCATCGTCGTCATGCCGTTATATTTCATAGCCTTGCTTCACACCTCGTTTGCGCCATTGTCGTTCTAGACGAACAACTTTCGCAATTTCATTCGGCGCCACGGACTGCGACAAGGACTTCGCGCAGGAACTTGGTCCAGGTAAATTAAACGCTTGTCTCCGCTCGCGTGATGCCTAACTCGGTGATCTCAGAGGCTACCCAAGGGCTTCAGAAATTCAAGCAATTATCGTCGCTCGCTTCGAGTGAGATGATAAAAAGCGCTGGTCGCTGGGGGAAAAGTAGCGTGATTGAAATAGGCCGTGATTGAAATAGGCGAGGAGTGGAATGTTGGAAGTTTAAAAGAGTATAGGCAGAGATTAAAAGTGGTACTATAATTTCGCTCCGATTTTTCGATAGATGTGACAGATGGATGTTTCTACTGCGCGAATAAATATAGAAACGTCAGAAACCATTTCCATGTGTTTACAATCCATAGATATATAGTGTGTTCGAAATCGACAATGGTATACCGATTTTGGAATATAATATCTGGTTTGGGACAATAGTTCATAAACTATATATGTCTACGTGGTGTATTTTTACTCCCTTTTTCAAATATTCATTTATCGCGCATTCGCAAATATTAACATCAGCCATGACAGAAGTAACAACGTTTTAGATACGCATCGTGTTCCATATTTTCCATTATACAAACATGTATCTACTACAACTAAACTACGAATTTATTCGAATCGATTTTTTCGCAAAAATATCGTATACGTATAACGCTAATGGTACATCAGTTACAAGTAATAAAAAAATTTTGATTTTTATGATGTTTTTACTAATTTTTGTTACACTATAAATATTTTTTGTATAAATTACAAAACGTTATTCTTGTGTAATTTGTTTCTATATTTTAAAATAAATTTAAATGTCTTATAAATTTTATTATATGATTCTAACTTCAGAATTCTAATTACAAAAAATATTTAATGGATGTAAAAAACCACAGATTTTTGTTAAAATAAAAAAATTGGAAACTGAAATATATTAATCTACAAAATTCATAAAAATATTCAAATTTGTTTTTACATTCTGTTGCATGTTTTGCTATTATAATACAATATATCAAATCCTTTGTGTTTTAAAGTTTAATAATTTTTCTTGTATATAAAGCGTCAAATTTGCACTTTCATTACACAATCTTGGAACTTTCTCCTCACGGTTCTAAATGGGCTAAAACATGTTAATTGGTTAAGACGCTGCGAGATAGTCATCGTCGGCGAAGGTGCTTCACGTTGGATCTCGCGTTATTATGGGATCAAGTCAAGTTAATTTTCTGGAAACGCGCACCTATGGTTTAACAGATTTATACCTAGTAAATATTTCAGGAGACTTTCATGTTTTCACGAAAAAATTGCTAAAAATGGGTTCCAAGTAGAAAGACTGCAAAAATGTCGTAAAAAGTATGTAAAAATGAAAAACCTTGCGCACGTCTTAATTTTTAGGGTTACAATATTTCAGTTAAAGACGTTTTTAAAAGAAGAATAACGAAAATTTGCAAAAATTATTACCCTGATTTTTCTGAAATTTCGATGTTTTTGTTATACACTAGAAAAAAATCTGGTTGCATTTATTAGAGTTCTGATGGAAAATAGATAAGTCAGAATTTTCTGAATCTATCATAATTCTAATTAAAATAATCAAAATTCTAATTGATATAATCAGAATTTTTTGATTCATCCATTTTCAATCAGATTCCCAATATAATAACTGCATAATTTTTTGTTTTTATGTGTATCTTTAGAAAATTTTCTATTTATTTCTCTTAAATAGTAAAAGGCATTTGCATTTCATTTAAGAAACAGTATAATAGAAATCAAGCTTATAGCTTTTAATACTCGGATATTCAGAATGATACCATTTCCTGCTTCATTCCTTGCGAAACTCTTGCGCAGATTCTGAACTTTCATCGTTGTTAGCTAAATGCATACCAAGAGTCTCCACAAAAATGTTTGCATTATCATTTTCACGGAGCTTTACGAAGCTTACAAAAACTTTCCGACATTTTTAGAGTCAGCAGATAGCTTAAATAAACTTTTGAATTTCTTGCAGTTCTCTTTCCATTTTTCTCTCTTTTTCCTATTTCAATGCACTATTATTCCGAAGTAGAACGCGCTTTATTATAAGCATTCTTGGAATATTTGCTTATTCCGCTCTCACAACTTAGGTATATCTCGTGTAAGTTAAAAACAATTCAGGACATGTGGATGTTACCAAAATACAACATATTTTATCGAGAATATGACGGAAATATAACGGAAATATCGGCGATACATAAGTGACATTTGATATCACAGTTTATCTCCAAAGACTTTAATTGCGTCAGTAGCGATACGCTGATTCGTTCAAGTTATCGGATTAATAACAAATTTGCACAGCTATCACAAAAAAAATAATGTATCAACTCGGTATTGCAATGCTAAAGTTAATAATGGTGCATTTCACGCACGTAATGATCATTCCTTAAGAAAGATCCTGAAATCATATGTGTGTTACCGGTTATTTTTAAAATAAGTATTGCATTTTTCTAACTGCTTTTACAGATTTAAGAGTACATTTTTATAGTTGAAGTATAAACGATAACGTAGTCTAAACCGGTCGACTTTATGCCAATATTTACTTTATATACAAGTTTTATACTTTGTATGCATAAAACAATCTCGGTTTGAACTAGGGATTACATGAATAAACAATGTAGAGTTCTTAGAATTAAGTTTAGATTGAAGGATTAGTTAGAAAATTTGTACGTATATATGCGTGCGATATTGATGTAGTAGTGTGATGTGTCAATGAACAGGAAAATCAATATATGATCAATTCTACTGAATCGATAAAACAGATGACTTTAAGATCCTCTTAACTCTTAGTTATACGATGATTTTCTAGTCCTTTACTACACACGATGATCATTTGTGTCCGAAATTAATTTTCATCGCTTTAATAAATATACAAAAATTATTAAATGACTCTTACATATATTTTAACAGTTTTAAAAAGTATTTCTAAAATTGTATATTTAAACAAATTATATATAAATGTTATAACTGATTATTTGACACTAGTTTTTTAAAGAAAAAAAATATTGCAGGACCCAATCGTGTATACTAATTGTAAGAGTTAATATTCAATAAAAACAAGGATAAAATAATACATCATACACATCATGCGTGTAACGGAACGCACACCAAATTTACAGAATAAAGTTTACAATTTAAACTGAGCGGTAATAATACGCTATAGTAATGTAGCTATAACCAACAAGAGAGGAATGTACAAGCTCGATATCACTCAATAGTAAAGCAGATAAGGGCCAGTGTAGCGATATTTATTTTTCCTCTGCATACAACACGTGTCGTGACATTTGTGACATGTCACTGCAATAGAGCGATCGCTCTCGCACGCACAATACCACTGCACGAGTGTGCTAATTAGCGTATAACAATATTTTACAAACAAAACGACTTTAACTAATCATCATCTCAATACGACGCGAATACCATACAACAAAAGTAGTATGAGTCATAGAACTCGCGTTCGCCTTCAACAGCAATAGCTCGATCGCGTATGCCATCGCAAACGCGAGTCGTTGACCCGTAGTACTTGAACCTGCAATAGAAGCAACGTGCGTGCGGCTTATCGATGATAAGGGCGCGTGAGCAAAGAGAAGAAAAAGGTCTTTTTCATTGTGGAATGCGAAGTGTCGCGGCTGGTGACATATCAAGGCGGTCTAAATTAAAGACCCTATAACAAAGTCTGGAGATGATAAACTTTTGATCGATCCGTCGTCTTTTTTAATTCAGTAAATAAGAATGAGTAAAAATATAGTATAAATTAAAATAAGATAACGTATATAAAAAGAAAATAATAAGATATAGTATAACTAGTTAGTGGACAGTTAGTAGACATGATCTTATTATTGGACGAAATAACACAAATTTTAAACATTAAGTTTTTAATGATATATACTACTCTAAGTAAATTCGTTGTAAAATAACAAATTTATTTAGATACATTTTTTTGTATATATTAAAAGCTTAATTTAAAAAATTGTATCATTTCGTCCAATAATTAGGTCAGGTCCATAACTAGTACATTTAAAATTACTCTGACAAGACTATTAGAATCTCTAGTCTAAATGCATCAGAAAAAATAAACATCGCATTTTCCTTACGTGACACGTACGTAGCTTAAATTGAGATGCTTAATTTAAAATTTAAAAAATTTAATTCACCGCCAGAGAACTTCGAGAATTTCGTCGCAAAGATTTTAAAACTGATCTAAATTAAAACTGCTTTTGGTCCCAAATATTTAAAAAATCATGTAAATAAATTTGTTTGAATTAATTTTTTATTCATTTATCTTATTTATTTACGATAATTACATATATACAACTCGTGGACTTTAATACACTTCACGTTTAAATTAACTGTCTAATTAAATGTAGTAATTACATCTTGTTTTTTTTTCTGTCCATTACTTTATGACTGTAATATAATGTTAACATGAATATTTTTTTAGAAAGATTATTCTAGCATTAAAAAGAAAAGAGAGAGAGAGAAAGAGAGAGAGAGAGAGATTCGTCTCTACTTTTTTCTAGTTTACAGGTAAATATATAAAAATTTTATTTTAGTTTTCAAATTACAATATAATAATATTGTTTGATATGAAGCCGCCAAGACCATGATCATATTACATTACTGAAAATAAATTTAAAAAGCTAAAATTAACTGAAATTTAATTAAAAATTGTTAAATATACTGCATGCTTTCATTAATTTTTTTAAGTATTCGTATATATAAAACAATTTCATAAATTGCTGTCTTAATTTTAATAAAAATTTTGAGATCTCTCTTCGAAAATTTGCAATCATGTGTTACAATATTTTCTCTAATGAAAATATTAAGATAGTTCAAAAATTGTAAATAATATAAAAAAAGAATTTTTCATGAAGTAAATTCATTTTGAAAACGTATTGGAAAATAAAAAAGCTTATAATACTGAAAATTGGAAATTTAAATAACATCTTGCTAAAATAAATAGAGAAAATGTCATTAAAATTAAGCTCGCAGGAGAGGAAGGGCAGGATACCTTACACATTCATGGGGATTAATTTTGCCAGAGAAGGAAATGTACGTATCGGATTTTTCACGCACGCTGAGCCATCAGAAAAATTCTCATATCACAAATTATTTCTTGAACACTCTCTAAATATGAGATGTTTGATCTCGCCAGCATGATTGTAATCAAACCTATGACAGATAGCTAATTATCGATGAGCATGCTGTGACATATAGACCTTTAGATCAATGCAACTACAAATAGGAATATCTATCAACTTATTTAGTAGCCTATAACGGATCATGTTTTATTTATTCAGTATATCCAAGCGTTTGCAATCATTAGTGGTATGTATCGACTATGAAAGCTAGACATAACAACACTATAACTAACTATAATTAACTTACACAAAAAGGATGGTTTTACTAAAGTATCAGACGTGTATCTAAAACTTTAGATACAAATCTGAAAATAATTTTGTTAGACCATCAAAATAATTATGTAGGACTGTCAAACTAATTGCCGGAATGTCTTTTTGCAGCATTATTCATCATTAAAATTTTTACGTAATTATTTTAATAAGTAAAATTATTTTCGAATCTGCTATCTCTAGTTAAATTTTTAAATACTTCAATCAAATCATTCCTTTCTTATATAAATTATATAATAACAAATAAATATACTCAAAAAAGCAAAAGATACTTTTTTAATGTAATAACAGAACTTCGTAAAATCAAATATCGATATACCTTGTATTGTGAACGAATTTTACAACAGGAAGTTAACTTTCAATTCTCTCCTAAACCGTATATTTCGCAACGTGTTATTTATTCTCAGAAAAATGTCACACAAGAGATTACCGTCCTAAAATCGTGCTTCAAAGTGATTATCTGTTGCCGCGGGCGCGGCGCAGCGTGACGCGTCGCGACGCAGCCTAGATATTATCGCGAGATGGATTGTGGACAGTGAAACACCACAGAAAATTACGCGAAATATCCTGCGGGCACACACTGACCTTCCTCGACGAATCTACGACATCTGCGTCGTCACATTACATACATCACGTCTGTCTCGGAGAACAATTATTATGAAATCCCTTGATAGTACCCTTTTACAAAGGTAATATATTCGGACTGTCTCGCAGAAGTGCAAAACTTTTGGGCCACGTAACTCACCTTATTATATACTCGCTGTGAAGCTTGCGCCGTATACATTCTGAAAAATATCACCCTACATCGTTCAAAGGAGAGATCGCTCCCGTGCTTTCTATTTCGACGATAAATCGAAATTTCCTGCTTCCCCGCTTCGAAGCATCGTGACTATTTATATATGAATCTCGCTAGAGAGTTTTCCTGCTGTAAGAACGTGATGCTCGCCACGTATCTCGTGGTATTAAATCTTAACGAGTAAGAAATACACACACACACACACACACACACACACAAAGAGAGAGAGGGGGTGGGGGAAGATTTTTTTATCAATCTCTGAAGTTGACATTATCTTTGCAGAAATGTAATGACAGTACATTAAAATATTTAAAACAATCCAATTTCGAAATTAAAACATTAAAATTAATTAAAAAAGAGATTTTATGATCCTTTTGCTCTTTTGGAACCTAATTAACGAAATGTTTTCAACTCGCGGAATTTTCGATACGCAAATTATAATATGAAACATAAATATTACGTATTTTCATATCATCAAATTCTTTATAAGAAATTTTCTACAAAATTATGAAAAAATTTATTGGATGCAGGGATAATTATAATAATTAATATAACTTGCTAGTATTTTAATTATTGCCCATTAGTCATTTCCTTTCAGAAATACTTATAATTATTGTCAGTATAATAAATTTTATAACTTTAAAAATAAAGAATAACAGAAATATATTTCCGACAATGATAATTATACAAATTTATTTCATATTATTCTTTACTTTAAAAGTTCCATTTCAAGTTTTACTTTTATGTTTGCGCATTTGAAAATTGGATTAGAAAATCTCTTCATCAAGGGTATTTTTTGATGTTTAATATGATCGAAATAACAATCGAATATTTAAAGTAGAACATATAAAGTTGAGTATTAGTACTGTTAATTTTACACATGATAATATACAGGCGAACAAACGAAAATTTATTTGAGGTAACGCAGATGCAAAAACTAATTTGATTGTAATTTCAATAATACCTAGCGCGCGCAAGTGTTCGCTTCAATTGACGTGTAGGTACTTCGTGTCGATAAAACATTATTTGAAAATTAATGTCACTTAATGCATCTATTTGTGTTCATTCAGCAGATAGATCGGATAAAATTTATTTCTTATGAATAAGAAATCTATGAATCGTTATTGCAAATAACTCTATGTTAAATCCAATTAAACGAACGGTATAAGTTTAGTTATGAAAATAAGTATAATGAGAATAATTAACCAGCTCCAGTTTAGATAAAGACATTTCTATCAGTTCACCTCGATCCTTTTTGAAGAAGTCCGCTATTCTGTCTTTAGAAGTTTGCGCAAATGAGAAAGGTTATTCCTCGTGCGATCGAGGCGAAACTTTATTAATTAAGTACTAGTAGTAAAGCTGTCGAAGAGGTTATTTCTGAACTTTAAAGTGATATCCATTTATATAAATTCATGGGACCATGGTTAGAGAAAAGATAACAATTTATTCATCTGAAATCTTATTCAGCATTATAAGAAATAAATAGATATAATATGGAAACGTGTTTCCGCTTTCTTTGTGTTTTATTAAAATTATAAAATATAAATTTGAAGATCTTATTTAATATAAAAAAAATATCTCAAAAATATAATACAATAATTATCGTTGCAATATTTTGTCAAATTTTCATAAAATATCTTTTAAAATGAATGAAACAAAATCTATTTTAATTTATTATTACAAATTTATAATTACAATTTCGGATTTTCTCTTTTCATTTTTATATCAAAATATTGCCTATTTCATATCTATAATTAAAAAATTAATTAATTCCTAATACTAATTTCATGCAATATTTGAACTATATAAAAAAAGTTTTCCACAGATTGTGAAATCTCATTTTATTCACGGTTATTTATACAGTAAAAGATCTTTTTGTTTAAGTTTCACGACGCGTCTTCGTATTCTCAGGGCACAATCTAATCAGTCCACTTCCGCAGCTGTTTCTAGCAGAGATGTAAAATGCTACCGACCGACTTATTCGATAAATTTAAATTTTGCGGCGTTACCATTGTAGCGAGATAAAAATCTCGATGCGCGATGAGTTTGGATTAAGTGGAGTGGAAATCATTTCGCGACGCGGAATGCTACTGAATCCGGCGTAATCTCTGGAAGAATTGTTCTTTTTCCTTGGCGCGCAGCACTGTCGGATCTTAATGAAAACTCGGGAGTTTCACACGGCGTGAAAATAATTACCGGGCACTTTATTCTTATTCAAGCTCCACCCCACCCAATCTGTACGCTATGGGTCCTTTAAAAGGAGATCCAGCCGCGCTGTAGTAACGAAGGCACCGTGCCCGAAGGCATTCTGTCGAGGCGAGGAACTCCAGATCCCGTGAACTCAGCCAAGCGCGTACTCGTTTTATTATTGCGAAAAGTTATTTCAAGGTTCGTCATACTTTCTAGGAGCGAAGACGCGCGGCGCGGGGGCGAGATAAAATGATTCCGAGATGGAGTCTGGCAGGTGAACTCTCGAGATTGACGGCGCACCTGCCAAGCTACTCTACGAAGTTCGCTCCGAAAGTAACACACCGTTAGTTTACTCGAGCGGCTCGAGTTGCGCTCAATTGACCCGATATCACAGCGAAAAGATTACGGTTGGCGCAACGTTACGTGAGAAAATAAACGGAAACGACATCGCGAAATAAGCTCAATAAGCTCTCGCGTGAGACTGAACCATCCAGGGATCGGCTTTTAATCCTCTTAAATCTTGAAAGACCGACGGATGTACCCCCAGAGAACGCCATTAGGGATTGTTTTTTTTTTATTATAGCGCTACTTGCGTGCTTCGCAATTTTTCGCCATGCCGCGGCGCTGGAAGAATTCGACGCAGGTTATAGAACGTGAGCGGTTTTATTAAGCAGTAAGATTCGTTACGCGCCTCGCAAGTAATTAAATTTTCATTTCGAACAACGTAAGGAAAGTAAGATAAAAGAATATTTCATGATAATATGATCTTTATAAAAATATAATAAATGTATATCCGTATAATTTCCACTGTATTACAAAATTACGAAGCAGACATTCTTCGTAAGGACTTAATTGCGTTTTTATATTTTAGATCTGTTAAATTTCATAGATCATCGTCTCGATATAAAATAAACATGTTTCGTTACTCATCAATCCTCAGCGGTGGAAGTAAAACTGCTTCAAGCTACGTTCAGTCTCCGTTTAGATAAAGCGAATGTCCCAATAATCTGAAATAATAAGAAGATACAATTAGATTTATTTTGATTATTAACTCGTGGCATTATAAAAGGAATTAATATCTATGAAGCTTTATTTTGTTGGTAATCGAAAATACTATCATGTGAATTTAAAAAGGAATGCTTTAGTGAAATTTTATTGATATATTACAGAGAGTAAACGTTTCTTTAAAATTCAAAAATTAAAAAATGTAGACAACTTATATGTCTTGCTCAAAATGGACGAAAATTTATGACAGTTCCTGTGAAATTTAAAATGAATAAAAATTTGCAATCAAAGTCATATAATATTTTTATTACTTATTGATATAAAATTTTTAACTTCTTTTTAGTTTGTCATTTTCTTGTCATTATCAATAAATATCTTAATTACACATTATTATTATTTTTCATCACTGTGCACATTCCAGTTATTGAAATATTTACCTCAAGTATAAGAGCTACGAATAAAATACATCGGCACGAGTAAGTGCAAGAAAAATTCAATACTGTCCGAATATCAGTAAAACTTAAATTCAGGCTCAGAAATTGTTGCAACGAATTCGTTATTATATCGTTGTGTTATGCAAATAAAGCATTTCATTGCTATTCCAATCTCTCTAGTTCGCCCACCTTCTCGCATGCGATTCGCGAACGCCATCGCTTTCTCGGCACGATACATACGCAATTTAAACTAGACTGCGCGACTCGAGAACTGTTGTTGTTCACGAGCCCTCGAAAGGAAGGAAACATTAAGTTTCTTCCCTCTGCTTTCTCTCCACCGTGTTTTAATTACGAAACCAAAGTATGAGCGTCTCTCGACCGCTTTAAACGCAGCTCCTGCAGTCCCGCTGCAATTCCGTCATATGACAGCGAGCGATAAACCAGCGAGATCGTCAGCCGTCCCATTATTATTTCGCTTGTTTTACATTTCATGTGTCTTTTCGTGGAAAAACCTAGTGCAATGTATTTGCACGGAAAGAACGCTTCTAATTAACTGGTTTTTACTACCCTGTCATCCCGCGAGGCTGCGATGCCTTTTTTCCTGCGTAACGAGAGAGAAAAGTTAAGAAGGAGGTCTTCCAAAGTAGGAAAAAAGAACGAACCATTGAGATCTGATTAGAGACCATTAGTCGCTGTAATGAAGGGCACTGCCAGACTTGTATGTCGATGAATTGGTACTTGTCTTGCGTACCAGATCCTTTGAAGTCTCGCGAAATGCTAGCGGCGAATATATTTAAAACGTCAATCAATATTGTTAAGCATAAATATAAATTTTTGATAGAGCATAAATACAATGATACACTGAAAGAAAAAATTAACTGCAGCTAATTAAAAATGCTATGTCACATTTAGTCACCTTTTCTTTCAGTATATATATATAGATAGATAGATAGATAGATAGATAGATAGATAATATTAGTATCAATATTAATATACTAGTGTAATACAGTAGTATAACAATATAAATACAAATATTTTACTTATTACACACAGTTAAATAATTAACCTTTCTTGGCACTTGCGTCAATGTTTCAATAATTCGAAACTCTAAGCAGCAAATATATGTTGATATATAGATATCATATCTTTTAAATATTTCAATTTATGTAATATGTAATATTGGATTATTTCATACAATAAACGGAAATTTAAGTGACAAGCGCAGAGGTTTACAATTTATTATGAAACGAATTTATTGCAATTCACCCAGATTAGTACATTGTGCATATAGAATACAGTATGAGCTGTGTTATCGGATAAATTCATGCGACCTCCCGATATTCACGGGATATCACTCCCTTTTATTCAGGTACCCCGTGTAATAAAAATCATAATCGCTTACATTTATGGATGGAATTTACGTGAAAATATCGTGATGAGACTACATGCGGTTCAAAATACAATGGCATTAGAGCTTACATTTAAATATCGTAATCCGTAACAGTTATTAGCGGCGGAAAATCCTACGTGACCACCGCGTGTGAGAAAACGATGCGAGCAACGAAGGCGAGTAATCTCTCTCTCTGTAAAAATAAAAAATGTAAAATCGACGGTACTTCAAGTTCGGAAAACGCAAAATACAACTTGCGTTCGTTGCGGCTCGAAATATTTGGGTAAATGCCGACCACGACGAAGGATTGTCGAACAAACTAGGAACATAATAATAACGAAATAATAATAATAAACGCAATAATAACTACATTTTACATTTTCGAATTTCTATTCGGCTACTGCAACTTCCGTGATATTATTTGATTAGAGAATTCTAAACGCGCTCTTCCTACCGTTGGTCGGTGCACAGCGGCCGGGCGGTGTGACGCAACTTTAAATTAAATACATTACATTTACATGTTACGCTGGGATAACTGGGAGATACGACAGTTGCGTCCCGAAATAGTGTCGGGCACAAAACTGGCAAATTTAATATAATGTGCGCAAATGGACAATATGGTATACGACATGCTATAATAAAATCGAAAATTACATCTCCGATGGTAATTGGAAAAGAAATGTTGCATTGAACTTTAAATTAATTATTTTAAATAATGGAATTTTATCTTGAGATAAATTTATTTTCTACTCACGTAACATAAAAAAATGTGTTTTAACTTGTTAATATAAAAATGTACATTATATAAGAAATAAAAGGACTAATAATTATGTTATGTGAGCACTAAGAGTTCAATTTTTAATAAAAGATAAGAAGATATATTTAAGAGTAAGAAGTGCTTTGTTGAATTATACTACACTTCATATAATATTTACACAGGAAAGGACGATTTTACTGAAATATCTAAAAATTTAAATACAAATCTGAAAATAATTTTGAGCCATCAAAATAATTATTATACAAATTATAGATTATTATTATTATTATTTTGAAATATTTTATTTGTAAATTATTAAAAATAATTAATAAAATAGGATGTCAACTGAATATTAGAATGTCAAAACTTTTATTAGCACTGCTCGTCATGCTTGTGATCCCACAATTATTTTGATGATTCAAGAAAATTATTTTCAGATCTTTATCTAGTTAAATTATTAGATACTTTATCAAAATCTTCTGTGCATGAATGCTATTTTAAATTCGTATAAAATTTTACTTGAATGAAATATTATTTTTTGTACAGAACATGTGTGGAAATATATTTATTTGTTTTCAGGCAAAAAGTAGTTCGTTTTATTAGATAAATTCTCATATCGTTATCTGGTAGCAGTACGAGTACCGGCTTTCCGAATTCAGAGAAATATTCGTCTAATTCCATTATTAAAAAAAATTCCGCGCATTTCGCACGCCGTACTATCAGCGGCGCCCGTTTTATTCCGCTTTCGTGCCCACCCACAAATCATTTACGTCGCTCGTTACTACGCGCAAAAGTTATGCTCGCGGCGCGCGTACGAACGGATGCGATTTATTTCGCGCAATCTCGGGCAACGAGAAAAAATAACGCGTCTCGCATATAACGCGGGCGTATAACATCAGTACCAACGGCGACGCGGCGGCACTGGGAAGACAAATCCGCGATGCGGAGTCACGCGACTACACCGCGCCGTTGTGATTAAATTACATTGCCTGTTTAAAAGATAAGAGGCCACGGGACTTTATCTAGCTTACTTATCGAAAGTACGACCCGTTCGAACGACCGTTAAAGAGCGACCCGAGCTCTCAAGCCTCTCCGAGCACCGGGGATTCTCGATTTATTCTAAATTTACATAACCATGCGCGCGCGTCTGCATAGAGATGCATATTTTAAGAAATAACGACACGCAGCCACCCTCTCGGGTGGAATTATGTTTTGGCTTTTCCGTTATTGTTCGAAACGGCACGCAGAATACGCGTTCCGTCGCTCGTAAATCCTGCCGACGTATCGAGCTTTCGTGGGAGTTTTATTAAATTCTGCAAAAACAATTCCGATGCCTCTCTGAATGGGATTTTGCCAGAAGTAATACAGCAGAATGTCGCAAAACAATGCGCGAAACGTCGCGTCGTAAACGTCTCGCGGCAGAATTTCTTTAGGATTGTTGTATATTAATTTCGCGTCTTGAAAAAAATTCATTTCAATGGAAACACGAACTTCGTTGCAATAAATGTGTGATAATTTATTGCGAACTGTGAGTTTATATTAATTTGTTCATGCGACACGCGAGTTTTTCGCACATCAGTAATTTGGATAGAGTAAAAAGAACGTTTCAGTCTTATAACCATGCATATCCGGGGATTATAGTTTTACGAGTCAGATAAGTAAGGTAATATCATGAAGTCAGCTTCTGATTGAGCCGTAACCCAAATAGGCTGAAAATGCAAAAGTCTCGTCAAGACGGAGTTTAAGATAAAGCGAGTTTTTTATTGCTCACGAATAATTACTCAATAAAATATGTGGAAAAAAGTGCAGGTAGAAAATGTAAAGTGAGATAATTAGGTTTGCGTGACCTCATTTTGCGCTTGGAGTACCTATGAACTGCACGAGGTACAAATATAAATGGTGAAGATAAATCGGGATGAATATCTATACCTTTGAAATATGTATCGAAAATTAAAATCGTTACAAATCGCCACGCTTATATATATATATATATATATATATATATATATATATATATATGTGTGTATGCACGATATTAATAAAAGGATTGAAATTCGATTAATGGATAAATGTGTATCTGCACTATCTTTTCTCTAGCCTTCTAACTTCAATTAATTTATAACTTTGAACGTATGTGAACTTTTTTATTAATCTGATGTATAAATATATTTTGCTAAATTTATTAAAGTTATTTTATTAATACCAAGGTCACACCTATTGTAATTTGACGTTTTTTTAGAAAAAATATCGAAAGAAATTGCTATTTAATATTGTATCTTTTTAGTAAACAATTTAAAATTAAAATTTTTTTTAAAGTAGGTATGCATAAAATTGGTTACAAAATATAATTTTTTAATCACCATTCATTTTTTCTCTTAGAGTTTTGTTTATCAAGCATCCCTTGTTTTTAATTAAAAAAAAAATCTCTTGTAAAAGAAAATTATTTTTCAATACTTTTATTGAAGAAAAAAATCGATTTTAAATTGTTAACCTGAAAATGAAAAGTATATCTAATGCTTTTATAAAAAATATCCTGTAAAAAAAGAAAAAATGTATAACGAAAAGTCAAATATATTTGATTTACATAACAAAATTTATATAACAAAAAGTTAAATATATTTGAATTGCGTTTATTGCATTTTTCAAGTCTCCATGCACGTAACTTAATAATTTTTTAATAACTTGGATATCTTATAGAGATGTTAAAAATAAGTTGAATTTTTGAATCTTAATGTAAACGTGACGTCAGCGCAAAAAAAGTTCAATTAAAATATTCCTCACTCGTAAAAAAAAAAGTTCTATCTCTTTCGTTCGATTCGTTGGGTCGAAGCTGAAGAGCCGAACCGTAGAAACGAAACGAAGGCGTCGGGCAAATTGCGATGAGCTCGAAATAAGATCGTAACTTTTACCGTCCACTTCCATTGCACGGAGGCGGAAAACGATCCTCCCTCGCTATTGCGAAGGTCATTCGCCCGGTGCCCCAGAGCGATCTAAATATTCAGATCGCTGGGCGCAACGGCGGTCTGAAATCCCCTCGGCTTTCCTTCTTACCCCTTTCTCTCTTTTTTCTCTCTTCCACTATGTCGGAAAATTGCAACGAAATGCGGGCGAAAAGACGGCGATCCGTAGTCGTTTAAATACCTTAATCCAAGAGCACCAATGCGATTCACGTGCAAATCCTTCGGGGTCACGTGCGGCAATGTAGTCGGCATCGAACATCTCGGTACGAAAAGTGATTTTTCGCTCGACTCGGATTTTCCGGGGAAAAAGGCGCGGCTGCGAAGATTATTTTGCGACGATCGATACGTTAGTAACGCGAGAAATATGTGCCCGCTGGAGGTATCGTTATTCCTCCTCCATCATCGACGTTTTATGATACGGCTGCGGTTGCTGCAGCTGTTACAATATATCTATCGGTACTTTCGTATCGATAACTCTATGCCATTCTTTTTCGCGGCCGCTTCGCAAACCATTTTCCAGCGTAATGAATTCCGACATCCGCCACCGCTGGGCGTGAACGAAGGGCTTGTAGCAATAACACGCTAAATTACACACGATACCTAAATTGGCACTGAAGCAACTGAAGAGCTCATAAAAGAAAATTATTATCTGGATTTTTTAAATTTATTTCACGACATGTCATACCATTTACTAAAAGAATTACGAGAAGTTTAAGTTGAGACCGTAACCACATTTGTCAGTCCTTTGCGAGTCCAAGTTTCATAGAAAAACTGCCTAAAATTAATGTTCTTATCGTCTCAGTGAGAATTTTTGTTGGAAATCTATCTGTATTTATTGTTTTTGATCGATATTTTTCCATGATTGATCTATCTCCATGATTGATTTATTCTTATATCATAGAGTTTTTTTCATGAGATAACAAATTTATTTAAAGTTATATAAACGAAGATATGTGTAAGTAATTAATACATATTGTTTTTAAAATTTCAGTCTTTGAGAAAAAAATTAATGAATATAAAATTAATAACTTTCTCTTTTCAATCTATGAATCATTATCGTGGATTCTTTTTTCATTCGCAAATTAATATTAAAATAGCATAACATGCTTAAATGATTAATATAAAAATACCAGATTTTTGAAAATTATCTTTGATTTTAAAAACGTCATTCTGTTCTTTTCTTTCTTATAATATCTTTGACCGAGATGTGCAGAGTTATTCTATTGCACCTGTCGTGAATCTATGACCTCGGGCATGACCGTAATAACAAGAGTAACCACCCATGTCAAATGACGCCGCTAGTGACAGAAGGTGCAATTACTGGGAGTCGCTCTGAAAAAAGGAAGGAAGCGCCGACATGACCCCGCCGGCAAATCCAGCTTTTTCTCAACTCCCCTGAAAACGAATGGTTCGTAATTTGCTGAATAGCTAGTCGTGTATAAATCGATGAAAATTATCTGGGTTATACTTCAAATCTATCCGCGAACAATCTCGCTCCCAGATGTGTTTTTTTCTCACGTAATCTTTGTCACTTCCATTTTTTTCTCATAAGGAGGAATATACCATTTTCATCAAATAGACTAACAGTTGATGCACAGAAAGAACACTTTTGCTGAAGTATCTAAAAATTTAACTAAATGCGGATCTGAAAAAAATTTTATGGAATTATCAAAATAATTATGCAGCTCAAGCTGGTTATTAGAATGTTAATTTTTTACAGCTTATCATGCTTGAGTTTTCTACATAATTATTTTAAAGGTTCAACAAAATTAATTTCAGATGTGAATCTAGCAAAATTTTTAGATATTTTAACAAAATCGTTTTTTCGTTGCGCGATAAGAATATCTCTATTGAAAATTTTTTGTCTAAAATTAATATTATTTATTTTTGTAATAAATTCATTACATTTTCGTAAAAAATACGAAAATTCATTACATTTCTCGTAAAAATTACGAGAAAGAACTATTCTATTATTATAATTATCGTACATAGATGTAACGCGGAGTATATAAATTAATAAAATCTGAATAACAGTCCTATACAATGCAATCTTATACAGTCTAACATGATATATACTTCACGAGAAACACGCAAGCTACGTGTATTATAGCGTTGTACTATATCGTGTACTATATACCTATGGCACAATGACGACAAGCAAGATATAACGAACACCGAACAACGTCTTGGCCAAGTTATGGTGTACAGGAAACTTAATCTTTATCTTAATAATCTTTCCACTCTCTCTCTCTCTCTCTCTCTATCACCTTCCTAGTCTTAAGTGCACTTCGGCATTCGTAAGAATACATCCACCCGTCACTCATTATCTTTCGCGAATGATGCCCCGCACGCGAATTCTCTATGCAACCAACAAAAGGACATTTCTTGATATCTCGCGCCCGCCTGAGCGAGCACTTGCTTTAATTAATTTCGTAGCGGCAACTAAGACCGAAGAGCTTATAACGAGCTTTTCCATGCACTCCAGGGAGTCCTTCTCTTTGGCTTTCCTAGAACTCGCCCCTTATATATCATCACGGCTGTCTTCGTATATCGAGATTCGAGAGAGTATCTCCACACATACATGCACACACGCACACTTCGTTGCACGGATATCACATTGTTGGAGCATGAGACTGCCGCACCTGAGGCGTATCTCGGTGGAAAGCTAATGAAGTGCAAAGTTTTCCACGTAGACTATCAGCTTTTGCTCGCTCGCTGCGATATGTCCTCGTTAATTAGAGGGGTTACAATCTACCGTTTCCATTCGGATGCGTTGACATCAAACTAACAACTTGACTCTCCTCCCTTTACTATCCTACGAGAAACAAAGCTTCAACGATTTCGTTGTTAAAATTAAAATGAAGAGTGCAGTGATCTATTTCCTCCAGAAAACGCATAAATACGATTGTATTTTATCGATCATATATATTAAATTAGACAATGACAAAGTGTCTATTATTTTATAATTTCCTTAATTTTCTTAATTATATAATTTTCTTTTTGACTTACATAAATGAACTCATTAAATAATTAAAATGTTTAAATCTTCGGTAAAAATTCGAAAATGCAAATAAGCCATAAAAAAAATTATATAATAGAATTTTTACATAATAAAAATTTTTTATGACATGTTATAAGGCAATTCAGAATAATATTTATTTGAATGTATAAAAACTGAAGATTGATTATTCTAATTTTTAGAGAAGAGTACACTCACTCGAGATAGTTATAGAAGGAACATTCTACTTTTAATACGAATCAGATCTTGCGAAGATGCCAAAGCTGAAGAGCTATATTGGTGTCTTAAAGTTCGTTCAACTACTCAGTGTCCCGAGAGACAAGATACTTCTACAATACATTGCGGCTCATCGCCATTGTCTTCAAGATGGCAGTCTCCATTATCATCAACGTGATGTATTATAAGAAAAACAATGAAGAAAGATTTATCTTAACCGAAAGTAGAGTCCCTTACTCGTACAAGCCATTCTCTACCTAATTCACTCTTAAGCTGAAGCGTAATAAGCTCTGATCTAATCTAATTCCATCCAATCTCCCTCCGGCTATAGATACATCCCGTAGCTATTACAGTTCTCTGATTACTCAACTATAGATACTTTGTATGCACTTGCTTGTTAAAATTACTCGCCCCCTTCTATCCGTGCATTGAAAAGACGCAGTCGATCGTGTGCTTTGGCGTCATCGTCCTCGACTATTTTGAATCTCGGTCGCTGGGGAGTCATTTTGAATGATATTCAGTATTTGATAACAGAATATTAAAAATATTAAAATTGACAGAATAAAATTTGAAAAATTTTGAAGATATTTATTTTATCTTAATTTTAAAAGTAACATCGGATTAATATTGTTAAAATAAAATCAAGATAAGAAAAGAGTTAAATAGTCTAAACATGGAGTTCATATGTTAGTGATGGATATATCTTCCGCTATTAAATCCGGAATATGCAGTGGAGTTAGTTTCAAACACTAAGCAAACACTTCTACTACTTTGAGACATATATCGACCGTTCCTGAGTGCATTTCTAACTCAACAACTTGCAGTGCACAAAGTGCACGGGTGGTACGGACCATTTTGCAGCATCTGAGCACAGCTACACTGACGTCACAGCTCTCGAGTGAGAGCCCATTAAATTTTCTCAGCAATTAACTACATTTTATCAATTAAATTATAATTAAATAAAAATCATAATCTTCATTTGCACATAGATTCTTCAAAAGTTTAACATATATCTCGAACACGTTTTTTTCGCTGTAATCTTACTCTTAATTTTTTAAACCTTATTCTTGATTTGCTTAAAAATATAATTTATTTTTTGAACTCTTCTCACATATTATTTTAAATATTGTAGCATAAACTTATAATAAACGTCATAAACTTTGTTAAATATTAAAAATTAATACTATTTAAATATTAAATTAATATTTTTAAATATTAAAAATATTAATATTATTTAAAATCTACACTACACAACTACTATAGTAAATTTACTTTTGAATTTTTTTTGTATATTATTGTAAATATTTTAGCATAAATATACAAATGAATGTTACTTTTTCAAATATTAAAAATTAATATTATTTAAAAGCGATGTTATTTACACAACTATTGTAAATAACTTGATAATTATAATTTCAAACATCTCTGCAATACTTATATTCCATTATATTTTATAATTTCAGAAATATAAGCGTGAACGTTTTCGCTTTTATTCATACGATAGTAACGATTGTAACAATAGCGAATGGATGACATTAAAAGTTTCGAATTGTTGAATGAAATACCAATCGCTTTCTATTTCAAGGGACAGTTCGATCGTTGCTCGCATATTAAACTGTGTCCCCTTTTATATTTGATTTCTGTGAATATTGAAATAACTGAAATCGATAAAAGATCGGTTTTTTATTTCATTTTTATTAGATTTTTAATGCTTAACTTGAAAAATATATGCTATCCACGGTACTGTATTTTTCAAAAAGTAGTAAATGTTTTGTCGAGTATTTTAGAGCTTTGTTGCTCCTCGTGCATTTAATGGCTGCCATTACAGATTTCAATTAACCGGAAATTTCACTAATCGCTTGTTTGGCTACGGAATTTGGTTAAAGGCTAATTTGTCAACCGGAAATTAACTGGTACAGAAATTAACATAGTTCGTGTACTAGTACGAATTAAACTTCTCAGAAATAATCAGAAATGTCCATCAAATAAACTTTTTACTAATTAAAAAAAATAAAATGCTAAAATAAAATCTATGTCTCGATGCAATATAGTTCAATGGAATTCATCAAACATACAGTACGTAAACGTGTAACAATAGAAATAAAATTTATATTTTCCCTTTGTCGCGATTTGTCGAATAACATTAATCATTCAGCGTACAACTTCTGAATACTCAATCAGCAAATTTTTTTCGTGTTACAGATACACTGAGTCTAGGAGATCGGACGATAGATAACATGGATAGACACGCGATCCAGACCAGACCTCGGCAACAAATGCTGGATCATTCTTCCGGCCCGAAGTCGAAACCGGAACCCACCTTCGACTTCACACAGAATAGCAACGTGACGGCCCTGATTGGAAAAACTGCATACCTCACGTGCCGAGTTCGCAATCTAGGCGACAAGACCGTAAGAACCTTCATTACATTGCCTTGTGAATTATAAATTACGAAACAAAGATATCGTCTACATAATAGGAGCGTTCACCCTGCTTGGAATATTTCTTGCAGTTGTTATACAGAATAGACAAGAATCTTCAATTTATAAGTGGAATTATTTTTCATTTTACAATTAGGAATTATTAAACAAATTTTAATTATGCCACGTTCTTGAAACAGTTATCATTCTTGTACTGAGAGAAAAATGTTTGGTATTTGTAACTATAATTACATATTACTATAATTATGATTATTACTGCTATAATAATAATAACAGTAAGTATGTATATAGTAGGCAATCTAAAATGACTATAATTATAATTATTATAACCACAAAATAGTTGAAATTATCATAAAAATGATTCAAGTGACTAATTTTATAATTATATTTTGGAACCATAAAAAATATGGTTGTCCCAAAATATAACTATAAAATTATAGTCACTTGAATCATTTTTATGATAATTTCAACTATTTTGTGGTTATAATAATTATAATTATAGTCATTTTAGATTGCCAACTATATACATTTGTTGCTAGAACTATATACATAATTACTATTATTATTATTATAGCAATAATGATCATAATTATAGTTACAAATACAAAACATTTTTCTCTCAGTGTGTTATAGATTTAAATTAAGCTTATGAAGGCTTTAAACTATCGCCAAATACACACTCTCTTCTCTCTCTCTCTCACACACACACACACACACACACACACACACACACACACACACACACACACAAAGGATAGACAGGAAACCGATCTCCATAAAGGGATTTTAGAAGAAATGATTTGCAGGAAATAATCGAGTTGCGCGGAGTCGATTAAACATTAATTGACCTTAGAAGTAACTAGAAATTCAATTTTATCGTAGACACAATATCATTATTACTAATCTCTATTAAAAGGAACGATCAGAACTATGAGGTGATCGAATTGATCGAATTTGCGCACATCATTACAAATGTAATCTTTCAAAGATGTACCGACGATTCTTCTAAAATATCACATATTCTAAAATATCATATATTCAATTTCATTATTTATTTCAAATAAATGCGTCCTTTGGATATCACATGTCGATTCGTATTCATTTAAACATATTTTCCTCCATATAAACCAGGGATTTAGTTACTCTGTTCTAACGATGACAATAGAGATCCTTGTAACAGTAACAGTAACTTAAAATCGATTCCACGTTTTATGAAAAATAATAGAAAATTATAAAAAATTACAGAAAAGAAGAGAAATGTTTGACAAAAGTAAAACATTACACAAGATTTTGCAAACCTCTCCCAAAAAAATTAAAATGGATTTCATATTGAAGAATGAACCATTCCAATTGGAACTTTTCTTTAATAAAAAGAGTCGCTAATGGTTCTCGAACTCTAAGTAATTGAAAATATTAAAGCTCCCTCAACTTAAATTAAATTATTCACACTTCAGTGGTAGAAACAGTTAACAAAACTTTATTTTATATTTTCTTCAGTAATATTTTAGAAAGTTTCTGATATAATCATTGAGAATAAAGATTAAAGATTAAGAAGCCAACAAAAAGAAGTGTCTCTTCATTAAACTTTCATCGAGAACTAATTAATTAAGCATAAGATGCACGAATGAAACGAATATAAAATATCTTGAACTTCAATAATATATTTTTAAGAAATTATTTTATTTAAAAAAATATTTTATTCTATTTAATTGTAATGGAATAATTAAAACAATTAAAACAAGAGAAAGGGAGAGAAGACTTAATTGAAACACTATTGTACAACGTCTGCAAAAGCGTCGGCCGCAATAAACATGTATAAAGGAAAAAAATTGATTTTCTTTATTGTTTTATTGCGTTACGTAATAACTATGTTTAATAGAATCAGGATTTCGCTGAAAAATTTTTCCGCATTTCTGTTTTCTCACAAAGCAATTTAATTATTCGCGCACTAGTGGTTAAGCTATCGCAACGCGAAAGTCAATTTATGAGTTAGTTTAGTTTTCCCAAAGGCTACTTGTTGCAAAGCCAATAAGTAAGTATTGCTAAAGTAAATATGAGCAAGTATTACTAATTTACTCTACAGCTTAAAAATATGTGTAAATTATTCCGTTCTTCACATTTCTTGAATTATTTTTCTTTCTTTGAAACATTTTGAAAATGTTTGTTACGTTTAATTCTATGAGAAAGCTAAGAAAAATTAATTATTCTAACGTCATTTCTAACGTCACTCTAAAAATAATCAGAATAAGAACTTTGTTGCTGCATTATTAAATGATTAAATGAAAATATACAGGATAGGAATTGCATGTATCGAAGAGATTTTTTTCGATCATTTAAAATGGCAATAAAAATAATTTCTCTTCTGAATATATTGCTGATGTTTCTTTTCGACGAGATTTATATTTATACGTAAAACAATAAATACGAAACTTGGAAACAGATAGTCAGGACGTGATCAATTTTATAAACATTTATATAGGTCACTAGACATAATACCACTAGATTTTGTTTCGTAAAGTCATATCAAATAACTATCAATTGCTATCGGATGTTGTAACAACAAAAGGAAACAAGAATTTATATCACTTATCAATCAATAATTGCATGAATGTCGCTTCAAAAATGTTGTCTGCCAAAAAAGTATTAAATACTTCTATGATATTCTAAATATTTAATAAAAGTTCTTAATTTAAAATAGAAATACTAGTTTTTATTATATTTTATTTTTTCTCAAAATATTTTTAATGAAAAAAATATTTTTCATTATTTCCTTATTTAAAAAATATATCATATATTCCTAATATAAGAAATATTTTAAACAAATATTTTAATTAAATAATTTTTAGTTAAAAACAATATTCAAAAATATACTTTATTACATTATTCTATCTTATTACCTTATTTTATGATATTAAATAATATACCTTATTATATTGATTTAAAAGAAATTAGGATATTTTTTCCTTTTAATGAAAACTTTGTAGCATTTGCAAAAAAGTTTAGTAATCCTTAAAATATTAAAATTGTCAAATCTGTCTTCTAACATATTTTTTTAATAATATAAAATGCTTTGCGAAAGGAAATATATTTTATAAATATAATAAATTTAATACATATATTCTACAAATATTGCACGTATATTGTATTTTGCATTTTCGGTACTTAACTGAAGGCATGCATACAATCGAATGTTTCAGGAAACGCACAATACTGAAATTATCTTCATTCAATGTTGATAGATTAAATTCCGATACATACTTGATGCAACGTGATATCAAAAGGAGAGAGAGAGCTTTTAATCGTATTTCGTGATACAAACGCCTGTCTGATTAGCGCGCTAACGCTATCGGATTATCAGGAGAAAAACAGCAAAATTCCACGCAATGCAGCTCATATGGATATTAAAAAAAAAGGTAAAGAGGCGAAATTACTGAAGTGAAAATACATATTCTACAAAATAAAGCAATAAAAATTTAATTTAAAAAGTGGAATTATTTATATTTCCATCATTAACACAAGAATTCGTGGTGCGTTTCTTTATCAACAATTTCGCGAATTACAATTTCATACAGAAAACCACAAATAAAAAACGCTCACAGCATACACGTTTAATCTTTGATCATTTTATTTAAGTTAAAATGCCTATGTTTTATATTTATAAAAGCAAATATTTTGCAACTTAATTTTACAATTAAATTTCAATATATTATAATAATAAATCCACGATTATTTTCAATATTAGTGGAAAGATTGTAAATAAAGATTTGTTTTTACTTGAATGAGATTTCAAATAACATCGAAGAATATTGTAAAATTCTAAATAAGATTTGCGAAGACACGTTTTTTGTGCCATCGTATTTAGACTGGAAATATATTTCGCGACGTGCGTCACGAAATATCTTTCAACGCGCGTGTGTTAACAATTGTTGTATCGATATCGAACGAGATAGCAGTTAGTATATACTTGACAAAAAGAAAGATATTCACAAATAAAGCTACAAAACCATTGAATTCTGTGAGACGAATCAGCAAAAAGCATCAACTAACAACATAGATAACCGCACGCTCAACAATCAGCACAAAAGTGTTCATGAAAAAGAAATGATTATGAAAATAGAAAAAAATACAAAAGAAAAGAATAAACTCTTGCATTTTTGTCGTATATCCCATAGGAATGGACTTAACAGCAAAATACTGAAATCATAATGCAGTATTAATATAATATTGTATAAAGGCTAATAGAGTAGTTGTAAATTACTTCTATTTTTTCTGACTTCTGCTGCAGAAGTTCTGTAGTGTATATTCCCGCATGGCATAATTACCAGAACTCCATATAGTTTATCAATAGAAATGGGACTCAAAAAAATTTTAATTGTGTTTTAAGCTAGGATTATCTTTTGAATTAAAAAAATATACTATAATAATTTAAAGTTATTAGCAGAGAAAGGGGTGGAAGACGATCGTAAACTTCTTGTGCTTTCAGTAGTAAGTAAAGGCATGCATCCGGCTAGCTCACCTTACAAGCAATATGAGAAACCATTTGCCACACGTTACGCTCGCTTTGGTTTCACTTAACGTTCGACATTCATCATTGCCGACGTCTTCTTGCAGTTTTCGCGCGGATGCAGTGTTTCCTCTCCCGTTCCTCGCGCCGGCGCGTCCACGAGTCGCCCCATTTGTCCCGATGGATAAGTTGGGAAGCGCTAAACTGCTTTTGTTCCCATGCAATAGCTACCGCTAGCCAGACACCGCGAAAGACGTAAACTTCGTTGAGTAAATACGCTAAGTGGTGCCAACGTCGGGCACATATGTAAACGGCATTTGCACGACGCGTATATACGTGCGCAATGGGGAATAGTGTGTCGAACCGACACACTCCTGACCTCGCCCGGTTTATATACGAGGTCGGAGCTCTGTGAAAATATCGACGAGCCAAGCCGCCCACACTCCTAAAGACCAACCCCTTCGGTAGGGGAAAAGGCAGAGGGTTGAAATTTCCCGCATTGGGGACGCGCAACCCGGCGCACGAAAACCTCGACGTTAATATGCGTCGAACTTACTGTTACCGCGAATTCCAATGTTATGGTTTTGCTTCCATTGCCTCGCGATTGCTTTCGGGATGGATGGTTGACAGGCGATCATGATAAATTATTTTAACGCGAATGTTTTGCACGCATGATTTTTCTAGCACTATGATTTAGAAGCATTATGATTTAGCGATGCATATGAGCAATATATGATCGAAAATGTGTAAAAGATACAAGTTCAAGGTACACAGAAAGCACGTGCGTTTATGTACATTTCTCTAATTAAATTCTAATTAATTCGGCATATATTAATGCATTTAATAATAAAATAAATAACAAGCATAATTTTCAACCGATCAAACTTAATAATATGGAAATTATTGGACGAAAAATGTCAATTACATTTCAGAGAGAAAAAGAGAGAGAGAAAGAGAACTATGACGTTTCATTAAAACATGTATTTTATATATATATATATATATATATATATATATACATATATTTCTCTAATTAAACTCTAATTACTTCGGTAAACATTAATGCATTTAGTAATAAAATGTATAACAAGCATAATTTTCAGCTGATTAAATTTAATAACATGAAAATATCAATTATAATCTTAATCTTTTTTTAGTGAGAGCGAGAATACTTAATAATATGGAAATTATTGAGCGAAAAATGTCATTTAACTTTTCAAAAAGAGAAAGAGAGAAAGAGAGAGAACTATGACGTTTCATTAAAACTTTGTGTATTTATATACACATACATACACACACATATGGTGCATTCCACCTAAAAATTTGACTCGTTTGGGATTTTTAAAATTACGAAAATTTGTTAGTGCACATATTTGTATAAAATTGAGTATCAAAGAATAAATATATGCCTGAAAAAAAATTTCTGATTGAAAATGGACAAATAAGAATTTTTTGTTTAAATTTATTATAATTCTGTTGAGAAAATCGGAATTCTGATTGATATAATTTTTGGTAAAATTTTTGGTAAAATCTACTAGAATTCTTATTTTTACCAAAATAATTATCAATTAGAATTCTAGTTATCTCAAGTAGAATTCTAATAGATTTAATAAAAAAATTCTGATTCGTCCGTTTTCCATCAGAATTACTATTTAATTCAATCATACCATTTTTCTCAGTGTTATATCCAAGTTTAATTAATTAATCACATATTAATACAGTTAATAATATAACAAGTATAATTTTCAGATAATTAAACTTAATAATATAAAGATCATTGAGAGAAAAATATCAATGTTGTAATTTCTTTGAATGAGAAAGAGAGGGGGAGCGGGAGAAATACAATTTATTTTTTATCATATATAATCTATTGCTATATAATAACACCATTTCTTTTCGCATGCAGATTTTTTATGATTCTCTACATACTTCATATCTGAAAACTATAGAAAAATAAAAGTACTCGCTTTGTTGGAACAGAAATGCATACGCTTCGTTGAAAGCTCGACGAGTCTCTGCGCAATAGTCCTCGGGAATATTAAAACAGACGGTGAGCTTCGACGAGAGTGTCTTTTCTTACGATTTAACTTTTAAGTGACCGAACTTTCTTCACGAGTAAAATTTAATTTCTTGTCCCCATTCACTTATCGCGATGTATTCCACGAAAGAACGGATGATTAAGCCGGTCCTTTTATTGTACTTATTCAAAATGATAATTACAATTTTCTAAGACACTCGGTGTTCTCTTACAATTAAAAATTCAGCAATGCAACGCGATTAATCTAAATTATATAAGAAATAATATTTTAAATGCACAAACTGATCATTATGCAAATTTGTATCACTTCATAATTTTATATTTAGAGCATTTGCAATACGTAGCGTAATTCGCTTAGAATTAATTCAATTCAAAGTTTAATAATATCGCGCGCGAGAGATGACTCGTTAATTCTGCCTTTAAGGTAAAAAAGTTAGTTGCACGAGAAAAAATGCACAGGACTGAAATGTCAGAAAGATCCTCTAAGATAATATTATTTCTGAAGAATTTCCGAGAGGATCTTGAATGTAAGAAGACGCCTGGATCGCTCCGCGTTCCGCAGAATCCTTTTACTTCCCGTTCGAAGTCTTTCCTAGAAAATCGCCGAAGACTCTCGAAGTCTCACACTCTGACGCCAGCACCGCGTGAACGAGAGGCACTGGTGCCTGGGAATCTGCTTTGCGTGCGCTGGCAACGGAGGAAGCGCCCGAAACTCTCACCGGGAAACTTTCTGTATTCCTCTGCAACTTTTCTTACGTTTCGACACGGGTCGGTGGCTTTCCGCGTTCCGCGGGCAAGGAAATAGACGGATCCTCTCGTTCACTCCTTCCGTTCCAGGATCGCGGTAAAGTTGGTCAGGCGTACTGTACGAAGCACTTCATGATGCAAAAAATTCGACACGAATGGTTATCAGAGTTATCGAGATGAGCTTCCAATGAGCGTATTTTTCCGAAAGTTAAATTACTTGCCGGAAAGAATTTTAAAATAACGCATTAAATTCGTGCTGCAAAAATGAAGTCCTATCTATATAAAAATTGTTTCTGTATATACAGTTAATTCGTCATTTGAAAGATAATATAAAAATTATTTAATTTGAATAAATGGAAATATAAAGAATAACTTTTTTATTATCTCTACTTTGTAAAAGGAATATGGAAATTTGTAATTTTATTCTTTTTATTCAGAGAAGAATACATATCTGAATAGCAACTATATAGATGACAACCATACAAATTTTATATTATATAGAATTAATGTACATAATTGAAAATTATTTCATAGTTATTCGAACTAATAAAATATAATTTATTGAACTATGTACATACATTAATTCTATATAATGTAAAACTTAAATAGCGGATTCTATATAGTTGCTATCATTAAGTTTTTTAAGATTAGAATGTTTTTCAATTTATTGGAGATCATGGTACAACTAGAAATATAATTTTTCGTGTAAAAATAAGTAAAAGATGCAAAATATAATTTACATACACAATACACAGAAGGTTTTTAGTTCTCAAGCCAATTCAAAGACTTAGACAAACATCAGGAGATATAATAATGTTTCGTGTTAAGAGCATAAATAATATTTTAAAAGCTCTTTAAATATACTGAAAAAAAATCTCACATAATAACTAAGTATAAATAAAAAAATATCTTTCTTTTAAAAGAAGACAATAAAAAAGATTTTTCTTAAACCAATTCAATAAGAGACTTATAGAGAAATAAATAATACCTTAAAAGCTCTACAATATTTATCTTTAAATATACTGAAAAAAATCTTTCATTACAGATTATTAAGTACAAATTTAAAAATATCTATCATGTAAAAGAAAACAATAAAAATTACATGTGTTATAGATATAGGAAGCACACGATATTGAGATCACTCAATTGTTTAAATGAAATGTAGTGTAGTCAATAAAAGACAGCTCGGACACTCCGTATATCGACTATCGATTTATCATTTATCACCATTATTGCCAACTTTGTTTGCGAAGGTATCCTGGGTCAGGCACAGGGACATCCACATCCTGACGGCGGGAGCGTACACGTACACAAGTGACCAACGATTTCAAGCACTACACAGACAAAATACGGGCCACGGCAACGAATGGTCCGACTGGACCCTCTGCATAAAGTGGGCACAGGAGCGTGACCAGGGAATCTACGAATGTCAGATTTCCACCATACCTATCAAATCGTATCAGTTTCACTTGAACGTCGTTGGTAAGTTTCATATATGTATCGTTAAATCTAATCTCACTTATCGTATTGCGTGCGTTCTATCATGAAATCGATGAAATTCCCAAAAACACTTCTGGTGTGCATTTCAGCCTCAGTCCATAATATTGGTCCGCGTAATAACGAAGCGGCATGCTCGCTTTTAACTTAAAAAAAATCCATTTCTATGCTCGCAATGAGATTGAATTATGATTAATAAAAGGATAGAGAAAAAGAGTAAATTGACAGAATAAACATAAAAAAATAAACAATATTTGTGACCGAATACTGACCGATATACCAGAATGTGTAAATTATATATTATAACTCCAGCTTTTATTCATTAAAATATCCGGAAGTTATGAATTAGTAAATTTAACGAAGAAAGGTTACGCTTGATGAAAATTCACTTTAACGATAATCTCGGGGCTAAATCTAACGCTAGAAAAGGCAAAGTCGACAGTGTTACCTTCATTATTTCAATTACCCTGACTTACATGATATTTATTATGAAATTTCACATCTCATTATTTCTCACGGGATGGCTTTAAAGATACCTCGTTCTTCTCGTTCGTTAAATATACCATTTCCAAAAGGAAATCATGTATGGATCTTTGAGTTTATCCAAGTTGAGATGGATGATCAAGAGGGAATGGGATCGGGTAACATAGAGGCACGGGAAGAACGAGGGGAAATGGAAGGAAAGGGGTAAGGAAGACGAAAGAAAATCTTCTTTATCGCAGTACCTACAGCGACGATACTGGGCGGTCCCGAGTTGTACGTCGGTGCAGGCAGCACGATAAACCTGACGTGTGCCATACGCTTCAGCTCGGAGCCACCAGCCTACATCTTCTGGTACTACAATGAGAACGTCCTGAGCTACGACAGTCCCAGGGGCGGCGTCTCCGTGATAACCGAGAAGGGTGGCGACGTCACCACCTCCTGGCTTCTCATTCAAACGGCGCAGCCCTCGGACTCCGGGGAGTACAGCTGCAAGCCCAGTAACGCCAATACGGCGTCCATCAGGGTTCATGTCCTAAATGGTGAGTCTTTGCTCCTACGTCGACTTCATCGTCATCGATGTATTTTACGAGCGACATGAGACAACGACACGTCATATATTTTCAGTAGAGGTTCCGCTCGTCATTTCTTTATCAACTGAAGTGGTTTAATTAAAAATTTTACTTTTCGTATATTTAAAACGAACAGTTTTGTCATTTCTTTAAACAATGAATTGGCCAACCATTGAAATTAATTAATATACATATATATAGAAAGAACTTTGCTGAATATCTAAAAATTTAGATAAATACAGATGTGAAAATAATTTTGCTAGACTATCAAAATAATTTTGTAGGAAACTCAAGCATAATGAGCAAAAAGTTTTAACATTCTAACAACCAGCTTGAGCGTTCTACATAATTATTTTGATGATTCTAACAAAGTTTTCAGATGTATATCTAGCTAAAGGACTTTACACTAATTATATGTAAAACTGAGTCCCGGTGAAACAAATTAGTTTTCACATATAATGTAATTTATAAATATGTGATAAACAAAAGATTACATAAACATAAGGCTCAATAATGAACAATTTGCAAAGCTTGTGTTCACAGATACTACTTCATAGCTCAAAAACTATCCATTATTGAGCCTTATGTCTGCGACATCTTTTGTTCGTCACATTATAAGCTAGATTATAGGTATGTGAAAACTAATTCATCTCATCAAGACTCAATTTTTCATATAATTAATATGGAGTCTTTTTTAGGTACTTCAGCAAAATGATTCTTTCTGTGTACATATATCATTATATACATTAAATCTGCGTTGATTAACGAATCTACATAGATTTTAATTACATTGCTAGAAAGCAATTCGTAACGACGGAAGATTTCCATGCCTTTTCATACCGGCGAACTGTTCCAAATTAGCATCAAAAGATTTAAGGTAATTTCAATTACCAAGTAATAAAAATGTGCTTGTCTGGCTAAATTCTCATTCGCTCTTCGTGGAATTAATATAATTCTGTCGTGCGACGATTAAGTATCGTGTCGTTTCGAGGCGCCAGAATTCCGAATCGACCTGGCCAATCCGCAAGTTGCAATTTCCGCTCCGAAATGAATTCCCAAAGCGTACCGGCTGTTATCGGACCTTGCTTTGTAACGTGCGAAATTATTTTATTAGCCATCGCTATTCCCGCTCAGAAGAGCTGTTGATGTTAACTAATCACATAGTCAGCTCGTAAACCCGAGCCGTTCACGTACATGATCGTTAAAACTATTCAGGACTGATAGTGAATCGGAAAAGTTTTGTATACATCGAAATGCGCGTGTAGTTCTGCTGTTCACGATCCAAACTAGAAATCGAATTTGTAAAAGGAAATGATAAATGATCTTGCGCCAAAGATCTACATGGAAAGAACTTTGCTAAAGTATCCGAAAAGTTAGATACAGATCTAAATAATTTTGTTAAACCAAAATAATTATGTAAGATATTCAAGCTGACACACAGAAAATATACTGTGTTCAAACAATAATTACTCGTTTCAATAGTTCAACTATTTCAATAGTTCGTATATTCTGTAAATCCATTATAAGTTTATTATAAGCATTAAATTCATTCAAAATATATTCACAATATATATTCTGAACTTGATAAGTTTAATACTTCTATCAACATTATTGAATAAAATCAAATTTGATTAACTTATAGATATAAAGTCGAATCTTCAATACAATTTTACAATATTCTTAAAAAAAATTTTTTTTAATTTGTAATAAATGTATTTTACGACAATTTAAGACTATTAAAAAAAATATGCTTTGTTAAAGATAACCATTAAAAAGAACTAATCACTTTTCTTAGCAGTAGAATGATATTTTTCGAATTTTATTATATTACTCATCATGTTTAAGTGTCCCATATAATTATTTTAATAGTTCAACAAAATTATTTTTAGATCTACTGCATTTAGCTAAATTTTTTAATATTTCTATAAAAGCGTTCTTTTCTGTATATGTATTAATTGCAACAGTCGGTCCGTTGTTGAAATACATAAATATAAAAATTTTTTGTAGTATTATTCATTATGCTTGAGCGTCCTACATAATTATTTTAATAGTCCAACAAAATAATTTTTTTAGATTTGTATCTAGCTTTTTAAATACATTTTTAAATACGGCAAAACTGTTTTTTCCGTGTATTCTGCCATATTTTCTTACCTTAGCAGTTATTTCTTCCCTCATTCTTATGACTAACGCTTAATGATTCTTAATTCTTATCATTCTAATAGGTTTTCAGCCTCATGTATCTGCCTCGTGTATTCGCCGTAATCAGAGAATATCAGTTTAGTCTTTGCTCGCAGCTGTCCCTTCCCAGCTTTCGGCCGCATTCGAAACTTGCCACTCTATCAAACTCTTAGCAATTATGCGGTCGCAAAGTTCGCGCGCGTATACATATAAATGTATATTGTATATATATTGTATATACGCAAGCGCCCGCGTTAACAGGGCGCGAATACGAGGTACTGGTTCCGCATAATAAGGCTCTTCGTCATCCGCGACGAACGAAGGTGCTCGCGACGAACGGAGTTCGCGAATGCTTCAATAACCCGGCTTGAACAATTTATTAATGAAGTGCATGCGGGAGACATTGAATTATGCTCGTTATTACGAATTGTTTTTCGCGACGCGACAACATCACGCGAGGATCAAATTTTCATCGGATATTTTCGTGGATATTCCTATTATACATCTCGTTTAGTGGAATATATGAATTGCGAAATAGAGCGAAAATAATCCGGATATATATTGTGTCATGTATAACAAGCGATTTTCAAAACGTTATAAAAGTGTAACAGTATATTTTTATTTAAATTATACAATCTCAACTCTTCGGATATATTTCAACGTGAAGAGATCCCATTATTCAATGAATTTTTTTGTTAATGGAATTAAACAAAACCTGTCAGTAAAAATTTATTAACTTCTGCTGCTCTCTATTAAAAATATATTGTACATGATATAGAAAAATATTGTTATTATTTAAAAACTGTGACTAGTAGTTCATATCTCATTGAGCATATAGAGAGATTAATTTGTACACAATAATAAGAAAGAAGAATAGTTTACTTATTATTTTAAATAACATTTTAAATAACGTTATTTTCAGATTATAATATTTTTTCTAGAGAACTTTATATTTTTTATTTGACAATTTATTTATTTAGCAGAATTTAAAATAAAAAGTATAATAAAAATTCAAATTTAGTATATTTACGTAGAATAATAATGTTTTGTCTTTTAATAATGCCAGACTTCAATCAATTTAATTTATTAAATTCCAATTATGGCTATTTGACCTTTCGTTTTAAATTTTAATTCTTACGTTCTGATATTTTCACTAAATCTGCATTAAGCGTACGAGTTGCATGAATCGAGAAATAAAAAAAAATTTATAAAAATAAAAATTAAAGGTTTTATAGTTTTTAAAATAAATCCAATAAGTACAAGTAAAAAATATCTATATGAGTTTCCGCAGTTGTTAATGCATAAATAATGTATTTGTAAGACGACAAGATATAATTTATAAATAATTATAGACAGAATGTATTTAAATGTTAAATTGTAACAACAAAATTAGTTGCAAACGTTTTAATTCTGGATTGAGTCTTCTCTAATATTGGCAATGTAGAAGTACAAACTCAGTTTGTAATAATTTCAACAATCACGGTGACTCGTATAGACATTTTACTTCTTATTTTTATGTTTATTTTTATTTGTAATTAATTAAATTGTTTATTATTTTATTCGCATCAATTATCGCGCTGTACTCATATCGCTGCGTTTTTATGTTTTAATATCGTGAGTATACAACTTGTTAATGAATTATATACGGTAGAATAACTCAGTGTCCAATTTCCGTTATGTTTTGTCGTTCTCAATAATTCAATTACTTTCTTCGAAATGTTAGCTTGAAATCCATTGCAGCAATATCGATTAACATGTCTATTAAAAAAAAAAACCCACGATGAGCCGAATAAAATAGCTTGTAAGTACGCGCTCTTAAAATTTTACCATCGAAATCTCGATCTGTCCGTAGAATACGACACCTTAAAAGCTCGCAGAAATTTACAGCTGCCCGCTTGATACCGCCTGAACGGGGCGGAAATTACTCTTCGATTCGCACACGCGTAGAACGGGCGCGCTCGTCTTGGCTGGCGCGACCGATATTCCGCATCGAAAGAAATATATAGGTCCTCTACTTCATGAAAACTTTGCCATTAGCCGCGTATCTCGGAATAATCCCTCGGAGTTCCAGTTACAACGCGTTAAAAACAATTTCGAAAAGTTCGCCTCTATGTTCCACCATTTCAGCAAGAACCGTCGAAAAATCCTTGTGAAATTTCCTACATCGCTGTAAGAAATGCGAATGGCGGACAAACAAACGGGAGAGATAGACGAAAGTTTCGCGTGGGCACGAAACTTGGAGAATTTACGAGGGCCAGAAAATTCCGCGGACATTACAGGCGGTGGGGACGTCCGGAAATTGTACTTCGATTCGTTTTACGAAGTGACCGATATCCGATAGAATGTCGGATAGAGAGGACGCGCCTAATATGCCGCTTCAGTCTGCTCCAAACTTTTACAATAGGCGAAATCGTCGCGATCAACATTCCCGGCGTGGCGATCGCACGGCCCGGCGGTCCGGCAAATTACGTGCCAGAAAACAGGATCATTTATCCGAATGTATCGTTAGCAGTTGACATTCATTAAAAAGTTTAGCCGACGCATTCCACGACGCGGAACGAACGCGCTCACAAGCGAGCGAGCGAGCGATTCAATTAATTTCACCAGTCACACCAACGGCGAAACTTTCTTCGCACGGTACACGTCACTAGTATTTCAATAACTTTCCATGTGAAAATATCCATAGTGGCACCAGCACGCGCTGCTTGGTAAGCTCTCGTTATCCAGATCATGCCCGGGAACTCCGAGCCGCTTCAACCCTCTCTCTCTCCACCATCCCCGTTTTTGCCTTTCCGGTTCGCGTGAAGTAAATTATATTCACTGAATGAGACTTGATAGATTGATGGATGGTTTATTTATTCTCGCGGCATAAATCCCGAAGAACCTTTCGTAATAATGGTTTTACCACGTAACAGAAGCAAGAGTGACGTAATAAAAATGTATAGCTGGTTAGTCAAGTTATAGTCAGAAAGATAATACAACACCTGTCATGATGGAAAACGAAGGAAAAAATAGAGAGAAAATACTATTTTCTTTATAATTTTTATCTCTTTTTTTCTTTTCGATGAGTGTGAAATTATTATAAGAAAAGAACGATTTTGCTGAAGTCTAAAAATTTCTAAAATCTAAAAATTTAGTTATAATAGATGCAGAACTGAAAATAATTTTTTAGACCATTAAAATAATTACGTAGAAATCTCAAGCATCATGAGGAATATTACAAAAAGTTCTGATATTTTCAATCAATTTGGAAGTCCTACAGAATTATTTTGAAGGTTCAACAAAGTTATTTTCAGATATGTATGTCTATAACTAAAGGACTTTATACTAATTATATGAAAAATTGAGTCGCGATGAAATGAGTTAGTCTTCACAATGTGATGACCAAAGAACGTTATACACGAGAATCAATAATGGTTAGTTTTTGAATTGTGGTGTATCAAAGATGCTCTGTGAGTACAAATATAATATATAATATATTGTAATAAACAAAAGAGATAAGGCTCAATAATGAATAATTTTAGAGCTATACAATAGTTTCTTAACGATGTAAAATTTATGCTCACAGAACATAAGTTTCATTTTTATTATTGAATCTTGTATCTATGACATCCTTTGTTCACTATATAAGCTCTATATATACACACACACACACACACACACACACACATATATAATTTATATATATCTCTATATATATAGAAACAAACTATCACAACAATA